>OY744530.1:101221320-101291320 GCA_963556195.1 Sepiola atlantica
TATATTTCTATGTACAGAATGTTTATATATTTCTATGTACAGAATGTTTATATATTTCTATGGACAGAATGTTTATATATTTCTATGTACAGAATGTTTATATATTTCTATGTACAGAATGTTTATATGTTTCTATGTACAGAATGTTTATATGTTTCTATGTACAGAATGTTTATATATTTCTATGTACAGAATGTTTATATATTTCTATGTACAGAATGTTTCTATGTTTCTATGTACAATATGTTTATATATTTCTATGTACAGAATGTTTCTATGTTTCTATGTACAATATGTTTATATATTTCTATGTACAGAATGTTTATATATTTCTATGTACAGAATGTTTATATATTTCTATGTACAGAATGTTTATATATTTCTATGTACAGAATGTTTATATATTTCTATGTACAGAATGTTTATATATTTCTATGTACCGAATGTTTATATATTTCTATGTACAGAATGTTTATATATTTCTATGTACAGAATGTTTATATATTTCTATGTACATAATGTTTATATATTTCTATGTACAGAATGTTTATATATTTCTATGTACAGAATGTTTATATATTTCTATGTACAGAATGTTTATATATTTCTATGTGCCGAATCTTTATATATTTCTATGTACATAATTCACTTTTACATTAATGAACCGATTAGCTGCTATTCGTAAGGTTAGATAAGTGGTCGCTTTTTTGTTTAGTTTAGTTGTATGCCGGGAGGGGGCAAATATGATGTTATTACTTTGTAGAAAATTCAGATACCTCTTAAAAGATGAGTAATTGAAATAATCTAAAAAATAGCGAAACAATACAGAAAATAAAAAAGTGAATGAAGGAATGTTCATGGAGACCATCGAGTTATAAATAGAATTGTCGAATGATTTGAGATTGAGAAACAAATGAAACGTTTTTGTATTATTTGGATTATTCGCATTTTAGTCTCTCATCTTTTAATAGTCTGAATAATCCAGATAATACGAATTTAAAATCCTGATCTGAAAGAAATCCCAAACATAAAGGAAAAAAGAAGTTATAAGATTTGCATTGAGGAAGCCAAGTTTAACAATACATGACAAATACTTCGAAAATAGGAATGTGTTAAGAAATTTTCGAGGCAGACTCTTCGAAACGAAACAAATATTTAATCTTAATAAGTGATAACCTTTGGAAACTTATTCAATAAATGACAATACATATTATTCAGTTAATCAAAACCAATATGCAAATATCAAGAAGTTTTATGGTCTGTTCTTCTGACCTGGCAGGCCGAGAGCAGTTTAAAACCGTTTCCACAAATAGTTGCGATCGAGATGCGCTCATGAAGCCAAGTCAATTAACGATGCTCCCTTGTGTGGTGCGTCATTAACAGACCATAGCTGTTGCGGAAGTCACGCGTGGCAAGGCCTACCGCCTACTCATCTCAACAGCGATCGTCTGAAACACAAATCTGCCGAGAAGACAACGTATTTTGATTGTTTATTAGTCCTCTGATGACGCTTTTGCATGTCTAGAGTTTTAGTCAATTCTGTTACTGACGACAAGCAAATATTTAAATAGTTCAAAATTGGCTAAAATGTACTTTTTTGAATTAATTCTCCCGATAGAATGTCGGGTTGGGGGTGTATTCAATTGATCTGATTGACAGGCCATATGATTGATGCATCCAATGCAGATGTATTTGTGGCTAACATAATTCAGCAAGGAAGTTGTAGTATGAATAGATTCGTGACACTTATATATAAAAGGGTCACTGTATTAATATTTAAATGCTTCAAATCAATTGTAAGTAGATTCTTGAAACTTATTAATCAAAAGGGTCACTGTATTAATATTTAAATGCTTCAAATCAATTGTAAATAGATTGATTACACTTATTTATCAAAAGGGTAACTGTATTAATAGTCAAATCCTTCAAATCAATTGTAAATAGATTTGTTACTCTTATTTATCAAACGGGTCACTGTATGAATATTGTAATGCTTCAAATCAATTGTAAATAGATTCATAACACTTATTAACCAAAAGGGTCACTGTATTAATATGTAAATGCTTCAAATCAATTGTAAATAGATTCGTGACACTTATTTATCAAAGGGTCACTGTATTAATATTTAAATGCTTTAAATCAATTGTAAATAGATTCGTGACACTTATTTTCTAAAAGGGTCACTGTATTAATATTTAAATGCTTCAAATACTTATATGTTTCTATGATTGTATCCCCTTATTATTTAAATAAAAAGTGATTTTTTTTATTGCCTAATTACTTATGACAACAGTTTTTATAACAAATCCAATCATTTTTTTACACTACTGAAAATAATTAACAAAATTTGATTAATTATCAGGACAGTTTATAACACGTATTTGTTGATATTTGATATTAAAACGACAATATTGTAGTCAGTTGAAGAGCAATCCCATGGTAATGTTTTCTATAGATTGGGAGTTCTGGAAAAGTAACTTTTTCTAAGTTTTTTTCACGTCTAAATATATCGTTTAAAATTTGACATACGATTTACAATGGAAATTCGAATTAGTTTGTTTATTTTTTCGACGTAATAACTTCAGACAGACTGTATATAGGTCTGTGTGTGTATTTGTGTGTGTATTTGTGTGTGTGTGCGTGCGTGCGCGTGTGTTTGCAAAACAAAACAAAAAAAATGGCAGCTAATTTAATCTGTTACTTAATTAATCTGTTAGTTAATTAATTTACTAGTAGTTTTATAAAAATGCATAGGATTTTCCTTTATTTCCTGCGTACCTGAAACCGAACGGTGTTTCCATAAACAGAGTTTCTTTCCAAGAACTTCTGATCTGTCGAACATATCACAACTGGACTACTTCTGCAGGTCGTCCGATTAAGTAAGTTTTATCGTTTTCAATCATCACATGATGTTTTTTTATCGCTTTCAATCTTGTCGTAGTGTTGTTTATCGTTTTAAATCCTCCCATAGTGTTGTTTATTGTTTTTAATCACCTCATAGTGTTGTTTATTGTTTTCAATTATCTCATAGTGTTGTCTATTGTTTTCAATCACCCCATAGTGTTGTTTATTATTTTGAATACTCTCATATTGTTGTTTACTGTTGTCAATCCTCTCATCGTGTTATTTATCGTTATAAACACTCTGATACTGTTATTTATCGTTTTTCAATCCTCTTATAATGTTGTTTATCGTGTTCAATCCTCTGATAATGTTGTTTATTGTTTTCAATCCTCTCATAGTGTTGTTTATTGTTTTCAATCCTCCCATAGTGTTGTTCATCGTTTTCAATCATCTCATAGTGTGGTTAATCGTAATCAATCATCTCATAGTGTTGTTGATCGTTTTCAATCCTCTCATAGTGTTGTTGATCGTTTTAAATCACTCATAGTGTTGTTTATCATTTTCAATCCCCTCATAGTGCTGTTTATCATTTTCAATCCCCTCATAGTGTTGTTTATCGTTTTTAATCATCTCATAGTATTGTTTATTGTCTTACTGACGATACTATGATCGGCTTTTAGCATTAGTAAATGATAACTCATTACTATAAAAAACACACACAATTATTCTGCCTAGACAAGGCTAAATCGAAGCAACAAGAACCAACCAAGTATCCATTGAATACCTACCATTCGGTTTCGGTCCGACTTGCACATAAATGGCGAAAGGACCAGAGGGTCAAAATAAGAATATGAAAAAGCTCGTATGTATGTATATATGAATATTCATATAGTGTAACGTCTATATTTTCTACGAGAAATGTTTTTAATATGTTCGGAAACTTCAGATAAATACTCATTATGAAGCATGTCTACAAAAAATGCATATCTTATAGTAATTGAGATTTGGTATATGCATGTAACTGCTGCTACGTTATATCTTGAAGCCATGTCTTCTCGTGATTGTATTATTGCTATAAAGCCAAGTCTTTGCTATTGACAAAATTCAAAACAGATACCGTCATTTTAGACTTTCATCGCCGAGATAACTTGCAGTTTTAAATATCGGCCATACAAATTAAGACAAACGTCACTCAAATTACGCTTTCAAAAATATTTTATCTTACCCTTTCTTCGAATTTGATAATTAATACAATCCCTAAAAATTAAAAATATTTGTTGTCAATATTTCCGATTTTATAATCAGCAGAAGTTAAAAACTACAGATGGTTAACTTCGACTGTGACTTAAAGACATTAACAGGATTGTTATACTATTGGGTTGGTGCAAAAACAATGGCGTTTTTTGACGTTCAACTTCAAAAGACCATAACTTCTTTTATACCAAACTTTATTGATCAAAATAAGAACACTTTTTGCCAACGGGAAACAAGTTTACTTATTCCATTATCATAAAAATCCGGAGTTCTGGAAGCGATGAAGTCATTGAAGGCGGATTCGGCATCATCTCGGCTTTTGAAGCATTTCTCGCGCAAGAAGTTGTCGAGATGCTTGAAAAAGTGATAATCGGTGGGCGAGAGGTCCGGTGAATATGGCGGATGAGGCAGAGTCTTGTAGCCCAATTCGTTCAGCTTCTGCAGGGTCAGTTGTGCAACATGCGGTCGAGCGTTGTCATGGAGGAGAATTGGTCCCTGCATATTGACCAATCTTAGGCGCATACGTTGGAGCTTCTGGTGCATTTCGTCAATTTGTTGGCAGCACTTCTCTGCCGTAATCGTTTCGCCCGGATTCAAGAAGCTGTGATGGATGAGACCGGTCGCAGACCACCAAACAGTCACCATAATCTTTTTTTGGTGCAATTTCGGCTTCGGGGAGTGTTTTCGAGCTTCGCCGGCATCCAAGCACTGTGCCGAACATCGCCGATTATCATAGAGAATCCACTTCTCATCGCACGTCACAATTCGCGTAACAACCCTCGTGTGGTTTTGCGAGGATCGGCTTCAATTAAGGCTTTCGATCTTCGTTATCAACCGCAGTCGGCTGGCCTTGACAGGCTTCATCTTCGAGGCTCTCGTCACCATTGCGAAATTTCTTGAACCACATTTGTGCCGTACGTTCTTTAGTGGTTCCTGGGCCAAACGCATCATTGATGCCACGAGCTGTCTCGGTAGCTTTTCGGCCTAGTTTGAACTGGAACAAGAATATCTTGCAGATTTCAATTTTGCCCATGCTGTCGAAAAGCCTGCAAAAACAATAAATGAAGAGATTAAAAATGGAAACAAATAACACGATTAGATAGAGCGAAAAACGCGCTTTAAAATGACCTATAACAACGCTACATTTATCAATAAATTAAGTCAGAAAACATATATAAATATAACATATGTGAGAAAACGTCATTGTTTTTGCACCAACCTAATAGTTAGCTATTTATTTTAAATATAAATTAATTCTTCTTCTAATGTACTTATCAAAGATTTTCTGTAAATAACCGCTAAATCTATCCTAGCATTCGATCAATACGGTTTTATAGATCGATAAAAGGGACCGTTTATACGGAATCCTTTTCGTTATATTGTGAATGAAATCCCTCTTCCCTCACTCATTGCTATTTGAAATGCTTCTCTTGGGAGCGAGATAACTCCCCATTTGAGAATCATCGTTATGGATGAACAAGATCAACAAATATAGATTAATTGGAAGATACACGTCGGAGTGAGTCATTTGTTTTTTTTTGTGTTTTTTTTCAAGTGGATCGTTTTAGCTTTCATACAAGGTGTGCATAGGAAATCGGTGTGTTGAGTGAATCATCCGGGTGGGACGGATTCAGAACGTAAAGATTTGCCTCTAAGGCCGAACCAGGAGTAGTCAAGAGTGACAATCAATGCAAAGTTGGCCATCTTCCAAGTTACCAAGCGATAGGACGACGGGGAGGCAATATAGAGACAAATATACCAGGTGTTAGATTAAAGACGCCAATGTAACCATATACGCACGTTACGGCACACACTACCATACGCATATGACTACATATTAGTAGCACAAATACACACACACACACGCACACACACACACATATAGAATATACAAAGAAAAACATCACAAACACATTGCAACTGTCAGCATTTATAATTTATTTCGACATCCCAGTCTCCTCAGAATGCTAGTTGGACAGTTACGTATTTGAAATGATAGAAAAAGAAATATTCACCAGCCCCGAAAAAAGAAATATTATAGGCAAAGAGAGGGGGGGGATAAAAAGGGGGGGGGGGGGGCAAGCAACACACTTAAGTTAAAATCATCAAAAAAGAAGGGGAGTATAAAAATATAAAGAGGTAAGCCAACATGCAATCACAGCTGGAACAAAACAAAAATTAAAATATTACGATGCGTCTATGAAGCCGTCCGACCCCCGCCTGTCACGCGTATATTGACACGAAGTCAAGCCCCACCGCCCCTTCTCCAGTCGCGAGACGAGACAGCCAAAATAGAAAGAAAAGTAAAACACAAAACAAAAAACAAAAAAACAAAAACAAAACAATCTGAGAGAAGAGGAAAAAGAGAGAAGAAAAATCGAGTTACGTATACGGAAGCTTAGAAAAAGAAAAAGAAAAGAAAAAACAGACCTAACTGATAGATTAATATATTTATATCAGTTCGAGTCAACTTTGTTTAATTTAATGAAGAATTTAGACGATGAAAAATATTGATGTCAAAAACATGTAATAAAATAGTAATAATAATAATAACGATAATACCAATAATAATAATGATGATAATGATAATAAGACTAATAACAATAACAATAAATCTAATATTAATAACTTAAATAATAATAATTATTAAATAATTAATAGTAATAACAATAGTGATAAAACTAGACATAAAATAATCAAGAAAATCATAATAATAGCAATGATAATATTCATATTGGTACTAATAATAATAATAGTAATCGCAATATTAATGATATTGCTAATAACGATACTACTAATAATATATAATATAAAATAGTACTTTATAATAATAAATAATAGATAATAATAATAATGATACTAGTAATAATGATAATCTATGATGTTCAAATGATAATCTTATTTATTCAAATTAAAAATAATATAAGATAGAATAAGATAACGTGAGATCGAACTAATATATATATATATATATATATATATATATATATATAGAGAGAGAGAGAGAGAGAGAGAGAGAGAGAGAGAGAGAGAGAAAGAGAGAGAGAGAGAGAGAGATAGAGAGAGAGTCTCGAAAGTTTTTCAACCATTAAAACTATATAAAAAAAACAAAAAAAAACACTTTAGTCCCAAGTCATTCGGTGGAAAATAACTTTTCTTGTCAATTTACTTTTTACAGTCACTATATTAGTTTGCTTCCAAGAATTTACGCTAGTCTTAACATTATTTAAGGGATCATCAGTTGTTTACCATGAAAACTGTTTCGGGAATTTAAAAACAAAACAGTATGTTATTTCATGACTTCCCAGCAGAGTTGATCAGACCCCACTTCGCTTTAAAAGCCAATAATATAAACGTTATGTCTATTAGATCCAAGTTTTGTTCCAGATTAATGTTTTGCTAACTTATTTTGTTATTAAAAATGTCCGCCTTACCTGTGTTGTCGGTCTGTGTCTAATAAAATGTATCCGTTAATTACAAAAAAAAAATTGTATTCCATTACACTACTTTTTAGGTGATTTATAGTTTAATGTATTTGTATTATTTTATTATATTAAGTTCCATATTTAGCATATTCAAAAATTAAATATATATATATATATATATATATATATATATATATATATATATATATACATTATTTTTTCCATTGTTAAGATTTGACGTTTGAATTAATGATGTTCCGGATGATGTTCTTCAAACTCCCTACAACTGCCTCTTATATACTTTATTCACTCTGCCATACTTAAAGCTATATCTTACCAGTTGCCCACATCAAGCTCCAGAAGTTCGAAGTTTTTTTTTAATGTTGTCATTATAACCCTTCTTTGATGTTACTTTAGGACGTTTTCCAAGATGTATCTCACTATGAAATAGTTGCTTCGGGAATCTATCATGCGAACCAGGTGTCCTGTGCAACACATTTGATAGCATGTTAATGGAGACTCAATACTCGAATATTTTGCCCTGACAGGGAGATCAGAAGCAGCAGTTCTGCTTTGCCACTTGATATTGAGTATATGTCTTAGACATTTCTGCTAAAATGTTCGAGCCGTATAATATGTTTACGGAAAAGTGTCCAGATTTAAGGGAAGTATAGAAGAGCGATCAGAACGCAACAAAACTTGGTAGATATGGGAATTTCATGAGTTGGCCACGTTCTCCTTTTTAGTCTTCCGAACGTCACACTTGCTTTATTGGTGCGTAGATTTATCTAATCACCCACGAGCCATCTCTCGAACGTCATCTGCCAACCAGTCTCGAACAAAAATATGAGCTAGGCTGAGTGTACGATTTCCCAACTATAAATCTCTTGTGTTCTATACAGCACCTTTCCCAAGTACAAATCTCTTGTGTTCTATGCAGCACCTTTCCCAAGTACAAATCTCTTGTGTTCTATGCAGCACCTTTCCCAAGTACAAATCTCTTGTGTTCTATGCAGCACCTTTCCCAAGTACAAATCTCTTGTGTTCTATGCAGCACCTTTCCCAAGTACAAATCTCTTGTGTTCTATGCAGCACCTTTCCCAAGTACAAATCTCTTGTGTTCTATGCAGCACCTTTCCCAAGTACAAATCTCTTGTGTTCTATGCAGCACCTTTCCCAAGTACAAATCTCTTGTGTTCTATGCAGCACCTTTCCCAAGTACAAATCTCTTGTGTTCTATGCAGCGTCCCCTTTATTTTTACGATATTTTGTGGTTATTTAATTCTACTGATATATATTTTACATGAAAAAGAACAAAATAAGTAACTTGAGACTTCATGTTAAGTGAGGCTCGTTAACAATACTTACTTGCTTCATATTTAATGTTGTAAAACACATAATTGAGATACACCAAGATAAATCGTCTCTGATGTATGCCTGAGATCACAAGGGTTTCGGCTCTTAAAACATCAAACATCTTCACTCGGCATTACCTCCGATTGTCATCGATTTATTCTAACCACAAGACTTAAGTGATGATGATGATGATGATGATGATGATGATGATGATGATGATGATGCATTAGAACAAATTCAGTTGGAGATATCGCAGCACTTACTTTATTATAAACCTATCATTCATGCAAACACACTTTAAGACAGTATTTATTGTCTTTGGATACAGAAGGAGGCTAGTCATCTTAAACGATTCATTTTGATCCAACTGCTATTTTATCCATAACTAAGGGAAGTTGGAGGTCCTTACCTTTTTAAAGGATATGATTATGTAATTGAACTTATAGATTTGACGGGAATTTACACGGTTTGCCGATCGCAAAGTCCATATTGATATCTATGACGTAACTCATACTTTGTAAAGTTAATCAAGCATCCCTACAAGCATCTAATTATGAGAACCAGATATTTATAACTACGGATAGCTAAAAACAAACGATCATTTGTCTCCGTCTCAGATAACACCAGCTCATCTAATAATAGTAAACCAACAGAGACAATAGGGGGTAAAGACACATAAACTAAAATATTGATTTAAATAAGTCGTGCTAAGAAAAGCGTCCGTAAATGCGTTAGATGAAATAAAAAAGAGAAAAAAATGACTGTCGAGAAAACGCCAAAAACTGAAGAGAAAGAAGCCAACAAAACGAAGAAAAAATAGAGTGAAAAGAATGAGTGAAAAAAAAAGAATATTAAATTGAAAGTATGTATATATTCTATTCTCACTTTTAGTTTAGGTATTATTAGACCGGGATAGTCTTCAGGAAAGCTGGAGAAATGTACACTCTCGTATGTTTTAGAGTCTTCCATAAATGTACACTCTTATATGTTTTAGAGTCTTCCATAAATGTACACTCTTATATGTTTTAGAGTCATCCATAAATGTACACTCTTATCTGTTTTAGAGTCTTCCATAAATGTGCACTCTTATATGTTTTAGAATCTTCCATAACGGAAATAATAAATCGCTCTTCTTCACAGCTATCTTCGATTGTTCATAGAAAGAAGCGATCATTGAATCCTTATTTCCTTTTCCAGTTTATTTGTTTTGTTTTACCCTGAGAGACGATGGCTTGAAGATAGCATGCAACGTATCGTCAGAAAGCGTTGTCCCATGGGAGCCATGTTTTCTACTCGCAACAACTATATCAGACATATTGCTGGGAACTCAACTATGAAGGTTTTAACTGTTTTATTTCACGGGGTTCGAAGCTGATTTCATTTGTGTGTACCCGAATGGGTGAGTTGCAGCGGATAACAGGGGTGGGGTGTAGAAATAATACATTTTTTATCTTGGTTTTCAGATTTCGATTTCGTAAGCAAAGAATTATTGATAATCTGCCGCTTTGGGAAATGAAAATCTCTTTTTCACAATCGAAACACTCGACTGTGGCTTTAGATAATCTTCAATTCCTCTAGATGAAAAAAAAACTCAGACGTTAACGATTTCTTAACGGGGAAATATTATAATTATAGAAGGAAAACATATTCAATCGATTTGTGACTATAAAGCAAGAAAAAAAACGCAATTTAATCTAACCTCCTACCAGCTAATAATCACGAGGTTGACAGACTAACATTTGCAGACGACTTCTATACAGGAATAATTCAAGACACCCAACTCATTCAAACCGTCCGGATGGTGTAGAAATCATATTAAGACATATCACTGTTAATAGACTTACCACTGTTAACAGACACATCACTATTAACAGACTAATCACTGTTAATAGACATATGATTGTTAATAGATGTATCACTGTTAATAGGCTTGTGACAAAGTATCTGGGGCCCCATGGGGATCGGGTATCTTGATGATGCGCTAGTATACATCTTCACTGTTAATAGACATATCATTTTTAATAGACTTATCACTGTTAACAGACTCATCACTGTAAATAGTCTTATCACTGTTAACAGACATATCACTGTTAATAGATATATCATTTTAATAGACTTATCACTGTTAACAGACTAATCACTGTAAATAGACTTATCACTGTTAACAGACATACAACTGTTAATAGACTTATCATAGTTAATAGACTAATCACTGTTAATAGATTAATCACTGTTAATAGATTAATCACTGTTAATAGACTCATCACTGTTAACAGACATATAACTGTTAATAGACTCATCACTGTCAATAGACTAATCACTGTTAATAGACTTATCACTGTTAACAGACTCATAACAGTTTATAGACTTATTGTTAATAGACATATCACTGTTAATAAACTCATCACTGTTCATAGACTCATCACTGTTAATAGACTTATCACTGTTAACAGACATCACTGTTAATAAACTCATCACTGTTAACAAACTCATCACTGTTAATAGACTTATCACTGTTAATATGCTTGTGACAAAGTTTCTGGGACCTCATTGGGGATCGGGTATATTGGACAAGACGAAGTGGAGATATAAAACTAGTATATATTTGACGTAGAAATGAACTTATTCAAACAACAGGAACGAGACGCCAGCTTGTCTCGCGGAATCGTGTAAGATATTCAAAATCAATTACCACCAGAGGCGAGGAAACAGTTACCAGATGGAAGGTAGAAATTTGAGAATTCCATATCGCAATTTTGATTCTGAAATATCAATAAAGAGATATTATTGTTTGAGTGAATGGCGCGTTTTAGAACCACGATTCTGTGATGGTTGTTTTGAAGACGTCACGACCTGGGAAGAGCGAATCTAGTTGACGGAGATTTATTTGGGCCTGTCATCGTTAATTACAGGCCGGGCACAGAGCACCTCCAGCTGTGTGACAGTATGAGAAAGCCACGGTTGTCGCGTTTGTTTTTGCGTTTGTTTTTGCGTTAACGATGGCTTAAAAAAATCCCATTATTTTAAGAAAAAAAGAGTGAGGCGCCCGTCCCCACCCTCTTTGAGAGAGGAAGACACGCAGGTAGTAAGATGGCGGAGAAGGGGTGTGTACGACTATAGAAATCTTCAATAAAAGAATGTGTTTTTTTTTTCATGCACGAGCCAGAGTTGGACTGACACCCGGGGTAGACCGAAGAAAACAGCCCGAAATTCTCGCCACCGCCTTCGCCCGTTAAGTTGTGACTTAGACAACCACTTATGTAGAGAATTCGCACACACAGAGAACTAGCGAAATAACTTAGAGAAAAAAAACCTTTACTAAAGACATTTACGAGACAGTAGACATTAATCCTACCAGGGATCAATGTAAAATCAATTATTTTATTTTATTAAAAAATACCCAGACCGAGTTGTTGAACATTGTTCTTTTCCTTTTCAGAAGCTTTGAATGATCTTTCACCCAACAGAGCCAACCGGTTGTTGTTGTTTTCGTAGCTGGACGAGACGACCAGATCGGCGACGTCATCATCATCATCGTCGCCATCCCTGCCTAGAGGAACTTGGATCTATTTTTTTATTGACCCGACTATCTGCACGGCTGTGGGGGTTACAGCCTTATCACTGTTAATAGACGTATCACTGTTAACAAACTCATCACTGTTAATAGACTTGTCACTGTTAATAGACTCATCACTGTTAATAGACGTATCACTGTTAACAAACTCATCACTGTTAACAAACTCATCACTGTTAATAGACTCATCACTGTTAATAGACTTGTCATTGTTAATAGACTCATCACTGTTACTACGCACAAATAGATAATTACCAACTTACCCAAATAATCGAGGATTACAAACTTCGTTATTTATACGGAACAGTCAAAATACATAAACCTAATTCTCATATCCGGCCTATCATATCCCAAATTTCTACTCATTAACAAAAACTTTAAATGAATTTATCAGCCTGTATCTACCCAGTAAATATAGCATAAGGTCAGCACAAGAAAAACTACTAATCCTAACCACACAACCGGACAGAAAAATCAATTCTTCTCTTTATTTTGCACAACTGAAGTAACCTTTATTACTTCAAAACCAAAAACCACATTTACACACAAATCGACGGAGTTTCGATCGGATCTCTTCTCGCGCCGATTCTTCTATACAGCACACATAGAAAACAAAGTATTTAATATCACTATAAAACCCTCTATTTAATCACGCGATGTCGATTATATTCTTGTTTTAGCTGGTAATATACAAATTACAGGACCTTTTCCCCAAAAGTTCACTGTAGAACTAAACGTAAATAGTAATATTTCGTTCTACCTATAAAAACCAACCAGGGTAAAGTTTAGTCCTTGAAATTTGAAAAGCAAATGATCTAATCGCTACAAAATAGCCATTGTTAAAAAACCTACTCACCGTGCAAATCAGATTAAGGCTTCGAAACTTAAAAAATACTATATTCTTAGGAATAGTCCTTTATTTCCGCTATTGCGTCTTTGTTTTGATGGATGGCGTCATTTTGTGACGTCATAAACAATCTCTGACCCATCTCTTTTTCGAAGTATAACGCCATCCTTTTGTGAGGTAAAACATATTCTTCTGCCCTTCTTCGGTTTTACGTTGACGTCATCCTTTTTGCAATTTCTTTCACTGTTTCCGGATACAAACAAGATTAGAATCAAGCGAGCTGGTTCGATACAGTTTATATATATATATATATATATATATATATATATATATATATATATATATATATATATATATATATATATATATATATATGTATATATATATATATATATAATATTTATAAATGAATATTAAATTATTAATACCTACAGACGCAAGCGTTTCAAGCTTATTGCTCTCATCAGTGCAGGAAAGTAATAATTTCAGATGGTCGGGAGGCGCGAACCTGGTTCACAGAGTCAGCGTAGAATCTACAAGCAGTCGCCATATCCACTCGGCCAACAGAAACTGTCACGTAATTAAAGGAAATTAAGATCTATACGTACCTAGAAGCTAGCACAGATAGAAGACTAGTCTAGAGTGTTCTACGAATGTATTCGGAACTTTGCTATATATATATATATATATATATATATATATATATATATATATATATATATAGCAAAGTTCCGAATATATTCGTAGAACACTCTCGACTAGTCTTCTATCTGTGCTAGCTTCTATATATATATATATATATATATATATATATATATATATAGTCATTTTTCTCTAATGGAACTAGTCATAACATATAGGTATCTAATATTTTTCACTGTTAATATTTTAATCGTTCCTCATCTTTTAATATTTTGATTCAGAATCTCGTACATTAAGATATATATTTCTCCACTAACCTTCCTTACTTGTTTTGTCCAATTTTTCATTTATTTTTCAGGTAATTGTCATCGCTTTTCCTTATATATTTCAATTTTTCATTTATTTTAAAAGTTAATTGTCATCGCTTTTCCTTATATATTTCAATTTTTCATTTATTTTAAAAATTAATTGTAATCGCTTTTCCATTATATATTTCAATTTTTCATTTATTTTTCAAGTAATTGTCATCGCTTTTCCCTTATATATTTCAATTTTTAATTGATTTTTCAGGTAATTGTCATCGCTTTTCCCTTATATATTTCAATTTTTCATTTATTTTTCAAGTAATTGTCATCGCTTTTCCCTTATATATTTCAATTTTTCGTTTATTTTTCAGGTAATTGTCATCGCTTTTCGCTTATATATTTCAATTTTTAATTGATTTTTCAGGTAATTGTCACCGCTTTTGCCTTATATATTCCAATTTTTCATTTATTTTTCATGTAATTGTCATCGCTTTTCCCTTATATATTCCAATTTTTCATTTATTTTTCAGGTAATTGTCATCGCTTTTCCTTCATATATTCCAATGTTTCATTTATTTTTCAGGTAATTGTCATCCTTTTCCCTTATATATTGACATTTTTCATTTATTTTTCAAGTTATTGTCATCGCTTTTCCCTTATATATTTCAAATTTTAATTGATTTTTCAGATAATTGTCATCGCTTTTCCCTTATATATTTCAATTTTTCATTTATTTTTCAAGTAATTTTCATCGCTTTTCCCTTATATATTTCAATTTTTAATTGATTTTTCAGGTAATTTTCATCGCTTTTCCCTTATATATTTCAATTTTTCGTTTATTTTTCTGGTAATTGTCATGGCTTTTCCTCCCTATATTCCAATTTTTAATTGATTTTTCAGGTAATTGTCACTGCTTTTCCCTTATATATTTCAATTTTTTATTTATTTTTCAGGTAATTGTCATCGCTTTTCCTCCATATATTCCAATTTTTTATTTATTTTTCAGGTAATTGTCATCGCTTTTCCTTCTATATATTTCAATTTTTCATTTATTTTTCAGGTAATTGTCATCGCTTTTCCTTATATATTTCAATTTTTCATTTATTTTTCAAGTAATTGTCATCGCTTTTCCTTTATATATTTCAATTTTTCGTTTATTTTTCAGGTAATTTTCATCGCTTTTCCCTTATATATGTCAATTTTTAATTAATTTTTCAGGTAATTGTCATCGCTTTTCCCTTATATATGTCAATTTTTAATTAATTTTTCAGGTAATTGTCATCGCTTTTCCTTATATATTCCAATTTTTCGTTTATTTTCAGGTAATTGTCATCGTTTTACCTCCATATATTCCAATTTTCCATTTATTTTTCATGTAATTGTCATCGCTTTTCTTTATATATTCGAATTTTTCATTTATTTTTCAGGTCATTGTCATCGCTTTTCCTCCATATATTCCAATTTTCCATTTATTTTTCATGTAATTGTCATCGCTTTTCTTTATATATTCGAATTTTTCATTTATTTTTCAGGTAATTGTCATCCTTTTCCCTTATATATTGACATTTTTCATTTATTTTTCAAGTTATTGTCATCGCTTTTCCCTTATATATTTTCATTTTTCGTTTATTTTTCAGGTAATTGTCATCGCGTTTCCCTTATATATATATCAATTTTTAATTGATTTTTCAGGTAATTGTCATCGCTTTTCCCTTATATATTTCAATTTTTCGTATATTTTTCTGGTAATTGTCATCGCTTTTCCTCCCTATATTTCAACTTTTAATTGATTTTTCAGGTAATTGTCACTGCTTTTCCCTCATATATTTCAATTTTTTATTTATTTTTCAGGTAATTGTCATCGCTTTTTTCTCCATATATTCCAATTTTTCATTTATATTTCAGGTAATTGTCATCGCTTTTCCCTTATATATTTCAATTTTTCATTTATTTTTCAGGTCATTGTCATCGCTTTTCCTCCATATATTCACATTTTCCATTTATTTTTCATGTAATTGTCATCGCTTTTCTTTATATATTCGAATTTTTCATTTATTTTTCAGGTAATTGTCATCCTTTTCCCTTATATATTTCAATTTTTCATTTATTTTTCAAGTTATTGTCATCGCTTTTCCCTTATATATTTTCATTTTTCGTTTATTTTTCAGGTAATTGTCATCGCGTTTCCCTTATATATATATCAATTTTTAATTGATTTTTCAGGTAATTGTCATCGCTTTTCCCTTATATATTTCAATTTTTCGTATATTTTTCTGGTAATTGTCATCGCTTTTCCTCCCTATATTTCAACTTTTAATTGATTTTTCAGGTAATTGTCACTGCTTTTCCCTCATATATTTCAATTTTTTATTTATTTTTCAGGTAATTGTCATCGCTTTTTTCTCCATATATTCCAATTTTTCATTTATTTTTCAGGTAATTGTCATCGCTTTTCCCTTATATATTTCAATTTTTCATTTATTTTTCAGGTAATTGTCATCGCTTTTCCCTTATATATTTCAATTCTTTATTTATTTTTCAAGTAATTGTCATCGCTTTTCTTTATATATTTCAATTTTTCGTTTATTTTTCAGGTAATTGTCATCGCTTTTCCTCCATATATTCCAATTTTTCATTTATTTTTCAGGTAATTGTCATCGCTTTTCCCTTATATATTTCAATTTTTCATTTATTTTTCAGGTCATTGTCATCGCTTTTCCTCCATATATTCTAATTTTCCATTTATTTTTCATGTAATTGTCATCGCTTTTCTTTATATATTCCAATTTTTCGTTTATTTTTCAGGTAATTGTCATCGCTTTTCCTTCATATATTCCAATGTTTCATTTATTTTTCAGGTAATTGTCATCCTTTTCCCTTGTATATTCACATTTTTCATTTATTTTTCAAGTTATTTTCATCGCTTTTCCCTTATATATTTCAATTTTTAATTGATTTTTCAGATAATTGTCATCGCTTTTCCCTTATATATTTCAATTTTTCGTTTATTTTTCAAGTAATTGTCATCGCTTTTCCCTTATATATTTCAATTCTTTATTTATTTTTCAAGTAATTGTCATCGCTTTTCTTTATATATTTCAATTTTTCATTTATTTTTCATGTAATTGTCATCGCTTTTCCCTTATATATTCCAATTTTTCATTTATTTTTCAGGTAATTGTCATCGCTTTTCCCTTATATATTTCAATTTTTCATTTATTTTTCAGGTCATTGTCATCGCTTTTCCTCCATATATTCCAATTTTCCATTTATTTTTCATGTAATTGTCATCGCTTTTCTTTATATATTCGAATTTTTCATTTATTTTTCAGGTAATTGTCATCCTTTTCCCTTATATATTTCAATTTTTCATTTATTTTTCAAGTTATTGTCATCGCTTTTCCCGTTATATATTTTCATTTTTCGTTTATTTTTCAGGTAATTGTCATCGCGTTTCCCTCATATATATCAATTTTTAATTGATTTTTCAGGTAATTGTCATCGCTTTTCCCTTATATATTTCAATTTTTCGTATATTTTTCTGGTAATTGTCATCGCTTTTCCTCCCTATATTTCAACTTTTAATTGATTTTTCAGTAAATTGTCACTGCTTTTCCCTTATATATTTCAATTTTTTATTTTTTTTCAGGTAATTGTCATCGCTTTTCCTCCATATATTCCAATTTTTCATTTATTTTTCAGGTAATTGTCATCTTTTTCCCTTATATATTTCAATTTTTCACTTATTTTTCAGGTAATTGTCATCGCTTTTCCCTTATATATTTCAATTCTTTATTTATTTTTCAAGTAATTGTCATCGCTTTTCCCTTATATATTTCAATTTTTCGTTTATTTTTCAGGTAATTTTCATCGCTTTTCCCTTATATATATCAATTTTTAATTGATTTTTCAGGTAATAGTCATCGCTTTTTCCTTATATATTTCAATTTTTCGTTTATTTTTCAGGTAATTGTCATCGCTTTTCCTCGATATATTCCAATTTTTCATTTATTTTTCAGGTAATTGTCATCGCTTTTCCTTTATATATTTCAATTTTTCATTTATTTTTCAGGTCATTGTCATCGCTTTTCCCCCATATATTCTAATTTTCCATTTATTTTTCAGGTAATTGTCATCGCTTTTCCTTCATATATTCCAATGTTTCATTTATTTTTCAGGTAATTGTCATCCTTTTCCCTTATATATTCCAATTTTTCATTTATTTTTCAAGTAATTGTCATCGCTTTTCCCTTATATATTTCAATTTTTAATTGATTTTTCAGGTAATTGTCATCGGTTTTCCCTTATATATTTCAATTTTTCATTTTTTGTTCAAATAATTGTCATCGCTTTTCCCTTATATATTTCCATTTTTCATTTGATTTTTCAGGTAATTGTCATCGCTTTTCCCTTATATATTTCAATTTTTCGTTTATTTTTCTGGTAATTGTCATCACTGAATCAAAATATTAGAGTATGAGCAACGATTAGAATGAAACAGTGAAAAATATTACATGTCTTCATGTTATGACTAGTTCTATTATGGAGAAAAAGGACTTGATACTGACTGTAATTTATGAACTTTATTTATTTATTTTGTTCTTCATTTTTTATATAGAATAAGCACTGAGGATAGCCACACCAAAAAATAAATGCATAGGAGCATTTACATATATCTTAGTGTATACCGAAACAATTATATGCTAAATAAGAAAATAAATTATGTGAGATATGGGAATCTGTATTTCAAAGCATTGGATATGATATAAAATTGAATATATATATATATATATATATATATATATATATATATATATATATATATATATATATATATATATATATATATATATATATATATAAACATAAAGATAGAGGCTAAATGCCTTCATAAAAAACATGTGTTAGATGCAAATATTTTTTTTATTAAAATCAAAATAAAATATCAAACATTTTTTTCTTCATCTTGACTTTTTTTATCTAATATTTCGCTTGTTATAACAAACCTCGACAGAGCTTTAGACAAATAAAAGGTATTAACCTTTTTTTTTTTCGTAATAATCCTTCCTGGTCTTCTAGAAGTGGCGTCCGATGTATGTGGACCAACGGTGCAAATGCCGTACCTGTACGAAGAACAAATGGACTCGTCCATCCATAATAAAATGCGAGAAGCATTCCAACTCAGGGACTTCTTCCACCCCAGTTCTATACTGGTAGTCCAGAATACCACTTCTTGTATATATATTCTTTTTCTTAAATAATATATCTTTTTTCCTGTAACCCCGTGTTTCCGTGTCTTTATTTCGGCCCCTAACAGGATCACATCAAACTGGCGAGTGGGTAATTCGAACTGACACGGGTCGCCAACTAACGGTCGACAAAATACCCACACTTATACGGGAAACCACAACGAAACTATCGACGAGTTACAACATTTAAAAAATAAAGGATTTTTGCCGGAACCTTCGAAAAACCGACGTTTGATTTTAAAAGGAACAAAACTTGATGAAATCGAATACACATTGTCTAGTTCTGAAAACAAGTTATAGGTGGAAAAAAACAAACAAAAAAAATCACGATAAACCAAATTGATTATTTTCTACCTACATTGTTATTCCGACTCTGTTAGAATATGTTACAAATAAGGGAATATATGATTTTATTTCCACCGAAAAGAAAAAAATTGTGAAACAGTATTTTTTTTCTTTCCAAACTAAAACGCGTAAACCGTAGTAAAAAAGAAGGTTTCATAATCTGTTCACAACTAAGATGGCGTCTAGCAAGCGCTAATCTAAGGAAAAGACCTTCTTACAAAGCCATACTAAAAAAGAAAATATTAATTTCTAAAATAAATAAATAAATAAATAAATATGGAAGACCTTAAGTCAATCCTCGTTGAATTAACCAGATTTCAAATCTCCCAACATCAACAGGCTGAGGAGAAATTTCAAAAGCTTTCACTCTAGCAAAATGAAAAACAACAACAACAACAACAACAGCAAACTGAAGAAAAGTTTCAAAAGCTTCTCCTCGAGCAAAATAAAAAAATGTGTCAGCAAAAGAAAGAAAATGACGACAGATTGGAAACACTTACACAAACAATATCGCGTAGAGACCAAGGGGATGAAAGTGACAACGCGATTTTGCAAAATACCGTGTGGAACGCCATCGATAATTTCACGTATTCGGAAGAAAATACGTTCGCAGCATATTTTCGAAGATATGAATTGACTGCGAAAGTTGGGCTGACTCAAAAAAGGTTCGCCTGCTACTTAGGAAACTTGGTACCACGGAACATACGAAATTTGTGAATTTCATTTTGCCTCGGAAAACTAAGAAGTAGTAAAATTATTTACGGAATTGTTCAGTCCCAAGACCACGTTATTTCACAAACGCTGGAAGTGCATAAACCTCATAAAGATGACGAGGAAGATTACGCTACTTTTGCATAGATAGTAAACAAACATTGTGACGACTTTAAACTAGCTGAATTGAGTGCCGATAATTTCAAGTGTTTAATTTTCGTACAAGGGTTAGTCTCAGGAAATGACACGGAGATAAGGCGTAGAGTCCTAAATAAATTGGAGAATGAACCAAGCCTTACACTGCAAAAGTTGGCCGAGGACTGTCAAAGATTTATCAATGTAAAACAGGACTCAAAAGACATTGAATTATCGGGCATTGCGCATATAAAAAAGTACATCAAAAAACAAAAGTTCAACCTTATAAAAAAATAAGTCAAAACAGAAATAGTGATTTTTATGCAGCAAAGACAAGTCAACCAGGTAAAAAGACAAATAAATGGCTACAGAGCCCTTGTTCGCGCTGTAGTAGCCCACATTGGTACAATGACTGTTCTTTCCGTTTTAAGTCCTGTATGAATTGCATAAAGGTCGGACATAAAAGTTCGCACTGCAAAACAGGTAGAGGAAACAAAATGCGGGTTCAACCCACTAGGACAAAGAATGAAAAATGCATAAACATAAGAAAATTTGTACAGGTGAAAATCCTGGATAAAAACATAACATTTCAATTGGATTCGGGTTCAGATGTCTCCATAATAAATTTACATACGTAGAGAATCTTAAATAATTAATAATGTCAAATTAGACATATAACGACTCCCCCGTATCATCCTAGGTCAAACGGCCAGGCGGAACGCTTTGTAGACACGTTAAAAAGAGCATTAAAAAGGCTGGTGATACTCCTAAGGAGAAGGCTTAGCAACAATTTCTGCAAGTATACGTACCATCTTCATTATCCCCCGCAGAATGATGTTTGCACGGAAAGTGAAGTCCATGTTTGATAAGTTACTACCTAAACAAAATAATTATGATCGAATCTCTACGGTACAGAAGAAAAAATACAGCCCAGGAGATAGGGTATACTTTAAGATGTACAAAAACAACGCATCGTTCTGGGAACCGGTACAATTGAAAAGAGGATCGGGTCGATGGTCTATATTATAAAAGGACCACAGTTCTTGTATAAGAGACATCTGAATCAGATCAGAAAAAGACTGTCAGATGACACGGACAGCTCTCCACAAGTAGAAGACGGGGAGGAGTAAGTTTATTGTTTACTGCCTGAGGGGCCCCTACCAGGGAATGCCGACGGGGCTGCCCAGGCAATTTTTTATGGCCAGAGAGCTCACTTTCTCGGGCGCTGGCTTTTCAAACACCACTTTCCCGACCCGACCTTGAGTCGCATCTTACTTGTGGGAGTAAGATAAAACTGGCCTTGTGCCTAACCTCCTGGAGAGGAGGTAAATAAATATTCTGTGATTTTTCTGAACGAGTCTTATATAAATCATTTACATTTATATAATTTCTCTGTCTACTTCCTTTTCTCTCATTCTCTCTCTTTTTTCTTACTGTCTCTATGTGTGTGTATATATATACACACATAGGCACACATAGGCACACACACACACACACACACACACACACATATATATATATATATATATATATAT
This sequence comes from Sepiola atlantica, assembly GCA_963556195.1. Classification (NCBI taxonomy): domain Eukaryota; kingdom Metazoa; phylum Mollusca; class Cephalopoda; order Sepiida; family Sepiolidae; genus Sepiola; species Sepiola atlantica. The sequence continues at coordinate 101,243,543 of OY744530.1, forward strand.
ATATATATATATATATATATATATATAACCTACAATAACATAGAATGTATAATGATGACGTATTAACTCGAGTTTAGGAGAAACATTTCGACAGGCTCTTGTATTTTTATAGCCATATACTTCATAGAAAATGGCGTTCGCTGTGGCGAAGATAATATCAGTAACCTTATTTGTATTTTCTTTCTTTCTATCATTTGTTCGGCCAAAGCGAAGCCGAATTCCCCTTGCTGGGATGGGAAGATTCCATGATATGAAGAATGATACTCTCAGCCATAAACAGTAAAAGGCGCCATTGAGACCGGATCACACAAGTATACGCGACATATGGAAGATCGATAAGAAGCTAAACTCGCGTAAAGTACACAGCATTTGACCTTAGTGAACTGAGTTCCGTTTAATGCGCCGCTTAATTCAAAGAAAAAGGAAAAATATTACGGTAATTTCGTCATTTTTACTTTGATATATTATTTTAATGTTTAATTATTTATTCTTTATAACGAAATATAATAAAATGACCGTTTGTCTCTCTTCTCAAAATAAATGTCTACTGTAATTTATTCCATTTTTTAAAAGATTTTGATTGAATTTAGAACATTGTTAGTAACATGACGTTTCATTAAAAAATTCAACGTAGTGAAATCTTTATAATGTTTTAAAGATTGTTACTTATATGAGATCGCGTTTTTAGTCAAACAGTTTTTCTTCCCCTCCTCTTCCTACCTCCTTCATTTTCTTTTCACCTTTCACCATTTTATTCTCTTTTCTCTTCCACTTTCTCTCACTTTCTTCTTCTTCTTTATACCAAGGCTTTGCAAAAAAAACACCAAAAACTTAGCCATGCATTAATACGTAGTGAAAAAATTAAACTCTTTTAAGAACTAAAACTGTCTTTAATATACTTTTTTCCTTTAAATGATAACAACAATTAATGTATAAGACGTGTTCATCTATACGCCCTTTTTTCCTTGTTAATAGAAAAAAGACAGACAAAGCTTGCTTGTGTATTAAAGAATCGAAAATTTATCAACAATAAAATGGGAACAGGATCAAGATGAGAAAAAAAGGTAGACATGCATATAGGTTCATATGTCATTCAAAAAAGATAATATTAACAACAAAATGTACTCACAGTTCACAATTTACAATATACTTTTTTTTACAGTCGTGGAAATTCTCTTGTGTATTTTTTTGTTCGCTCAGCAGTGGGCGATAAAATTTATATGGAAAAGGGTTCTTTCATTTTTCAGGGAAAACGTTCTAAGCAGACGATATTTTAATTGAACAAAAAGCAAAATTCTGACTAAATATCGGCTAAACTGACCTTCGTCTCTCCAGATTATACCCTTTTAAATACTGACATATTGTCATAAATTTCTTTTCACAAACTTTTAAATAATAACTTATCGTCATAAGTTTTCTTGATAAACAATGGTTTGTATTTGAGATTTTCAATTAGAACCTTTATGATTCTTGGAGCTCTTTCTCGAATTAAAAACATATTGTCTGTAGTCCAAATTAAAGTCACATCGTAATCTATTACGGTATTTTAAAGCTATCGTTTAAATTGTTATTTAAATTAATTTCGACATGGTAATGTCGATTTTACATGAAAAGGAGTTATCAAATTAACGAGGGCACAATTGTCCTAAGGAAAGAAAATTCTGCCCTCGGAGACAAAATTCAAGATGTTAACTAGTCAACAATCAAAATCTATCTGAAGACAAATTCTTCAAAATATTCCAGTGAGAAAATTGCCGCCTGCTTTGTTTACGTTTAGAACTGACACGTCATTCAAATTTACCAATCAGAAGATGGTTCTGAGTCAATCACTGAAATGGATTGGAAATTGAATTGTCGTCTGCCATGAACAATTTAGGCGCGGTTGAACAAAACTCTAATTCGTTAAAAAACGAATCTGAAAAACATTTATTATCACTGAGCATTTTCAATTGAAATGAAGCATGTCAACTCTTTAAAATAATGTCTTAGAGTAGATAATAATGACGTCTTAGTTTAGTAAAGCTATGTTACGTTTAAAGTAATAGATATAATTTCAGTTATTTCATGTTGTTTTCAACTTCTCTTTCTCATAAATCATGACTGATATTGCTATTGTTGTGGCCTTAAAGAGCCGGGAGAAATAACACGAACAGAAGGTAATTAACAAGGAATTGTATTAACATAAAGTACAAAAGTAATGGGTTGCCTGAGGTTGAACTCTTACTTCGCTTTTCTTCTCATTTCTACCGATTGATGATAGCGACTCTGATAGAGTCAGTAAGTGTCCATGCAGTGACAAAATAGGATAGTTAACTATAGCAGTTATCTGGATACATTTATCTTGTTAACTGGTATACGCATGAATGTTGAATAATTGCCCTATGAGAATGGACGCATCTGTCGGGAATCGAATTTGACTTGCGCGATTTGTGATGAAGTCATCTCGTGCAAGTTCGGTTCGATGTGTTTCCCACGGGTTGCGGAGACATTGACGTGACCTTAAGTTCAGGGTTGAGGGCACACCTGGCGGATCACGAGGTTCATGACGTCAGAGTTGTCCGCTGTAAGAAAATTGAATTGAGATTTTATGAGTGTCTCACTTGGAAGCGTCGAGGGACACCTCACGATCATGTAGCTGTTACAAGACGGGATTAAGAGTCCCAAGATTATAAGAGCCTTAGTGAATCTTTCATATTCCTCTCTCTGCAAGCAATTACGAAATTAATTAGTAGATTTAATTAGTGTGGCCTCTCTCTCAAATTACCAACGAACTCCTCAATTGTCGGAATTAAATAGTTAGTAAAAGGCTCAGAATTAAACAGTAAAAGATTGTTGTGCTTTATTTACAGTGGAAAGATTGATTTCAGCCCACAAAGAAACCGCCGATGTGAAGAGACGATGGCAGCCCGAACACGAAGGAAACGAATAGTAGTTCACACGGCACATGACGGCGACGGGCTGCAGACAACAACTGTAGTGCGAGTAGTCGTGACGCACGACGACAGCGAGACGAAGTACGACAGAGCAGTACGAATAGTTCCCGGGCAGTTGAAATTCGCGGAATCAAGTAAACGACATATCGCCCCATTTCGGATCAACAGCGAAGGTCAATCTAAGGACGACACGCGACAATAAAGTTATGTCAAAACCAGTCAATGTAACATGAAGACTGAGACGACTTTAACTTAAAATACATTTTATTGAATTTTTATAGCCGTAAACCGGAATTTATAGTTCTATTTTTTTTTACTTTCTAAATACCATTCTATTAAAGAATCTGTTATTATTTTTTTATTTTATACAAAATAAATGATAAACTATTCCTCAGTTTTGGGACGGAGTTATGTTTGAAAAAAATATCCATTAAAATTATTCTACTTAGACGTAATTTGCAATGAACTCACCAAGTGACCCATCTCTCACTGTTTGTTGTTTGATCCTCTAATCTTATTTTATACGGTATCTATCACTCTCGTTTACGTATCTTTCTCTCCATATATGTTTATTAACAGTCGAATGTAAAACAAAAAATGAGAGATGAAAACGATTGAAATAATTCATTATAAACAAAAGGGAATATGATCACAAGTAAAAATTATATTTGACTCGAAATCGGAAGGAGAGAAAGAGAGAGAGAGATTATTTTGGAATGTTGTGTTTTAACTTGGTATTTAACTGGATTTGCAAACTTAACTGACTTTACAAACTCACCATTATCTAATTCAAACAATCTAACCCGAGCTCAAAAGGTGACCAAACGGGTCATATGTTTTTCTACGTATTTTCATAAATTTATGGAATAGAGACTGAAGCGATAGCTGACCATTGAGTCAAACCCTGTCATACTTATTATCATACCTATTTACCTTATACATTTGTCCAATCCTAACTGCATGTAACAACAAAAACATATCACCGCTAACTTATACGTGACATTACTAATTATCTTCGTAAAGTTCGGCGAATATTCTTACCTACTGATGTTAAAGTGTAAATACGAATGTGATTTTAAGCAAAATCACGTGATCTTTAGAGATGGTAAGTGCTATTTACCGATGGGGGTCAGTAAACATGAACATAAAAATAATACACGTGCCAACAGTACGTTCAATTGGAAATCTGTTAAAAAATTATAGGGCAAAACGTTCGCAAACAGTCTAGCAAGCAGAATACGCGTACGCATAAATAGTTCAATAAAAAGTGGTCGTAAACAGTCTAGCAAAATCCCTATTAATCATAAATATACTAAGAAAAAAGTGAATAAAATCCAACCTTTCACAAGAAAGGAAGCACACATGCACTCGTGAAGTTAAACATTTACGTCTCATAAAAATACAGTATTTTTATTCAGAGAACGAATTGTATCATTGGTGGCTCAATGAGAAAGAAAATAAGCATAATTCGTCACTGGTTATGAAAGTGTTAATAACATTTATCCAATCCCTGCACCCATGACACAAACTTGTTTTGAGGTATTTTCTACTCGTTCGTGGTAAGAACGTATTTTTGAATAGTTTAAAACCGGTTGAGAGAGATGAGTCTAGTATACATGTGATCATGTAGAACGCCCTACGTCATGACCATCTGCTAAAATGTTATTAACAAAGTAAGGTTATATACACGTATGACACACCACACGTCCAGTGATAGTTTCTTGAGTTCAAAATAAAAATATTTTTGATATCAACCGCCGTTCGTAGTTATCGATTCCAGCTACGAAGAGGACAGCAATATGGCGGGACGGTTCACACGTCGGAAAGCTAAAGCCACAAGGCGCAACACAAAAAAAGTAGAAAAGATTGAGACAGCATGATGTTATTAAAAAATAAATGGGCGTTTCGCATGGTTTATAACATTTACGAGGCTTGTATATCGAGTAATTACGCTTCGAAATATCACGCGAGTAACATAGGTTTAGTTCGCGGAGTCCATTCCCTCTCCAGTATATGACAGGATTTCATGTTCGCGTCTGCCAATACTAATAAAGATGGCCACGACTGAAGTATATGAGTGTCTGCGTTTGACTATTATCGTCCAGCGCAGCCATGTCTTTTGTTAATTTATACCACTATTACCGAACTAGCAAGAAATGAAGAAAATACTTATAGACGCAGTCAAATGCTATCAAATTTCGTTTAAAATAGAAAACAGTAATTTAATCCGTAGATATTTATTTTCGTTCGAACCTCGAAAAGTCGTGCGGGTTGTAAAACTATTGCATCGACCGTATACTATGAAACGTAATCCAAAGCAAATAAATATTTGGTTTTTGTGTGTATTACAGAAGATCAGAACAACATCGGTACCGCCGGTTTCAAATCCAAGCAAAGGAGACATATAATTAGTCTCCTTTACTAGACGCTCTTCAGCCTCTGTTTATATCTGCCCCCCCCCCCGAAAAAAGCGACTCGCGCGTTGTGTGACTTTTTAACAATATTTCGACTCTCTGCTTCATTTTTATCATTTTTACTAAGTTGTCATTTCCACCTGTAAATTCTGCCGATATTTGTGTCGTAACGAAGTTAAAAGAGTTTTTTTCAGACCTGTGAATTTAATTCGAGGAAGAAATGAAACAACAAATTAACACGTTCGAAGTTTTAATTAGAAAAAAACGTCTTACTTTAACAGTCGATTTGTTATTGTCATCAGTGCGAGTTGAGTATAACGGAAAAGAAATCAACAAATACACGTGTTTTGAATCGTTTTTTGAAAGGACATTCTTGTACAAGTTAAAGTCTTTATCTGAAAACAAAGATTCTGCCGCTGTAAAACGGCAAATGGCTTTAACGAATACTGGAAATACTCGATAATTCGTTTCATTTTATTATTTTAAATCTTAAAAATACCAATAAAAATAATTATTTAAATGTTTAGACCTTTTTAAAATGCACTTCGTTTAATTTTATTTTTGTTTTAGGAAAAGGAGAAAATCAATTGTTAAAGAATGAATTTATTCTCTTGGTGTTTTCTTGACAATATTTTAGTTATGTTATTGACTTAACCGATAATTGTATAGTTAACCCATAAGAAAAATATCAATGTTAACTTTTAGATTCCTTGAAAATTTTCGACAAAAAAATCTCTCAAATGAGTTTTAATTAAAAAATAACAATCGTTTCGTCATAGCTATACACTCAAAGCATTGGTAATTACAAAACCTAAATCTTCACGACCTAATGAATCGTCAGATATTTAAAAACAAAAAACAAAACACTTACTACTGTATATTTTCACCAAAATGTACACGCGGCTAGTAAACGACCACAACCCACCATCTTTGATGAAAAGAGAGCTGATTTAGATTGAAATATCTCACACAGAGTTATTTTCCTTTAAAAATCACAAAAATCACAATAAAAAACAAACAAACCGGAGCTTGCAAAAAACAAACAATTCTGATTGAAGGGAGACAATCCAGCAAAGTTTATATATGGATGCACATTTTGATTACTTCTTCAGAACATATGTTTAAATCAAATGAATTAACAACAAATAATGAAAGAGTATTTTTCCCAAATGGATGGACGCGATTCTGATCTCTATATACAAAGAAAAGGGAACACAGCCGATCTGTGGCAATTATCCTGGTATAAGACTTTAAGGAATCAGTAAGGTCTTTTCAAAGCTCCTGCTCAACCAGCTTACACATTGGATGTGTCCTTAGGTTATTCCGGAATGCTAGAGCAATTTTAAAAAACCGCTTGTAGCACGATGGATATGCTTTTTTCTTCCCGACATCTCTAGGAAAAGTACATTGAATATCGGGTTTCACTCAATCAGGTTTTTGTGGACCCAAGTCCACAAAAACGTGTTACAGAAAAGCATAATGGACAATTCTTGGCAAAATTGGATGCCCACTCGGATTTATCACAATGTTTAAACAACTTTACCAGGACATGAAAGCACGCTTTCACTTTGGCGGTGAAGTCTAACCTGAACCAATGGCTATTGACAATAGTGCTAAGCAGGGTGACATTTATGCACCCACTTTTTTCTTTATATACTTTGCGATGAGTCTCTCCTATGCTTGTCGAGACTGCAATATCGATGATCTTTTACATTTGCGAATCAGCAGCATACATCTCTCGTGCATAAGCCTATCTATGCCGAGGATGCGAACTACGCTGCCTACATCAAACAGGATCTACAGAAAATCATGAACCTCTTCTCTCGAGCGTGCACTACATTTGGACTCACCATCAATCTGGTAGGAAATTAAGAGTAATGCTCACTACTTCACCAGAACTGTAATATGTCGAAACCAAATATTTACGGCAACGGAACCAGACTGAGTGTAGCTGATTCCTTCGTTTATCTCGGTAGCACCATCTTCTGAAATTGATCTCTCGAGTCAAAAAATATTTCTTATGATCGAAAAGGCTAGCAAAGTCTTTGGAAGGCTTGAAAAGCGTGTGTGGTAAGACAGAGGAATTAGTATTAAAAAAAACTTTGCATATGTACTTCTCGCAGACATGAAATACGTATCATCAACATGTCAAGGCCATGGAGTTGTTTAATCAAACATGCTTTAGGAGGATACTAATCATTAATTGGCAACCACTCACACCAGACACCATTGGTGTGAGTAATTTCGGAAGCAGTCCATGTGAAACGTCCCATACACATCTCATTTTGACCATGGGTGTGGTTCCTGTGGCAGAGCCTGTCTGTCGCCGTCTACTCTGCTTTATACATTTTATTACCCACACCTGAGAGTATTTTCAACGCCTCCGTATAATCATACTCTTGCGTGAAGATAAAAGGATTTGAAAGCGGTCAAATGTACTCGATAAACTTACATGATGAAAAGTGAAAGAAGGGAGCAGCGCGAATGCGTAATTAGATATTTATCTTTCCCGTTTAATTATACACCAATCCCTCTCCAAACGGTTAATACATAGAATAATAAAGTTTGTTATTTCTGATTTCATTTTCTCTAAAAGTTTGAGAAAGTTAGCCCTAAAAAGAGGGCGCATCTGAAACATATATGCACATATGTAACTAAAAATGTTTGTATAAATGTATACTAAAACAGATCTACTTGTTATTTAGCACTTTTTATAAACACTACAGTTTCATTAGATTAACATCTAGGAAACAAAAATATACATGTAATATATATATATATATATATATATATATATATATATATATCAACATGTGCTTGTGTGTGACGTGTCGACGCAGATTTGTGATGTTTTACGGAGGATTCATGTTGTTGAAAGCAATTATGCTGTAGACGGTTATGGGTTGGGGCTGGAATCAGTGCGATGAATTGTTATGACTTGGATTGTAATCTCCGATTTCAGTGGACGGGCGCCATTTATCATGCTTTATAATTTGAATGGGAACTGTTGTCTATGTTTCTAACGAACACGAGTGGGACTCATAACTATAATAAACTCGATATAAACACTCATCTGTATATATACAAACGATTTATGATAAACATTTACTTCGTTAGGTTTTCACACAATTATACCCTCTCCTATATACAAGTGTCTGCTATCAGTTTCTTCGGTGAAGACACAGAACTACCAGAATCCAAACATTACGATGATTACAACTAGCGAATGTAATTTTGGTACGGTCGAAAAAACGATATAATATTTTTAAAAGGTTTATTGGGAATTAAAAATATACTAACTCAGTGGATACTGATACTATTCAAAATATATTCAATAACGTCTTCAAGACGAAATCATGCTTGAAAAGACGAACACTTTACATATGAAGTGACGTAAGAACCGGAGAAGCGGTGAGGTGGCTTCCGCTTTATGTCGCGTTTTCTTTTTTTTCCTGAATCTTCCTCGGGGCATACGTGTGTCCAGATGGTCGGTGTCTCGACGGTTGCAGGGAACGCCCTCATTCCTCGTCCAATCGGAATAGGAAGACTGGAGAACTTTTAATAACCACGGTTCACTAGTTTTCTTTTCTTTTTGGATATATGAATAGATGTACGAACCTTAGAAAATGTGTCGTTGTTTCTGTTGTGAAGTAGTTCAATAGTAAAAAGAAGTCAAGTCAAGGTTGGGTTAAGATAACAAGTGTATTAATATAAAAGGTACAAGGTAACGAAACTGACTGGCACTTGGCTAGGCAGTTACAAGACTGTCATTTTTCTCTCTCCCGTGACTCTGGTGACTCGCACTATTTATAGTGAGAACCGGTGTAGTTTCTCTTCTGTTAGAACGGCTGGTGTACCCCCCCCCCATTTGAAAATATCCCATCTGGGGATTAATAACGTTTTTGTTTAGGAATCACCATCATCAACTCAGTCTGTTTCCGTTTTCTTTTTGATCTCCCAATCTCAGGAACAGTCTCTGGTATGAGCACCTGAAAAGTATCAAACACTGTATCCATGATGTCCTCCTCGGGCGATCTGGTCACCTTACTGTTCGAGTATCTGTTCCGGATTTGGTTAGTGTGACATTTGTGCACGAAATCTGGTTCCTTAATCATATAGATCATGTTGCCTATTTGTTTATCCACAGTGCCGGACTCCCAGAAAGTCCTACTGTTTCTGTAAATCTTATAAAAAACTTTTTCGACAACTTTATACCGTTTTTTTCGTTATCGTTTCTTTTAGGTTTACCCTATCCTGGTTTGGTAACAACTTGTGGAAAATCGATTTAACATTGCGTCCGAACATGACCTCAGCAGGTGTCTTCGACGTTTCGGTGTTTGCATTCGGAGTGACTCTGTAAAGTTGCAGAAACTGTTGGATTGACTTATCCGTCTTTTTTCAGAGCTCTCTTGAATGTGTCAACGAATCTCTCTCCCTGTCCATTGCTTCTTGGATGGTATGGCGGGATTGTTATATGCTCGATGAGATGATCCTCGCAAAGGTGCTAAAATTCAGTAGACGTGAATTGAGTACCATTGTCGGTGACAATGCAGTCTACTACTCCAAACCTAGCGAATAGTTCGTATAGGAAGTTGATAGCTGCCTCGGATATGGGGTTCTTTGTATTTTAGTACTTCCGGCCACTTAGCTAGGCTATCTACAACAATGAGATAGTCCCGTGGTCCCGCAAAGTCTAAGTGAATTCTAGACCAAGGTCGGTCCGGTTTAGTCCACGATCAGAATTGAGTCGGAGGAGCTGTCATAGCTAAGGTGCACCCTCTACACTCCCTGACTTTTTCTTCGATATGCTTATCCATGTTTGTCCAGTAAACGAAAAAGCACATAAGGCTTTTCATTCTCGATATGCCTGGATGTCCTACATGGAATTCCTTGAACATTCTTTTTTGTAATGTCATAGGAATTACAACCCTGTCGCTATATAACAGGACGTTGTCGCAAATTGAATAACTTCCTTCATCTAGTTGGTTATTGTTGATTTTTTTTCGTGCTTATGATAAATTCATCCACCTCTGACTTACTCTTAATCTCATTAAGCGTTACTGGAAGTTCTCTTATTGTGTCACATAACGTATTTTTTACTTCAGCTTCCGCTTGAATGGCTGCTATCATCATATCCTCCAATGGTTCTGACTGCTTAGGTATCAACCTTGATAACCCGTCTGCATGACCAAATTTCTTAGATGGTACCCCATCTTTGGAGTCTATTCGCAGTGTGTTGTGGTAGTCCCTTTTTTGATCCGAAAATCGTTAATAAGATTGTGGTCTGTTTGTAACAGAAATTGTCTACCGTGCAGGAAACGATGAAATTTCTTTACCGCGAATATAATGCTTAGAGCTTCTTTCTCAATTTGAGAGTAGTTTTTTTCGGCTGGTAGCAGTATCCGGGATGCATGTGCTATGGGTTTTAATTTTCCATCATCCATTTTGTGAAATATGCATGCTCCTATGCAATAGTTGCTGGCATCGCTTGCTACTACAATATCACGCTTGGGATTATAATATGCCAGAAACAAGTCAGACGTTAAGATGTCTTTAATTTTCTGAAACGCTTCTTCGCACTCTTGCGTCCAAACCTATTCTTGGTCCTTCCTTAACAGTTCATTTAAGGATGATCTTAGTTCATGCATGTTTGGTACGAACACATTGTCGTAATTCGCCAACCCTTAAAAGCTTTGTAGAGACGCAATATTTTCTGGGGCAGGCATATTCCTTATCGCCATTGCCCTATCTGGGTATGGCCTTCTTTCTTGTTCATCGATGATTTGCCCTAAGTATTTTATTTTTTTCCATGAAAAAAAGTACATTTCTCATCTTTGAGTTTAACCCCATAATCCTGGATTTTTTTTAATACTTGGTTTACATGAGTCTTGTGTTGTTCTTCGCTAACGCTGTTCATTAACACATCGTCCAGGTACCTTACTGCGAAATCCATCCTATTTAACATCATGTCCATAATTTGTTGAAAAATCGCAGGAAGTCGGTTAAATTTGTATAATCCCTTATGTGTATTGATGCATATCAGTTTTGAACACTTCACATCGACAGGGATTTGAAGATAAGCGTCGCTGAGGTCGATTTTAGAAAAAATATTTTCCTCCACTCAGTTTCGCAAATATTTATTCAGGGCTCGGAAGAGGGTAATGGTGATCTTTTAATGCTTTGTTCAAACCTGTGAAGAAGTCGGCAGAAACCCGAATCTCCTTGTTCTTTTTCTTAACATAAACTGTAGGTGAAGCCCACTCACTGTGATCAATTTTTGAAATGACACCCATGTTCTCGAGTCTTTCTAATTCACCGTCTATTTGCTCTATAGCGGCGTATGGAACATTTCTTTTCTTTCTGAACACAGGCAGTTCATTTGTTTTGACTTCAAACTTTGCTACGGCTTTCGTACACCTTTCAAGACTGACTGAAAATACGTCTGGAAAATTCTCTTTTAATTCCCTCTTGAGTTTTTCTGCCTCCACATTCGAATCCTCAACTTTTTGGAAAAAGGAGCTTAAAGGCAGATCCCATAGTCTAAACTTTTCAATTAGATCAGTTCCAAAAAGGTTATTCGATTTTCGCATAACAAAAATTTTAGCTTTTTCGGTCTTATTCTGGAAAGAAATATTCGTCAATAATTCCCCTTCGAAGGTTATTTTTTCACCACTGACGCTTCTCGCCGTTTTTTGTGATTTGATCATAGTGGGTCTCCCAAGCTTCTTCCATGTCTGTACATTTATCAAGCTGTAGCCTTACCTTTTTTTTAAAGCATTTTGACACGTACATATTTTGTTCGTCAGGTTAAATTTTTGTCAGTTTAATGGCTGTCTTTCTACCAGATGTTTTCCTACAACGTGATGCCTTATGTTCTTTCTGGTGGCAGTTGTCACATTGTTTGAATATGTAGGGACACTCATTGTCCCAATGGTTATCTCCACACCTCCAACACGGTCCAGGTGGATCTTTCCCATGTTTTTTTCTCCGGTTATTCCTTGAAGTCAATTTTTTCTTCTGATGGATCTTTTTAATGTGCGACACTCCGTTTTTCCTATGTCACGACTGTCCTGTTTCAACGCAACAAAACGTTCACAGTCTTCCGCTAAGTTTTGTATTGTTAGAAATGGTTCATTTTCGAGTTTATTTAAAACACGACGTCTGATTTCGGAGTCTTTATTTAAGACCAGACCTTGCATGAATATTAAACATTTAAAATTATCCGATGATAATTCCTCTAATTTAAAATCGTCGCAAAGTTTATTTACTATACTTGCATACGTAATGTAGTCGTCTTTCTCTCTTCTAGTGACATTCATACACTTATATCTCCTGTGGAAAAGAGAAGTTTTTGTAGAAAACAGTTCTGTTAGTAAAGTAACTGCCTCCTGGAAGTTCAACTCACTGGTCTTTTTTGGAAGGATAAAATTCACGAACTTTATATGTTCGGCAGCTCCTAATTTTCTTAGCAAAAATCTAACTTTTTTAGAGTCTGTCCATGTACTGCAGTCCGATACAAAAATATCCTCATATTTTCTATAGAAGTGACATCGTCTTCTGGATTATAATTGAAAATTTCGATAGCGCTCCACACATCCGTCTGGGAGAATGCATTATGATTCTCGTTTGTTTTCGTTAACTGTGTTTCCTCCAGAAATTTTCTCTGTTCCTCCTGTATTTTTATCAAGAGTTCTTCGAAGTGTTTCTGCTGTTGTAGCAGTCTTTCTTGGGATCTTTCTTCTCATGTGGTCGCCAGCTCTTTTTGTTCAGCATGCATTTTTCTTTGAGCTTTTTGCTGTTCCAACAACTCTCTTTTAAATTTCTCCTCAATTTCAACTTATTTTCTTTGAAGTTCCATTTGTTGTTCAACTTGCTGTCTTTGTAACGTAACATTTTGTTCCGTTTGGAATTTAACTAATTGAAAAAGAGAATCTTTGAATTCAACGTCCATCATTCACGAATTCAAATTATGCACCATACAATGTACACTTGTTTTCCCCACAACGTGCTTAATATAATTAGTTTGCTGAACCAACACACAAAGCAAGAAATATATAATAAAAACATTTTCAATCCCAGTTGTTTTGTTTGAAAAACAAAACTGAGGAAAAAAAATCCTTTTTTTTATATGTGCACGTAGTTTTACAAAACCAAGTCCGTCGCTATAAGCCTAATAAGACTAGTTTTATGGGAAATCTTTTTAACCCCTTTGCATTTTGCAAAAATGTGACTTGCTTATTTAACAGTTCTTTGTTAGAACCACAAATGACTTACGCGAATATATATTTTTCACTGCACGTCCTTCTTTGCCATCGACAATTCTGTTGTAGACCGTTTTAATAAATAGTCGATCCGGATCTTGCTCAAATATCAGATGTTGTCCTAATAATAACGACAAACTTACACAATATCTGTAATAGTTGACGCGGATAACATTTATCTTAACGAGTCAGTGAACTTGAAGAAAAAATAAAATAAAGGTGTCAGTGTATTCAATTATTTTAATAATTTTAAATGTCTTTCGCGTTTTCTAGTTTTCGATATTTGGTTACAAGTTTTGAGTTTGTGTGTTATTTTTGTCGCTTAACAACTCTTGTAGTGGTTCATTTGCTGTTAATCCTTGCGAATCCACATATCTGTTTGAAAAGACGAAGATGTTTTTTTTCCGTGAAGATCTTGCGAATCCTTGTATATCAATCACTTTGGGTGATTTCTGCAGTGATATCGTTTCGATTTCTCGTCGCTAATCTGTTGTGAAGTAGTCCAACAGTAAAAAGAAGAAGTCAAGTCGAGGTTGGGTTAAGATAACAAGTGTATTAACATAAAAGGTGCAAGGTAAGGAAACTGACTGGCACTTGGCTAGGCAGTTACAAGACTGTCCTTTTTCTCTCAATATTTATTCGTACAATTAAAAATCATACAAATTGTGGCACAAGGCTAAAAAGGGGAAGGGAAAGGGATCGGTCCTATTCTAACTTTTTAACCTAGCTAGTTCCATGCAGGAACATCATTCACCAAAATACCACATTTATACTGTATATCCTTCTCCGATCACCAAAAGAAATCACTCCATGAATAACCTACTTAAAACCCATATTTATAAATATGCAACGGGGGGGGGGGGATATTATAAAACACTATGTACAAAAACAATAAATGAAAATATATACAATGAGATAAAAAAACAAGTTAGTAAAAGACCCCCCGTTACTAAGCTGTGGCAGGTGCGAAGATTTGCCAGTCGAAACGAAAAACTCGAAAAAAGGTTTGATGCAGGCCCCAACGCTTTATTAACAACACCTCCTTCGAAAATTTCGAAGGGTGACCTGCTTCCTGACAAATCTAGTGCTCTGTCACCTAGGTAGCGACGGGCTGAAAAAAAGGGCGATAATGAAATCATTCACACCCTAGCTAAACTAAAAAACTGTCCTAGTTTAACTTAAAAAGTCAATGTTCGGTTTTGCAACCCAAAATCCTCTACCTAAGGTACGTCTAAATACCACTCTATTCTAGCACCACTCACTCTACACAGTCGTGCACCTCGCACCCACCTTTCACCAAAATCTGCCGAAGAGAGTCTCACTCTCTCGGCCCCAATGCGAGCTTTCAGGTAATATTTGAAAATTGCAATAAGGTCGAGAGGAGCGTAGGTCTCAGCTCCATAGACTGTCTGCATTCGAGTCTTCTATATCGTATCTCTCATAACTGCTAGTAAACTTAAAAATAAAAATCGTTTTATCCTATCATTTGTCGGAGCCCAGTTGCTACATACATTGATAGGTTCCAGGTTGAAAGAAGATACGTCAAGAATGCAAACCATGAATCCAGAAACAAGCCTAATCAGCGGCACAACTATAAGGCAAGTAACGACAGCGTAAACCAAGGTTTCGTCCTCGTCACCTAAGACAAGTCGGCGAATTTGCCAAGCGAGCTGAATGAAGCCTCTTCTGGACCCATAGGGCATTTCTTATCATCAGCCAGATCAATGATACCTCGTCATTATCGAAGCACCTTAACCCAGGCGTCCAAGGCCAGATTGATCGTAGCTCTCCCCTCGACAAACCGAGCCCCTCAATCCTAACATCTCGAAAGGTTCCCCTCACCATGACCCGATATATTGCCTTCCGGGACATCAGCAGGGTTTCAGAGAGGCTTTCTTTCACCCTTGAGAAAAACTTCAAAGCGCGTCTACATTCGCGATAAAATGAACACTCACCTCGGGGCAACCTGTGTGCCTCCCCCTCGTCCAAGTGCACACTTTTAAAAGCAGGGAATGCTTTCTTGGTGTCTTCCATCCAGAAGACACCGCTTCCGTCAGTTTGTGACCTCATTCGATCTAGGTAGAATAGTCTCAAGGTGTGCTGACAGATTTCTATACATGGCATACCTAGACCGCCTTCAGACGGATGGAGATAACAAATCTCACGACGGACCATAGGGGCCTTACCAAGCCATAAGAACTTGAAAAGAACCCGCTGCATTTCCAGCAGCGTATCCGACGGGAGTGGGAGTATCGATAGACGATATAGGATGATCGGGTAGATGTGAGAGCAAAACACTTCCGATCTCCCCTTTAATGAAAGATTTCTACGGGTCCACAGACTAGCTGCGCCCCGAATCGCTTTAAATACTTCCGACCAATTTTTCTCCAGCTGAATATCGGGACCGAACCAGACGCCGAGTAGCTTGCAAGGTCCGTCTGTCCAGCTGAAGGGCCCCTGCAAGGGAATACCCTGCCGATGCGCAAGCCAATAGACTTGTCGCAGTTAATTTTGGGCCCTGTTATCGTTTCATACAGTCTTATTTCTCTGTCGACAATGCTTATCTCGGCACTGCTCGTTACAAGCACATTCAAATCGTCGGCAAAGGCGGAGTACTTCAACCTGGTACAACCACCAGGCAAAGTAATCCCATTAAGGACCGGAGTCACTCTTAGCCTTTGAAGGAAGGGCTCCAACACAAGCACATAGAGAATCGGTGATAGAGGACATCCCTGACGAAGAGATCTGGATAAACTGAAGGGCCTTGACCTCATACCATTCACCTCTACCAGTACCACGGGGTTCGTGTAGCAGAAAAAATTAATCTTCCACCTCTTCTTTCTCTACTTCGTTATCTTCTTCTTTCTCTTCTTCTTCCTCTCTCTCTTCTTCTTTCTCTTCTTCTTCTTTCTCTTCTTCTTCTTCTTCTTCTTCTTCTTCTTTCTCTTCTTCTTTCTCTTCTTCTTTCTCTTCTTCTTTCTCTTCTTCTTTCCACGTCGTCCCTCGTAGACTACGCTCTCAGCCTTCTGCCGTCTTACCTCCAGCGACCCGTTTTTATATCAAACTGGACTCTCGTCTCCGCGAGAGAACACGAGATTTCACGGGATTACCTGGCGATATTAAGCCTAGGACGCCATCTTGCCGCTCTTTGGGCGGTCCAGCCCTGCAGAGCGCGCATCGAGACCGTTTGCCAGGTAATCCCATGTTTTCACAATTTATAACACACTCCCCCCTGATCTCATTATCACAGAAAGAGCAGGGAGGCCGTGTCCTTTTTCTTCGAGTGCTTCTTCGGGGAGGGGGATTCGGGGCCTCATCGTCATCCGTGCTGTCTTCCGTGGCAGGAAGGTCAGCGAACCTGAGGCTGCGCATCGCAGCATCACTGTCCAGGCTTTCATCAGCAGTAGGAGGGTCAGTACATTCAAGGCTATCACTCTCAGTGTCGCTGCGCGATGAAGCCGTCATGAACCAGAATGATGGTTCGCTGGTCACGGATTCAATGTCATTATCCTCGTTAAATGGCAGCTGCGTTTGGAATACCGATCTTAAGTCTTTAATGTGACGGGGTACTCCATCAACTCGCACCGCCTGCGGGCTGATCACTTCAGTGACACGACCGGTTCCGTAACGAGTCGTGCACTGGCCTCGGGTTTTTTTAACCCAAACGACATCTCCTTTTTTCATTTTCTCCTGTGGAGGTTCTGGTTCGGGCAGTAAGCTGCTCTCCAAACCTCTCGCCCTGACATGGTATGTATGTAGCGCATTAGCTGGCGCGGTGGAGGGTGAAGTATCGTCCTTAGGGGTGACGTTATACCAATAGACTGCTTCAGCCACCGTACACCCCTTCCGCGCTGCGATGGACTATCAAGTCCTATGGTTGCGCTCAATAATTCCGTTCCCACTGGGCACATGGGCACACCAAAAACGCAGACGGACACCCCAGCCACCTACAAACTGTTTGAACGGTGCACTAACAAAAGCGGGGCCATTGTCGGTCAATATCTCAGAAGGAGGGCCACGCTCAAGGAACACACTTTCCAACTCATGGACAATGGCAGCCGTATCCTGCCGGCGAAGGGACCGCCACAATGCAAATCGGGACGGTCCGCAGTCAATAAGGGTCAAGAAATTCCCCCCGTTGTAGTGAGTTATGTCCATCACAATCCTATCCCAGTTATACTTCACACCGAGTGTGCCCTTCTTCCACCGGACAGGTGCTGGGTCGATCGATTGGCAGGTGTTGCAACTTCTCACAACAGATTTCACAGCCCTCCGTGACACAGAGGGGTCAACCAACCTGGCGAAGTAAAAGGTTCGGTTTACACCAGGGTGCCCGCTTTGGCAATGGACATCAGCGATACGCTCTGGGCTGAGTCTACGTCCCACCGCAGCACAATTTACAGGTGCTGGTTCGTTCACTTCTTTCTGCAGGTCCAGCCAACGGCGAGGCACTCTGGTCAATCGATCCGCTCGATTCAAACAGGACTGCACCAGTGTCACATCTATGACCAAGTTGTATTCATTGATGGTTTCGGTTAGGGTAGCAAGCCGCCTCCGGATTAACATTTCGGCCGATGCCTTCGTTGTCAGCCGTGCTTTTCCGTTCAAGGCATCGGTCATCCACCGATGCACACACGTGGAATCCGTGATAACGTGGAGGACGCTAGCCTGCCACTGAAGCGCTAGATTGACTCCTTTCAGTGTAGCATCGAGTTCAGCTAGGTTTATGTGCTTAGCGTCATTCTCTGGCCGGAGCCAGCAGGCATCTTCTACTATACTTCCGTTGACTGCCAGAGCAACGCCAAGGGCAAGTGAGCTGGCGTCCACCCAAACTGTAAACTCACTCCCATCGACGCACCAGCTCCCTCGTACAGGGTCATCATTGGTCACTCTGGCCACAGCTTCCACCAGCATGCTTCGCAGGGAAGGATCACGCACCTCATCGTCCCATCCTGTTGACAAAGAAGTTGCCCGTCGCTTTATAGCCGCCACAGCCACTCGGAGCCACCCACACACAGGGAAGTGACCCACCAGTTTTCCACACACGGAAAACGTGCTCCGACGTGTGATGGTAGATGGGATTTCCGGGATTTCACCGCCCCTTCCCCATTGGAGGCCATCTGCACTTCCGTTCACCTGCAGCCCGAGCACTTTCGCCCCATCCTGCAGCCGCTCCGGTTCCTTGCACGACAACCCGAAGTGCTCAAAGTGTTCTTTGACCGCCTGGGCAGACAGCAGGCTCTCATTGACAAAAATGTCGTCTATATAAGACGACGTCGCCTGTTGCACAGCTTTATCCTGACGCCGGATCGCCCGCATGATCGCCGTCATGATGCCCGGGGCTACATTCAAGCCGAACCCCAGCCTGGTCAAGCAATAGCGAGTTCCTTTGATTACCACCGTCTGGAATGGCCACAGCGATTTCTCAACACGTATTTGTAGGTAAGCTCTTCGCAAGTCCAGTATGGCCGCTTCCGCACCCTGCCGTCGCCACTCTCGCAGTTTATGAGCACAAACGTCAGCCCCCGAAGTGTACGGGTCAACGTGTTCATTGAGTTCCCGGTAATCAAGAACAGGTCGAACTTTCTGCTTGTTCTCTTGTCTGATAGCCATCAGGGGAATTAGCCCCCGCGGGGGCCCGAGCTCATCCTCTGGGTATGGAATTAACCAGCCGTTATCCAGCCACACTTGAAGTTCTGCCTCGTACTGCCCCCTAAGCCATGCAGGAGGGGGATACTCTGTCAGCCGATTCCGCAAAGACACTGGTGGCTGGTCGCCTGCCCACTTCCAGGACGCTGTCCATGTGTTTGTGCCCTTGTCATATTCTGCGTGGAAATCGGGTTCGTCAAGAGTGATTGCTGCACACATTTGTTTGTCTGGTCGAGGGAATCTCACATCACCGACGCTGTTTACAGTAATTCCGCCTAGCTGTGTAATAGTGTCCATTCCAAGGAGAAGGTCATATCCGAGCAGCTCCCCATCGACCACCAACACCGTCACAGCCACCGGGGGGCCATTGTCAATGCTGATATGAACAACCTGGATCCACAACACACTAATGAGCCTTTGCCGACAGTCAGGACGGGGATCTGTCGTCTCTTCCATGTGGTGCAACATTCCTTTCGAAGGAGGGTTTGGGTACAGCCGGTGTCAACCAGCGCTGAACGTTTACACCCATCAACTTGAACTGTCACTGCAGGAAGCGCTTTGTTCAATGCCGCTTTGGGGAGGGTGATAGCGCTGCGGCGTCCTCCCCTTGCCCGTTTCCCGGACAATTCCGTGCTATGTGGCCTGGCTTATTGCATTGGTAACACCGTATTACTTTTCGTGCTCCATAATTTGGGGTGCGCCTTGTGCCGCCTCTGCAGTCTCTGGAGAAGTGGTTGGGGCCACCACATGTATAGCATCGTAGGCCCTCTGCTGGCGAGTCCAAGGTGTCAACCGCTGCAGAGACCAGTTCTCGATCGTCCTTCAAGATGTTTCGTGCTCTCGCCAACAACTCCACCAATTCAATCTCTGTGAGTCTCAATGATGCTCGCAGCAGTCGGCTTGCATCGTCCGGAAGTCCAGACAAAAAGGCGCATGCCAATATGCGGTCACTCGCACCGCCGAAGGGAGCAGCAAGCTTTTTCAAGTCGGCCATGTAGACGTCCACTGTCTCCCCCGGCCCAAGCCGGCGTTCGGAAAATTGCCTCCAGGCAACAAAAGGATCTGCACCAAATGCCCCGTGCAGCGCCTGTGCAATCTGCTCCATGGTCGCATCATTACTGAGCTGCTGGTACACGGCGTAAGCCCCACTTAGTGAGTCTCAATGGGATGACCATAGCTGGGTCTTTAATTTTGCACAACCGGCAAACACGCTCGGCCTTCTCCAGCCATTCGACCACCGATGGACCAGCAGGAGAGCCGTCGAATTCCGGAATCAATCTGATGTCGAATTTTTCCATAACAATGCCGAAAATAGCTTGTAGCAGAAAAAATTAATCTTCCACCTCTTCTTTCTCTACTTCGTTATCTTCTTCTTTCTCTTCTTCTTCCTCTCTCTCTTCTTCTTTCTCTTCTTCTTTCTCTTCTTCTTCTTCTTCTTCTTTCTCTTCTTCTTTCTCTTCTTCTTTCTCTTGTTCTTTCCACGTCGTCCCTCGTAGACTACGCTCTCAGCCTTCTGCCGTCTTGCCTCCAGCGACCCGTTTTTATATCAAACTGGACTCTCGTCTCCGCGAGAGAACACGAGATTTCACGGGATTACCTGGCGATATTAAGCCTAGGACGCCATCTTGCCGCTCTTTGGGCGGTCCAGCCCTGCAGAGCGCGCATCGAGACCGTTTGCCAGGTAATCCCATGTTTTCACAATTTATAACACAGTTCGCATACAAGAGGCGAATCCAGGAGCGAAATTGTGGGCCAAAACTGGCCGCAGACAAAACAGCCTCCAAGTAACGATGGTCAACCCTATTGAATGCTTTGGACTGATCTAAATTGATCAGCGCGGCTTCAGTGTCGACTTTATCTAAGATCAAGCGTATCGAGTGCAAATTATTTTGTAATCGTCCTGCCCATTACAGCACAAGTCTGTTCCGGGCTTATAAGACGAGTCAAGACAAGCTGCAGGCGATTGGCTAAGATCTTGGCCAAAATCTTTAATTCTGCATTTAGCATCGTTAAGGGCTGAAAATTATCTAACCCATCTCCATCAGTTTTGCTTTTACGTAACAACTTCACAATACCCATGGTCAAGTGCTTGGGGATATACCTATTCCTAAAACATGAGTTAAATAAAGCAGTCAGTAAGGAAACAAAAAAGGGCGACAACCTCAAATACACCTCGTAGGGCAAACCATCGATCCCGGAGGACTTGTTAAGGCCGACCCGCTTTAAGGCTTCCCGAACTTCATCCTCTGTTATATAACCTTCGCACCTAGCCGCTTCGGTCGCCTCGAGACGAGAAAAGTCGGCTAAATAGGGGTCGAATTGTGCTAATTACAAACCGGGCTCCCTGGTAAAGAGATCCTGGAAATGAGAACGAAACGCCTCCAGAATACATTCGTTTGTAGTCACGAGACGCCCATCCGGCAATGAGACACGGGCGACATGTCGATCGGTAGCTTGTCTACGTTCTTCTGCACGCAGTTCAGCGGCCATATTTGATGTTTCCATGGGCAATCTTTTTAACCTAGCCCTAATTACTAATGCTTAGTGTTCTTGAGTAGTCAAGGACGCCAGCTTTGCCTTAATTATGGTAACTTTAACGCTATCACCCACCTCCACCGCCCGATCTAATCTAGATTCTAGTGTCACTTTAACTGGCCTAGTTCTTAGATTGAGTCGTCTGCTAAAATCGGCAGCAAAGGACCTAATTAAATCTTTAAGACTATTCCACCTCCTATTCCCAATGATAGCCTCCATCTATTCCCGCTGTAGGATTAGTTCTAATTGTTCCTGGAAGCCCTTCACCTCGAACAACGAAGTGTTGAGCTTCCAGTAACCCGCTAATTTAGGCTTAGGTCTATCTAAGTTTACTCGAACCCGAACGAGTCTGCGATCCGAGTAAACTATATTATGAAAACTTGGACATTGTAATAATTCTACGTCGACTCTCCTAATTAAGAACCGGTCGAGATAGCTCGAAAGCTGTCCCGAACCGGAGCCGCGCCTAGCTGTCCAAGTCTATACTCTATCAAGAGGCTTCTCATTCCGGAATTTATCGATAAGATCAAGCCTATCGAGGAATTCGCGAAATACTCTAGCATCCCCATCATCGTTAGTTACACTATCCGTGTTACGATCTAAATCATGGTCCAAGACCGCGTTCCAGTCCCCTGCTAAAATAACCGTCCGAGATGTATTCATGAATTGATCGATCCGTCGCAAAAAGGGAGCACGCTCATTGCGGCAATAAACCCCGATGAGCCGAAATGCCTTATCCTTTATGGTAACATTCAAAACACATATCCTTCTTTCCGGATCCATGAAGCAAGGGTCACACGACGCATCTAATGATTTACTTACCAGCCAGGATAACCTCTTGAGCGAGAATTAAAGTACGCTGAATAAACGTGAAAACGCTTAGCCAACGCACCCAAATGGTCGCCTGAAACCAAGTGGGTTTCCTGAATACAACAGACATTCACTCCAAGCTGCTGGAGGTCCAGTGCAATACGAAATTTACGTAAGTGGGTCCTCATCCTCCGGACATTCAAACTTGCTAGAAATAGAGCCATTGAGAATACCTTAGGGTTGGGTTCCAGAAACGAACATTGACGAAGTCAGGATGCCGACGGCTCCCCCAAAAGAATGCATACCCATTTGTTCATTAATCTCTCCGGTATGGGAGATACCGCCAACATCCAAAGGAAATGTTAGTTTGGCTATACGGTAAAGGGATGGGTGCAATTTAACAGGGATCCTCCCAACATAATCTTTACTTAAGCAATTTTAAAAATCACTTTTCAGTATAGCCATAGGTTTTTCCAAATTAAAAGAGTCGTTTGCCTCACCCAGTAACTGCCAAAGTGCCTTAACCTCCGATTTTTTTCGGATGACTGTGAGTACTCTCACGACGTTGGGGAAATTTCGAGAGTCTTCAATGGATTTGCCACCTACTTCTTTGAATTCGAGTAATTTTTAATTTCTGGCATTCTGTGATTTTTGGCGGCGCTTTTCTGAACTTCAGTTGTTATGCATAGCTCAGTACCATGTAAGAGCGCCGCCTTTTTTCTACTTTTATCCAGGGATGGACTCCTCGGCCCTTTTTAGGAGTAGGAGTTGATGGAGGTGGCATATAATCCATCGACGTGTGGGAAGGGATACAACCCCTTTGAGCTGAGGGTGAGGCAGGCGAATAGGTTTTCATAGGGGATGTAGGGGGAGTGTTTCTAGGGGTGTTCTGGAGCGAGACGAACGGGGAAGGTTTGGGAGAAGACTTCGTTTTTTTACAGGGCTAAGCGGGATTAGTTTATAAGCCCTATCTTTTAGGGGACCAGTAACTGGAGGAGGCATTTTATTTGGGGTCGGGCGATTTTTTGCTTGGGAGGGCGAGCTGGTGGGGATCTTTTTCTTTTCTTTAGGGGGGGGGGTGACCCGGACCCGGCTTAGGAGCGGGAGTTTTTATGGGAGACTGCGGGTTTAAAGGGTTTTTTTCTTGGTCTAGCTTGTTTTTTAGTTTTATTACTTCATTGTATTGTCTTTGCCCGGATCATTGACTAGCATGGCTTCTTCTCTCATCCTATCCAAAGATTCACGACCGGGCGCTTTTTCCCCCGTCACCAACAACCATTCATTTTCCTCTTCTTCGTCATTTTTCTCTTTTTCGTCGAGTTTGGAAAGATCAGATAAAACAGGGTAGTCTTCTGTTGACTTGGGGGGGGGGGGATTTAACGACCACCACACTCTTTGAGTTAGAGGAACCCCTAGATGTTGGCACACTCTAGTTTTTATTACTGCTGGTTTTGTTGGTTTTCTGAGGGGACATTCAAAGGTGAGGTATCCTACCTCTTCGCACGTCCAACAAATCGCCTTCTTTCCTGCCACAATTATTGGAAGCCTGTCTTCGCCTATAATAATGAAATGGGGAATGGTGTCAAAACCGGACTTGTTGAGATAAATTTCAAAATTCCAGACTCCGGCATACTCATCCCAATTTACTGATGTAATTTGTCCGAATTGTAATAAAAACGCCCCATCAGATGGGGAGCATCTTGGGGCGTGGAATGGCACGTTGAAGATTGTTACGGCAGTTCTACGTTTGCCCATATATTCGGTTCTTAAAATATATTCCTGAGTAATTATTTCGGTCTGGGATAGCTTTAAGCAAGTCTCCCCATTGGGGAATAAGGTGTTCCAGGTGTTGTAACCTTTGGTGCGAATGATTCTCTGGGGTTTAAAACCGGCTGTTGCCAATAATTTGCAGTTTAAATCTGCTGACGCTCTGATTGTTTTCTTGATTTTTTTGTCAAAGTCAAACATAATTACGCTTCTCTTTTTAATTTCTTCTAGTTTAGGTACATCCACGAGAAAGCCTTCTTTAGTTACCAAGTGCGCACACTTTTTGGCTTTTTCAATAAATTGATCAATATCAATAACTATTTTGGGGGGTCTAACCCATTCCGTGTTAACTTCGGTCTCCATTTTGTCATTTGGCTTGGAGCTTGTAGCTGCCGCCATGATAAAAAAAAGCAGGGGGGAGGGGAAAAAATTAAGTGGGGAAAAAAAACAAAAAACAACTTTACGTGTAACAATAACGGGAATTAACAATAATAGTCCAATCAGGGTGAAAACAAAACGCGAAAAAAGAAAAAGAAAAACACACACCTTCAAGCTTGCCAAAAAATCGAAATATCGCAAAAGAAATCCAGAAACAACCGTTCTCTGTCCTTTTTCTCTCTCCAGTGACTCTGGTGACTCGCGGTGAGAACCGGTGTAGTTTCGGGATGAAGGGATAAGAAATAGAAGCAAAACGCACAAGGAAGCATGTGACTAATGGAAGAGGGTGGGGTAGGTAGGTATTGGGTAAGGAAAGGAAATGTGGGTGAAGGGTGAGTTAGGGGAATATGTAGGGTGGGGCGAATTAGGAGCACATGGTAAGAAATGATACGGTGGGAAACTATTAAAACGAATTAGATTAAATTGAATTAAATAAGACATTAAAATAGATGGCAATTGAAATTGGACGAAATAAAATAAATAAAAAGAAATAAATAAAAAAAGAAATAAATAACAATTGGGAGTAAGAATAAAACAAGAAAGAGGTCAGAAATTTAGGAGGGGGAGATGTTAAGGAATGTAGATTATCTATTGTCGTATGTTCTTCAGTTGTGTCCAGAAAGAATGATTTGGGCTATGGTGTTGAAAATATTGTAGCACCTCGGTCTTTGTTCGATGTGATTGCTGCATCGTAGAATCAATCTGGAGTCGATTAGGCGACGAAATTTAACATCGTGGATGTATTTTATTGTTTTTACCTTAGCCATGTAAATGTGTTGTTTATGGGAAATCATATGGGTGACCAACGCATTTCAGGTGTTGCCCTGTTATGTTCATATATCCTTTTTATAAAACCATTTTCAAAAGGCAAAGCAACAAAGAACATATATCCCCCACACCCGCAGAAATAGATACCATACCCTGCAATGACTAAGAACATGTAGACACCATACCCTGCAATGTCTAAGAACATGTAGACACCATACCCTGCAATTACTAAGAACATGTAGACACCATACCCTGCAATGACTACGAACATGTAAACACCATACCCTGCAATGACTAAGAACATGTAGACACCATACCCTGCAATGACTAAGAACATGTAGACACAATACCCTGCAATGACTAAGAAAATCTAGACACCATACCCTGCAATGACTAAGAACATGTAGACACCATACCCTGCAATGTCTAAGAACATCTAGACACCATACCCTGCAATGACTAAAAACATGTAGACATCATACCCTGCAATGACTAAGAACATCTAGACACCATACCCTGCAATGACTAAGAACATGTAGACACCATACCCTTCAATGACTAAGAACATCCAGACACCATACCCTGCAATGACTAAGAACATCTTGACACCATACCCTGCAATGACTAAGAACATGTAGACACCATACCCTGCAATGACTAAGAACATGTAGACACAATACCCTGCAATGACTAAGAATATGTAGACACCATACCCTGCAATGTCTAAGCCCATCTAGACACCATACCCTGCAATGTCTAAGCCCATCTAGACACCATACCCTGCAATGACTAAGAACATGTAGACACCATACCCTGCAATGACTAAGAACATCTAGACACCATACCCTGCAATGACTAAGAACATGTAGACACCATACCCTGCAATGACTAAGAACATCTAGAAACCATACTCTGCAATGACTAAGAACATCTAGACACCATACCCTGCAATGACTAAGAACATGTAGACACCATACCCTGCAATGACTAAGAACATCTAGACACCATACCCTGCAATGACTAAGAACATCTAGACACCATACCCTGCAATGACTAAGAACATGTAGACACAATATCCTGCAATGACTAAGAACATCTAGACACCATACCCTGCAATGACTAAGAACATGTAGACACCATACCCTGAAATGACTAAGAACATGTAGACACCATACCCTGCAATTACTAAGAACATCTAGACACCATACCCTGCAATGACTAAAAACATGTAGACACCAGACCCTGCAATGACTAAGAACATATATACACCATACCCTGCAAGGACTAAGAACATGTAGACACCATACCCTGCAATGACTAAGAACATCTAGACACCTACCCTGCAATGACTAAGAACATGTAGACACCATACCCTGCAATGACTTAAGAACATCAAGACACCATACCCTGCAATGACTAAGAACATGTAGACACCATACCCTGCAATGACTAAGAACATGTAGACACCATACCCTGCAATGACTAAGAACATCTAGACACCATACCCTGCAATGACTAAGAACATGTAGAAACCATACCCTGCAATGACTAAGAACATCTAGACACCATACCCTGCAATGACTAAGAACATCTAGACACCATACCCTGCAATGACTAAGAACATGTAGACACCATACCCTGCAATGTCTAAGAACATGTAGACACCATACCCTGCAATGACTAAGAACATGTAGACACCATACCCTGCAAGTACTAAGAACATGTAGACACCATACCCTGCAATGACTAAGAACATCTAGCTACCATACCCTGCAATGACTAAGAACATCTAGACACCATACCCTGCAATGACTAAGAACATGAAGACACAATATCCTGCAATGACTAAGAACATCAAGACACCATACCCTGCAATGACTAAGAACATGTAGACACCATACCCTGAAATGACTAAGAACATGTAGACACCATACCCTGCAATGACTAAGAACATGTAGACACCATACCCTGAAATTACTAAGAACATCTAGACACCATACCCTGCAATGACTAAAAACATGTAGACACCAGACCCTGCAATGACTAAGAACATCTATACACCATACCCTGCAATGACTAAGAACATGTAGACACCATACCCTGCAATGACTAAGAATATGTAGACACAATATCCTGCAATGACTAAGAACATCTAGACACCATACCCTGCAATGACTTAAGAACATCTAGACACCATACCCTGCAATGACTAAGAACATGTAGACACCATACCCTGCAATGACTAAGAACATGTAGACACCATACCCTGCAATGACTAAGAACATCTAGACACCATACCCTGCAATTACTAAGAACATGTAGACACCATACCCTGCAATGACTAAGAACATCTAGACACCATACTCTGCAATGACTAAAAACATGTAGACACCATACCCTGCAATGACTAAGAACATCTAGACACCATACCCTGCAATGACTAAGAACATGTAGACACCATACCCTGCAATGACTAAGAACATCTAGACACCATACCCTGCAATGACTAAGAACATCTAGACACCATACCCTGCAATGACTAAGAACATCTAGACACCATACCCTGCAATGACTAAGAACATGTAGACACCATACCCTGCAATGTCTAAGAACATGTAGACACCATACCCTGCAATGACTAAGAACATGTAGACACCATACCCTGCAAGTACTAAGAACATGTAGACACCATACCCTGCAATGACTAAGAACATGTAGACACCATACCCTGCAATGACTAAGAACATCTAGACACCATACCCTGCGAGGACTA
This sequence comes from Sepiola atlantica, assembly GCA_963556195.1. Taxonomy (NCBI): domain Eukaryota; kingdom Metazoa; phylum Mollusca; class Cephalopoda; order Sepiida; family Sepiolidae; genus Sepiola; species Sepiola atlantica. Next base: position 101,271,891 of record OY744530.1, read on the forward strand.
AGAACATGTAGACACCATACCCTGCAATGACTAAGAACATCTAGACACCTACCCTGCAATGACTAAGAACATCTAGACGCCATACCCTGCAATGACTTAAGTACATCTAGACACTATACCCTGCAATGACTAAGAACATGTAGACACCATACCCTGCAATGACTAAGAACATGTAGACACCATACCCTGCAATGACTAAGAACATGTAGACACCATACCCTGCAATGACTAAGAACATGTAGACACTATACCCTGCAATGACTAAGAACATCTAGACACCATACCCTGCAATGACTAAGAACATGTAGACACCATACCCTGCAATGACTAAGAACATGTAGACACCATACCCTGCAATGACTAAGAACATGTAGACACAATATCCTGCAATGACTAAGAACATCTAGACACCATACCCTGCAATGACTAAGAACATGTAGACACCATACCCTGCAATGACTAAGAACATGTAGACACCATACCCTGCAATGACTAAGAACATGTAGACACCATACCCTGCAATGACTAAGAACATCTAGACACCATACCCTGCAATGACTAAGAACATGTAGACACCATACCCTGCAATGACTAAGAACATCTGAACACCATACCATGCAAGTACTAAGAACATGTAGACACCATACCCAGCAATGACTAAGAACATGTAGACACCATACCCTGCAATTACTAAGAACATGTAGACACCATCCACTGCAATGACTAAGAACATGTAGACACCATACCTTGCAATGACTAAGAATATGTAGACACAATATCCTGCAATGACTAAGAACATCTAGACACCATACCCTGCAATGACTAAGAACATGTAGAGATCATACCCTGCAATGACTAAGAACATCTAGACACCATACACTGCAATGACTAAGAACATGTAGACACCATACCCTGCAAGTACTAAGAACATGTAGGCACCATACCCTGCAATGACTAAGAACATGTAGACACCATACCCTGCAATGACTAAAAACATGTAGACACCATACCCTGCAATTGCTAAGAACATCTAGACACCATACCCTGCAATGACTAAGAACATTTAGACACCATACCCTGCAATGACTAAGAACATGTAGACTCCATACCATGCAATGACTAAGAACATGTAGACACCATACCCTGCAATGACTAAGAACATGTAGACACCATACCCTGCAATGACTAAGAACATCTAGACACCATACCCTGCAATGACTAAGAACATGTAGACACCATACCCTGCAATGACTAAAAACATCTATTTTGCCGAGACACAGCGTCCTTTTAATTGCTTGGTTACCGGGATCGAATCATTTGACCAGCAGTAATTATCATCTCTCCTACACTGATGACTGCGAAAATCAAGAAAAACTAGTATCTGTTGGTAAAACATAATTAATATTGACTTGTTAAAAATATTGTTTTAAACCCCCTTCAATAAAAATAGGATTTGGGCCTCTTTAAGAGAATTAAATAGCTTTACCGTAATGCAATGTTCCGACGTCGTGAGTTGAACACTGGGATCGAATCCTTCAACCAGTAGTAATTATCATCTCGCCTACACTGATGACTGCGAAAAGCAAGAAACACTAATGTCTGTAGGTAAAAAATAATTAATATTTATTTTAAAAAATTATATATATACATATATATATTATCTAAATGAAAGCGAAATAAAATTAAAAATGAAATAGATGCGAAAGTTTTTCTCATCTATCACTATAACTATCTAATAATGAATATTTCAAATAAAAAAGCTGATATTCTGTATATATACTGATGATAAAAGATTAAGAGAGAACCTTTTGACTGCATAACTATTTTTAAACCGTTCATTAACATTTAGTATTATGGATTTTGAATTGCATTTGCTAATGTTCGTTAGTTATATGCAATAGTTTCGTTCATATTACTTAAAGTTATTTAATAAATAAATCGGAAAAATTAATAAAACACTTTCAATTTAAACAACCAGCGCTCTTTGAAGGTCGGGCGAGGCATTAGCGAGAATAGAAAGAGGAGGGGGGAGAGAATGTGGCTGTCTCGCTAGCTTGCTCTTTGATCCCTTTCTTCGCCCTCTTTTTTCAGTTGTTACATTTTCACTAAAAAATAAATAAATAACTTAAGTTAAGTTAATGCCTTTATTATAAAGTTTAATAACAAACTTATTGTTTAATGTTTACAAAGACCTAATCACTATTCTGATTGACAAATTAAAACAATAGTTTAGTAGCACTGTCCGATTTACAAACAAATATTGATAAGTATTTTGGTATTATTGAAGATTAGGACCCTCCGCGAAATTACCCGACATTCACCCAAAAGTATTCTACCTGTTTTAGCCGATCATGTGTGAACACCCTGAAAAACTTCACAGACAGATGAAAAGAGAAAAAAAGTATTATTTTTTGTATATAAATATAATGTAAAATGATCCACACTTTTCGGGCCAGTTTTAGGGCGGTTAACTAAATTCTTTTTCATCTATGGGAGTTAAATCCGCTGCGTTTTTTTTTGGGGGGGGGGGGCCATATTTTTAGGCAATTACATATCATTTTATGAATTTGCCACTCGGACTTACGGTTAGTAGTAAAAACTTTTGGTAAGTTCCCTAAAAGGATAGAATGGCCCGGAAATTGGGATCATAGTACGTTTGATATATATATATATATATATATATATATATATATATATTTTTTTTTTTATTTTTAAATACAGATTTTAATCAGACATGGACCAGTGGTTTCTGACAAGAAACGGGTTGAATTCCCGATTCACGTCGTCTTCAGCATAGTCTGAAATAGTAAATGATGGAATTTCTTCAAAAAACATCCAACTGTTATGAAACGCTATGTACACCGAATTTTGAAATGGAGAGCCGACGAGAAACGCTTAGGACAGAAAAGCCGTTAAAAGATTCTATATTTAGAAGTAAAGCAAGAAAGAAAGAAAGAAAGAAAGAAAGAAAGGAGTGGAAAAGTAAAAAAATTAAATTTATAATAATAAAATATTACTTTTATATTTATATATATTATCTTCATATATATATATGTAGAAAAATAATTAATTAAGGTACGCAACTCTAATTAATTAAATAATCTAAAAAAAGGGGAGGTAACTATTTATCATTATATAAAATGTATATATATGTTTTTATGAATTACGATCATTTCAATTAATAATTCTCAATTCAAAGTAAAAACATAAATATAGATAAATATATAAATAAAAAATATAAATATAGATAAATATATAAATACATAAATAAAAAATCAATATATACATAAAAAATCAATCAATATATAATTAAAATATCAATATATAAATGAAAAATCAATATATAAATAAATCAATATATAGATAACAAATATAAATAAAAAATCTATATAAATAATAAAATATATATAAATAATAAAATAATAAAATATATATAAATAAAAAATCAATATATAAATAAAAAATCTCTATATAGAAAAAATATTAAAAAAATATAAAAAAATATAAAAAAATAAAAAAATCAATATATAAATGAAAAATTCAATATATAAATATAATCATAATATGTAAATAAAGAATCAAAAGTAAAAATGTAAATAAAAATATAAATAAAAATATAAATAAATAAAAATATAAAGATATAAAAATATAAATAAAAAAAAAAATAAAAAAAATATAAATAAAAAAACATATAAATATAAATATATAATATATATAAAAATAATAAATAATAAATAAATAAAAATAAAAATAAATGTAAATATAAAAATCGAAATATAAATAAATCAATATATAAATAAATAAAAATCATATATAAAAAAAATCATATAAAAATTCAAAAATCAAAATATAAATAAAAAATCAATATATAAAAAAATCAATATATAAAAAAATTCATATGTAAATAAGAATTCAAAATTCATATAGATAAAAAAATGTATATATATAGATAAAAAAATATAGATAAAAAAATATATATATATACATATACATAAATAAAAAATCAATATATAAATATATATAAAAAGTAAATATATAACCATAAATAATCAATCAATATATATATAAATAAATAAATATATAAATAAAAAATCAAAAATAAATAAATATACACATACACATGTACACTTACACACATGCATACGCACACACTTATATGCATATGCATACATATACATATATATATATATATATATATATATATATATACATTATATACACACTCACACACATACAAACACATGCATGTGTAATTAAAAAATTATCAATATATAAATATAAATAAAAAATTAAAAAATCTATATATAAATAAAAATCAATATATAAAATTCCTATATAAATAATAAATAAATAAATAAATAAAGATTTGAGAAATAAAATTTAAAAATTAAAAATTTAAAAATATTAAAAAATATATAAAAATAATATATAAAAATATAATATATATAAAAAAAAAAAATAATATATAAAAAAATAATATATAAAAAATATATAAAAAAATAATATATAAAAAAATAATATATAAAAAATAATATATAAAAAAATAATAATAAATAAAAATAATATATAAAAAAAAATTATATATAAAAAAATAATATATAAAAAAATATAAAGATATAAAAAAATTATTATATTAAAAAAATGTAAAAATATAAAAAAATATAAAAAAATATTAAAAAAATAAAAAAATATATAAAAAAAATATAAAAAAATATAAAAAAATATTTATTGAGTATTCCTTTATACTTTATATATATATATATATATATATATATATATATATATATATATATATATATATATATATATATATATATATGTGTGTGTATATATATACAACTGATCCCCCACTAAATTCTAAAGTATTTGTTTTTCTTTATCTCCGTTTTCCTGATGCCGACTTATTCTGGATTTTCACCAGAGCCTTATTAGTCAGGTATCTCTGCGACTATCACATTACAACTGGTCTTACCACGGCGAGGAAGGGTTGACCTTTAAGGAGTTGTGCTCTTTAAGATGGTGAAAAGTCGTGTAGCAGTTACTTCCTCCTTTCAAAACATAACTACACCGGTTTGCCGGTAGGTGTCGCTTTTTCACCGACAGGTGGCGCTGTAAAGCGACACCAGAGTTATCTGCCCTTCTGACTATAAAAACCGTTGCAAACGGAAAATCCAGCTCTTTTTCACCGACCAGCATCGGCAGAACAACGCTGGCACCAGCGCTCCGTTTCACTCGCCTTTTGGCCTCGACAGAACGACGCTGACACTAGCGTTCCGTTTCACTTTTTTTCTTCTGGTCAATTGGCCTCGGCAGAACGACGCTAATACACTAGCGCTTCGTCTCACGCTTTTCTCTTGAACTGGTCCCAGCATAACAACTACCAACACACGTGGTCAAACAACGGTAAGAGTTCTCAACTCATTTTCTTTGTGTACGGCTTTCAAAGACTTTTCCTACGCCGGATTCATTTCTTCTTATACCTTTTCAAGAACTGTTTTTCCATCGACACACATGCATACATCACACACTTCACCATTCCACGTACACACACGTTCAATAAACGTTATTTGAACTACTTCATTTTTGTTTATTAATTATTACTCTGTCTTTTGCATGCAACAATTGCTTGATTTACTGAACACGTCTATAAGTGGGGGAACACGACCCTCGATCCGAACAGTCGTTATACCGGTTTGTTGACAAGTCAAGAGCTACTGCTTCAAAATCATCTCCCGAAAAACAGTATATCGAAAGGTCGGACTTCAAGTGTGGTTGCTGGTTTGATGATGATGCCGAAATAAGAGACTGTCGTCCAGAGGGAAACGCTTCGAATAGAAAAGGGTCCAGAGTATGCCTGTTTCTATTGTTCTTCGAGCTAGAATTTTGAAAATGTTGCCTTGCCCTAACTGGCTAAGTTTGGAAGCCTGGTGTAATTATCTCGCTTTGATTGGGCGTGACTGAAATGCAAATGCGCAGAATAAGACTAAATTATGTTTATTTTTGTCCCATGCAACTGCTTTGTTGAAATTATCACTTATGGTCAAATCTTTGGTATTTGAGTACGGACAACATACGACAATTACTTCAGAAAAGTCATAGGAAGCGTGAAACTTGATTCTGAAATTGAAATATAGTTAAATTACGCAAAATTATACTGATTCAAAATTAGAGTACATTAACATCATTTTGAGACTTCTATTGAAATGTATAAGCCGATAACTAAGGTTTATGTTAACACAGTTTCCATTATAGTCTAATGTTAGATGACTTTCTCATGTTTTGGTTTAAACCATAATGTATGTACTCAACTGGAAATCAAATTTTCCTTGGTTTGCCACGTTTAAGTTTCAGAATTTTATAGATGAGGATTGATAATTTGGATTTTTTGAATTATTCGAACTACTGTTCTCATTTTAGATATTATTCTTACATTTCAGCCAATTTTACCTCCAAACTTTTTCACGGGCATCTTGTCGAAATTTTGAACTAAACCTTTTATTTAATTCCTAAAAAATAATTAAGACTTTTAGGTTGTCGAAATTTTGAACTAAACCTTTTATTTAATTCCTACAAAATGCTTAAGATTTTTATCTTGTCAAAATTTTGAACTAAACCTTTCATTTAATTCCTAAAAAATACTTCAGAGTTTTATCTTGTCGAAATGTTGAACTAAACCTTTTAATTAATTCTCTAAAAAATACTTAAAACTTTTATCTTGTCGAAATTTTGAACTAAACCTTTTATTTAATTCCTAAAAAATACTTCAGACTTTTATCTTGTCGAGATTTTGAACTAAACCTTTTATTAGATTCCGCAAAAATACTTAAGACTTTTATCTTGTCGAAATTTTGAACTAAACCTTTTATTTAATTCCTAAAAAATACTTAAGACTTTTATCTTGTCGAAATTTTGAACTGAACCTTTTATTTAATTCCTAAAAAATACTAAAGACTTTTATCTTGTCGAGATTTTGTAACAAAACTTTTTATTTAATTCCTAAAAAATACTTAAGATTTTTATCTTATCGAAATTTTAAACAAAATCTTTTATTTAATTCCTAAAAAATACTTAAGACTTTTATCTTGTCGAGATTTTAGACTAAACCTTTTATTTAATTCCTAAAAAATACTTAGGACTTTAATCTTGTCGAAATGTTGAACTAAACCTTTTATTTAATTCCTAAAAAATACTTAAGACTTTTATCTTGTCGAAATTTTAAACTAAACCTTTTATTTAATTCCTAAAAAATACTTAAGACTTTTATCTTGTCGAGATTTTGTAACAAAACTTTTCATTTAATTCCTAAAAAATACTTAAGATTTTTATCTTATCGAAATTTTAAACAAAATCTTTTATTGAATTCCTAAAAAATACTTAAGACTTTTATCTTGTCGAAATTTTGAACGTAACCTTTTATTGAATTCCTAAAAAATACTAAAGACTTTTATCTTGTCGAGATTTTGTAACAAAACTTTTCATTTAATTCCTAAAAAATACTTAAGATTTTTATCTTATCGAAATTTTAAACAAAATCTTTTATTGAATTTCTAAAAAATACTTAAGACTTTTATCTTGTCGAGATTTTGAACTAAACCTTTCATTTAATTCCTAAAAAATACTTAAGACTTTTATCTTGTCGAAATTTTGAACTAAACCTTTTATTTAATTCCTAAAAAATACTTAAGACTTTTATCTTGTCGAGATTTTGAACTGAACTTTTTATTTAATTCCTAAAAAATACTTAAGACTTTTATCTTGTCGAGATTTTGTAACAAAACTTTTCATTTAATTCCTAAAAAATACTTAAGACTTTTATCTTGTCGAAATTTTGAACTAAACCTTTTATTTAATTCGTAAAAATACTTAAGACTTTTATCTTGTCGAAATTTAAAACTAAACTTTTTATTGAATTCCTAAAAAATACTTAAGACTTTTATCGTGTCGAAATTTTGAACAAAACTTTTTTATTGAATTCCTAAAAAATACTTAAGACTTTTAAATTGTCGAAATTTTGAACTGAACCTTTTATATAATTCTTAAAAAATACTTAAGAATTTTATTTTGTCGAAATTTTGAACAGAACCTTTTATTATATTTCTAAAAAATACTTAAGACTTTTATCTTATCGAAATTTTTAACTGAACCTTTTATTTAATTCCTAAAAAATACTTAAGACTTTTATCTTGTCGAGATTTTGAACTGAATCTTTTATTTAATTCCTAAAAATACGTAAGACTTTTATCTTGTCGAAATTTTGAACTGAACCTTTTATTTAATTCCTAAAAAATACTTAAGACTTTTATCTTGTCGAGATTTTGTAACAAAACTTTTCATTTAATTCCTAAAAAATACTTAAGATTTTTATCTTATCGAAATTTTAAACAAAATCTTTTATTGAATTTCTAAAAAATACTTAAGACTTTTATCTTGTCGAGATTTTGAACTAAACTATTCATTTAATTCCTAAAAAATACTTAAGACTTTTATCTTGTCGAAATTTTGAACGTAACCTTTTATTTAATTCCTAAAAAATACTTAAGACTTTTATCTTGTCGAGATTTTGAACTGAACCTTTTATTTAATTCCTAAAAAATACTTAAGACTTTTATCTTGTCGAAATTTTGAACTAAACCTTTTATTTAATTCTTAAAAATACTTAAGACTTTTATCCAATCGAAATTTTGAACTCAACCTTTTATTTAATTTCTAAAAAATACTTAAGACTTTTATCTTGTCGAAATTTAAAACTAAACCTTTTATTGAATTCTTAAAAAATACTTAAGACTTTTATCGTGTCGAAATTTTGAACTAAACCTTTTTATTGAATTCCTAAAAAATACTTAAGACTTTTAAATTGTCGAAATTTTGAACTGAACCTTTTATATAATTCTTAAAAAATACTTAAGAATTTTATCTTGTCGAAATTTTGAACTAAACCTTTTATTTAATTCCTAAAAATACTTAAGACTTTTATCTTGTCGAGATTTTAAACAAAATCTTTTATTGAATTCCTAAAAAATACTTAAGACTTTTATCTTGTCGAGATTTTGAACGTAACCTTTTATTGAATTCCTAAAAAATACTCAAGACTTTTATCTTGTCGAAATTTTGAACTAAACCTTGTATTTAATTCTTAAAAAATACTTAAGACTTTTATCTTGTCGAAATTTTGAACTGAACCTTTTATTTAATTCCTAAAAAATATTTTAGACAAAAAGATAAAAATCTTGTCGAAATTTTGAACTGAACCTTTTATTTAATTCCTAAAAAATTCTTAAGACTTTTATCTTGTCGAAATTTTGAACTAAACCTTTTATTTAATTCCTAAAAAATACTTAAGACTTTTATCTTGTCGAAATTTTGAACTGAACCTTTTATTTAATTCCTAAAAAATATTTTAGACAAAAAGATAAAAATCTTGTCGAAATTTTGAACTGAACCTTTTATTTAATTCCTAAAAAATTCTTAAGACTTTTATCTTGTCGAAATTTTGAACTAAACCTTTTATTTAATTCCTAAAAAATACTTAAGACTTTTATCTTGTCGAAATTTTGAACTGAAATTTTTCATTTTATTCCTCAAAGATACTTAAGACTTTTATCGTGTCGAAATTTTGAACTGAACCTTTTATTTAATTCCTAAAAAATACTTAAGATTTTTATCCGTCGAAGGATGACGGAACGAGAACCATATTTGTGCAAAGTTTTATTCACCGCAAGCAAATCCTGTTGTCACTGGAGCGCAAAATAAGTGAGTTTTACAGCAATATGTTTATTAACATTACATTTAAATTGCTGCATGTTGATACGGTCGAGGAAACAGAGAACAGGGAGGAAATTCTAAAGGCCAACGATCCGAGGATAGAAGCTATTAGAGTAGAAAATATTCCAGTGTGACATGAGAATTAAATTATTGTTGTTATATGATAGGTAATTTGATCTGAGAAATGTGAAAGAAAATTCAATAAGAGAAGAATAGTTAAAAGTATGAATAATCCTAAGTGTATTGGCTTCGTTTTTTGATCTGTTTTTTTTTTAAATGAAAATTGCTATTTATGTATTCTATCATTCTTAAAATATAGAAGAAAAGAGTATTTGAAGGAAGCACCCTGTATTAGATCCCCTAAAGGGATCAGTTTTAAATTACGTATAAATTCCCGAGTCCGACAAGATGCACCCGAAGAAGGTCGGGGCCGAAACGTTGTGAGAATAACATCCAATAGTAGTCAGAATAATTCAAATAACACGTTTAAATTTGATAATTCATTTTGAGATGTGTTTCTATAAGAGAGTGTTCCTCCGTTTGTCACGCTTAAGATTGAAATAGCATGTAAAACGCGTTAAACGCGTATATTGAATGGGTGTATCTTAAGAAAAATCCCCTCAGTGTATACATATGGTGCTGATTCGTCTAGTTTATCGCAATGCATGAGAGTATTGAAATGAAAGTAGACAAAAGAAATCTCTCTCAAGCCGATTGAATCGCATCGCTGGGAGTGTTCGTCTTGTTCAATGGATACATAGAAACCGCCAACGCAATTCCATCATTTCACAACCTTGTCTCTTCATGGAACCGATTAACTCATACGAATTAGATTAGCACGACCAGTTTCTTTGTTTATGTTTCCAATAATAATCGCTCTTGATGTGACATTTATCCCACACTTTGCCAATCGCATAGGCACCAACAAAGACAATAGTTCTTTTGTTAAAAAATCCTGATTCGGAATATTTAATACTTTCCTTTGAAAAATACCACTGCACAAATAGCACAAAAATATTCACACAAGCACACACACTTATATATATATATATATATATATATATATATATATATATATATATATATATATATATATATATATATGTGTGATTTTATGAAGGCTTACCAAATCATTCCTTTCAAGACACCAAAGATCACCATTAAAGATATTTTTTCTTACAAATACTATTTATTCAAATTAAATGTTTTTTCCTACACGTGTTTCACTACCAAGCAGTTACTTGCTTGGCAGATCATCAGGGAAATTAAATGTCTGGAATACTGGTTTCAACTGCCGACAAAACACAATGTGGCGTTGTAATAGTTGAGGTCACTTAAGAAGAGAAGAGGAAAAAAAAATAAAAATAAAAATAAAAGTCAAACTTAAAAAGTAAGGAAGAACAACGATAAAAAAAGAAAGTCCTAGAAAAGTCTTAGAAAAGTAGCTTGTGCATTATTTCTTCCACCAAGCCAACAAGCAAATAATCGGTCCCAAATACATTCAATAAAACCACAAAACCGGAACAATGTGCGATAATACACTTTTCACGTCGGCCGGTACAATGATGAATAAATCCCCCCCCCCCACAAGAAAACAAAAGAACTAAATCATTCAAGATACCGCTCCCAAGTTACCATTCCAATCCAATGATAGTATGGGAATTCTAAATCCAATTTCTCACAAAGAAAAGTCAACACAAATGTTCGTCCGAGTTCAAAGAGTATATATATATATATATATATATATATATATATATATATATATATATATATATATATATATATATATATATATATATATATATATATAGTCTCGGAAGTTTCTCAACCATTAAAACTATATTAAAAAAAAGAAACTTATAGTCCCAAGTCTTTCAGTGGAAAATCACTCATGTAAGTCAATTTATGTTTTACAGTTATTATATTAGTTTGTTTCTAACACTATTTTAAGGGATCATCAGTTGTTTACCATGAAAAACTGTTTCGGGAATTTAAAAACAAGACAGTATTTAATTTCATGGCTTCCCAGCAGAGTTGATCAGACCCCACTTCCCTTAAAAGACAAAAACATAAACGTTCCTTATACTAAATCTACGTTTTGTTTCATATAAATGTTTTGCTAACTTATATTAGTTATTTAAAAAAGAAAAAACTTTCTTTACCTGTGCTGTTCGTTTGTCTAATAAAATTTATCCGTTACTTACAAAAATGTTGCTGCATTTTAAAGTGTTTGGACGAATCCATTACACTATTATTTAGGTGATTAATGTATTATTCTTAGTTTTATATTATAAATATAAAAAATATCAACACATCAAAAAATAAAAAATAAATAAATAAATAAATATGTATATATATATATATATATATATATATATATATATATATATATATATATATATATATGCACACATACACATACATACATATATATACCTTTAGTCCCTCCTCCTCCTTTGTTGTCCATCTCCCCGTTGTCGTCAACCTCAAATAAATATTAATCTTCCTTGTTTACTTACAGTTTTTCTAACCTGCGTTCACAACTGTCGATATTTTTTTCTTTTTCTCAGTGTTTCAAATCAGCGTTTATAAGTTAACCGTTAATATTTTCTCTTTTTCTTCTTCTTCTTTGCCGACTCCCAGTGTTTAAAATCGGCGTTCATAACTGTCGATTTTTTCTCTTTCTTCTTCTTCTTCTTCTTCTTCTTCCTCTTCATTTTTAACATTTCTTTCTTTCTTTCTTTTTACTGTATTTTTATTGTTTTTCTTTTTCTCATTATAATTAGTAGATGTATTATATATACGTTTATACATATTCTACATTATTTTTATTTATATATCCTATGATTTGTTCTATCAGTTTATTTTGATTAATTTGATAAGATTTAAAAGCATCATGATGGCGAGTAATTGCCTTATTTAATTGTCCAAATATTTTATTTTGATCGCCACCTTGGTTAATCATTCTTATTATTAGATCAGAAATTGGGGGCGTGAAATCTACTAATTTTAAGGTAACACGAGCAATCCTCAGAAATTCAGACATAATACTCCCGTAAAATATATACACCGGGCTAGTACTATTTTTATATGGCATTCGCACGATACGAAAAGGGAATGAATTTCTTTTATCAAACAGTTTATAGATAAATATTTTATCTTCAATTTTTATATCCAAATCAAGAAAAGTAGCTTGTGTTCCCTTATGTTCACAGTTTAATTTTAACTCTTTAGGATATATTAAATGTTTAGTATTTGCAAACTCTTCGCTATCATTAATGCAAACAAGGTCGTCAATATATCGCCTACATCCATGATAACTATACGCTCTAGATATATCATTTTTTATTAATGATGACATATATATATATTTCAGTCTATGTAAATATAGATTTGCCCAAAATGGAGACGGATCCAAACCCATTGGAATACCTATTGTTTGGAGTAATAATTTATTCCCTATTTGAAAGTAACTCTCTTTTATAAGGTGACTTATAAGCATTATCAGACCAGTTTTGGACACACTCGTCTTACCATTTTTATTTTTACACCAAAAGGCTTTAGATTTTGCAAAGTCTATGTATTTACGTTTTCCTCCTGCAAAAGCTAAATCTACAGTATTACCTAATTCTTTAATAAGTTCTTTATGTTGTATTTTTGTATATAATGTACTAAAATCATATGTCGAGATTGATTTAGCCTGTTTACGAGAATTAATACGATCTAATTTTTCTTTTACTAGATCGGAATTATTTACCACCCAAAATAGGTTTATATTACTATAGAATTTACTTTTTTTATGGAAATTATTTATTTGGTTTATAATTAATTTAAAGATTTTAGACACAGCCTTACTTAAAGGTTTAGTGATGCACATTTTTGAGGCAACAATGAAACGGACGCCAACTGGTGTTTTATGTATTTTAGGTATGCAATACATAGATAGAAGTTTTTTGTATTTTTCTTCTAATTTTAATCCTAATTTTTCACAAATAACAGTATTGTTTATAATAATATTATCGCTTTTATTATTACTTAATTTATAAGTATCTGAAACTTCACCTATTATTCCTACTTCTAGCAATAAGCGTTGTATATAATACTTTTTACAGATAAAAGCTATATTAGTTGTTGCCTTATCAATAGGAACTATTACAAACCTATTTTGAAGTATTTCAAGCTCCGTAGTTATTTGTGGATTTCTAAGGAGGGGATTTGTTTTTTTAGGGTGTTTAAATTCTTTTAAACGTTCTACTGTTTTATTTACAAATCTAAGTATATTATTTTTCCATGCGTCAAATGTAGAGTGTAATAGTTTATGTTTTTTTTTGCTATGGATGCAGTGAAATTATCTAACGTTTTATTTATTTCCTTAACACATTTCGCATAATTTAAACATTTAGGTTCTCTATAGTTTGGGCCTTTACTTAGGAGGTTTCTTAATTTAGAATTTTTAACTATCGCTAGATTACCGGTAATTATATGCCCTATGTCAGTATTACATTACATATTCACATTACATATTCACATGATTGTATATACGTTTCATCATTATCATTAATATTTAAATTCTCTAGTTTGTTTATAGTTAAAAACCTTATTCCGGATAGTTTTCCCTAGTTTATGTGTTACTATTGGTTTCTGTTCCTCTTTTTTAAGTTCATTGGGTAGTGACTGAATGATTTCTGGATTATTAAATATTTTAGGCAGATTTATATCATCAAATCCTTTATGTTCATACAGGACTAAACAAACATTTCGAGGTTTATTTTTTATACCCTCAGCAGGTGGCTTGTATAATTTTGTATCGATTATATCCATGATATACTCATACCATTGAGGAAGTTCTTCTATCCTATATATTATATCCGAGTTTAATAATATCTTAGATGCTATGTCTTTTAATACCTTTTTCTTTATTTTATTAAGAAGTTTTCTAATGTAATTAAAAGACTCGGAAATATTAGTTATGATAATCTCTTTAGTTTTTTAAAAAAATTCCTCGCATGAAATGGCAGATTCTCTATTGTTCCTATTTACATGTATTCTATCTCTAGTACCGTAGTGAGGCAAAGCTGGATACAATCGCCCTACATTTTCTGATTCGTCTTGTAAATTATCTTTTTTTATTTTTACATTTAGACCATATGGATAAATTACTCGCATTTTCTTAATTATTTCATCTTCTTTATTTAGACGCATTTTAAATGTATTATTATCTACCTTACCAGAACTATCATATCCATTATCTTTAAATTTTTCAATAATCTGTATTGAAAAAGACGATTTTCGACAGGTTTTTTCTTTAAAGTGGTTTACTACATGGACACAGCCTTTATTACTAGTTCTATGTAAATTCATCCGTCTATTTAAAGGTAGCACTATTTCGCTTACATATTGTAAATTACAATTTTTACAAGATAATAAGTAAACTAAATTTTGTGACCTACACGACAAATCTTCCCCCGAATGATTTAGGACTGGATAGATTCTTTTAGTTACATTAGATTGATATTAGATTGATATATATATATATATATATATATATATATATATATATATATATATATATATATATATATATATATATATATATATATAAAGGTATACTCAAAAAAGAATAAAAGGGAAATACCAGCAGAGTGCTCAATTAAATTAAATTAAGAGCGTAATAGATTTTTTTATTTTTAAATACAGATTTTAATCAGACATGGACCAGTGGTTTCTGCCAAGAAAAGGGTTTAAATCCCCGATTCCGTCTTCGTCAGCATAGTCTGAAATAGTAAATGGTGGAATTTCTTCAAAAAACATTTATAACCGTTATAAAACGCTATGCACAAAGAATTTGAAATGAAGGACCGGTGAGACGCTTAAATCAGAAAAATAGCCGTTAAGTATGAGATTCTATATTTAGAAGTGAAGAAACAGAGAGAAAGAAAGAAAGAAAGAAAGAAAGAAGGGAAAATAAAATAAAATAAAATAAAATTTATAATAATAAAAAAATTAATTAAGAGTAAATAAAATATTATTTATATATAGAATATGGTTAAAGGTACGTAACTCTAATTAATTAAATTATCTAAAAAAGGGGAAGTAACTATTTATTATTATATAAAATATATATATGTATATATATTTCGCGATGGTTTCAATTAATAAATATCAAATTAAAGTAAAAATATAAATATAAATAAATATATAAATAAAAATTCAAATTCATATATAAATAAAAAATCAATATATAATTAAAAATTCGATATATAAATAAAATCAATGTATAAATAAAAAATAAAAAATCAATATGTAAATGAAAAATCAATATATAAATAAATAAATATATAAATAAAAAATCAATATATAAATAAAAAATCAATATATAAATAAAAAATCAAAAAATCAAAAAATAAATATATATATACACATATATATATATGTACATATATACATATATACATATATATATATATATATATATATATATACATATACATATATACATATATGTATGCATGCATAAATAAAAATCAATATATAAATAAAAAATCAATATATAAATAAAAATCAATATATAAATAAATAAAAATTAAGAAAAATTCGAAAAATAAAATATTAAAGAAGAAAGAGGAAAAAATGGAGAAAAGAAAAAAGAACTGTGATCAGGTTCGTAGAACGAGAAGTCTGCAGTAGAAGTATATAAGTGTCTGAAAAATGTATGTAGGGCTCTGGGTAGGCTTAAGTCACTCGATCCATCCAATAATTAAGGAGTGCTTGTTTACGATGTATACAGCCCTTAAAAACCTCATCGCGCACATTTAAACATCTGGTGTTTGGGTTCATGATGGCCTTAAAAATATGGAACTTCTCGGCATTACACAAATGGCAAACATTAGATATAGGTGAATAAATGGGTTTTCTCTCTATGATTTTCCAATTTATAGAAAAGGGAGTTCCTCATTCTTTTAGTTCCCGAATTTGTTTAGCCAAAGATGTGTTTGCGCGATCTTTGTTTCTAAAGGAATATAGGTGTGAATAATACCTTTGTTTAAAGGAACCTTGTGTCATGCCGTAGTATACATCTGTACTGTTATCAGTTTGACTCGTAACCACAGCTTTGTATACAACTGAGTCAACTCGAGGGAAATTGTAAAGTTGACTTTACATATATATATATATATATATATATATATATATATATATATATATATAATTATTTCCACAATCAGACAACGCCGCAGCCCACAACCTATGAAAAGAAACAAACCGGAAGTCCTAGACTCGAGTCTAGGACTTCCGGTTTGTTTCTTTTCATAGGTTGTGGGCTGCGGCGTTGTCTGATTGTGGAAATAATTATATATATCATCTCACATTCAAGAAATCTAATATATATATATATGTATTGTTAATTTTATACGTACATAGAAGTAATCCATGGACACCTGTGTTTTGCTCACAGCCATAGTCAGCAAGGTTAACTTAGACAAGGATCGAACCTTCGATGTTGATGTCAATAGTCTGACGTTTTTCCCTCAGGCTATAACTCCTTGCCTGGAAATATATACGATTTTTATCACCTAAATATTTAATGTATTTTTATGTAATTGTTTTTATTAGTGATTGCAAAGTTCGTTGTTTTTTGCTTTTATTAGTGATTGAAAAGTTCGTTGTTTTTTGCTTTTATTAGTGATTGCAAAGTTCGTTGTTTTTTGCTTTTATTAGTGATTGCAAAGTTCGTTGTTTTTTGCTTTTATTAGTGATTGCAAAGTTCGTTGTTTTTTGTTTTTATTAGTGATTGAAAAGTTCGTTGTTTTTTGCTTTTATTAGTGATTGAAAAGTTCGTTGTTTTTTGCTTTTATTAGTGATTGCAAAGTTCGTTGTTTTTTGCTTTTATTAGTGATTGAAAAGTTCGTTGTTTTCTGCTTTTATTAGTGATTGAAAAGTTCGTTGTTTTTTGCTTTTATTAGTGATTGATAAAGTTCGATGTTTTTTGCTTTCTACTATTTCGATTGTTTCACTTCCTAAGTGACTAAGCTGCATACAATTTCTTTATTAGTCACCCTTAACTTTATAGGACTTTATTTTTCGTTAATATATATATATATATATATATATATATATATATATATATATATATATATATATATATATATATATATATATATATATATGTCTTTGTTATTTGTTGTTGGACGACCAACCGGATCTTTCGACCATGAGCTCTTTAGAAATCCAAAGTTCGCCATCAGAAAACATATTGAAAAGCAGTATAAAACACACACAAAAACAAACAATTTACATTTAATACATTTTCTCTTGAGGAAAATCATAGATATTTCTACCTATACAGGCAGCCATCTTATCTTAAAAAGCATTGTTGAGAGATATAGAACGAGGGAATACATTAGATAGACACAAGGCCATTTCAAGAATAGCAACAGAAACGATATATATATATAACTAATTTAAACCAAATATAGTCCACACTACAACCCCTAGCAGCTATGTTCCAATATTTATAATACTTGGTTAATTAATTTAGCAGTGTCTTCTGTACACATAATTGTATCTACACATACCTAACTTTATATAAATAGAGATAAATACACGTGTGTATGAAATAAAATATAAAGAGACAAAATAGAGACACAATAAACTGGCAAAAGGATAAACGAACAAAATATTGAAGACGATCACAACAAAAAGACATGAAATGGCCTATTATTTTGCTTCAGTTTGATCAGGAATCTTCAGTTTGTGTGAAATATGAAGGAATAATAATAAAAAAACAGACACGCACGAAGGTAATCAAATGAAAATTGTAATATTGACGATAATTATGTTTTGGGGGAGTGGAGGCGAAGGAAAGCGTAAATAATAGTTTAAATCCTTTAATCTACGAATTAGTTGAATAAGAGTTGAAAGAAAATTAGTATACTCCGACGAGATTCAAACTCGGAGTCCTAGGCTTAGCCACTATAATTTATGGTTTGAATAATTTTAAGTTATTTACGGAAAGCCAAATATGCATTTTTTTAAATAAAGTAATTTATGAAATTATTAATTAATCGATTATAAATTTTGCTAATCACATCTATTCGTATGTCCACACATACACGCGATATCTGGTAGTCTTCAAATATGTTTACTATTATTATTATTATTATTATTATTATTATTATTATTATTATTATTATTATTATTATTATTATCATTAATATTATTACTTATGTGAGTTTAAAATTTTAAATGATGAACTAAAAGCAAGCACGTATTTTAAGATTATCTTCTATATAAAGTTAAAACGATTTCCCTGTACAAGAATGGGGAAATAACCACATGCACCACAGGCTACTAAGCTCAACACTATATTACGTTAATTCACTAAAGCGTGTTTTAGTAAATTTGTGATTCTTTTCTCCAACTAACACTAAATATTATTTTTGCTCCACCATCTTAGACTCTCACCAAAACATACTCTCCCGAGGTGGTAGCAAAAACTTTTCCCTCTAACACTTTAGTACTAACACTTTCTCTATCGAAACCGGGAACTAATAAACAGCGTCTACTTTTTAAAAAGGTGTCCCTTATTTATTTACTATTCGTCTGCTATTAATTTACTACATAATACAATACATTACGCATACATTAAATGGGCGCTTCCTCTAATTCCG
>OY744530.1:101296320-101313820 GCA_963556195.1 Sepiola atlantica
TCTTAGCCAATCGTTGGGCTTCACACGAACAAAGATCCGGTTAGTTTTACTTCCTATTTCCTATTCTATTGTTCTGTTTTCTATAGAGTGGTCTATATCCTGTTTTTTGTTGTGTCAATATAATGGGTGATCTTATTTTTTTTGTATTTCTATGTTAGGTTTTAGTTTTTTAGTTTTTAGGTTTTAGTTTAGTTTATTTTTTTACTTGTTTATTTATTTATTTATGTATTGTTAACCTAAGGTAAATTTTATTCTGTGCAGGCAGCTGTTTAGTATCTCACTTCTACAATGTAATAGATTTCGGGGGGTTTTAAAGTTTAGGATTTCAAATTTCTCATTCAGACATAATCTACAGGGTAGAAATTTAAACGACTCGTGTAGATTATGTCTGAATTTCGAAATTAATGCATGACGATAAAATGTTTTTTGTCTATATTTTCTTGAAACAGCATAGCATTTCCGATGAGAAGTTTAATTTATTTTCTAGTTCCGAATTTTTCTTCAAGAAAAAATAATGATGATAAATCTGAATTTATTTGCTGAAATATAAGGTGTAAAAACTGAATTAGCTTTGAAACAATTGCAAAACAAACTATTGGTGTGATGTCTGTTTAAATCAGTTAAAGAAACATGAACAGTATAAAAGAAAAAAGGAAAAAGAAACATTGGAAAGTAATATAATGTAGTAAACGCAGAGAAATCATTTTTAAGGAATCAAACGATAAGCAGGAAAAATACAGAAATATATATTTTTAATGGTTAAGAATTAAATCGAGATTGTCTTGAAAAGTAATCAAATACAAACATGAAGTATTCAAATAAATCGAGTTACCGTTCATCGTAGTTCAAGAAAATATGGTTTTACGTGCTGCATTCGAAAAGTTGTAAAAAAAACTAATCATGTTTCGTAGTTAAACAATTTAGTAATTAAACATTTTTAAAAAGTTAATCGGGTGAAGAAATCTCAATTTAAATATCTTAGCATGTAAAACTGCAATAACTTAATAAGCGTTTAATATTTGTAAAAGTGTATCAAGCAAACATAATCGTATCCACTGAAACCCACAGACAAAATGTCTGTGAGCAACTTTATTATTTTATTCTAAAATCAGACTGACTTTAGAGTTAGCATTTTATTCGCATACCTCAATTCGTATACACTGTTTT
Source organism: Sepiola atlantica (assembly GCA_963556195.1). Lineage (NCBI taxonomy): Eukaryota > Metazoa > Mollusca > Cephalopoda > Sepiida > Sepiolidae > Sepiola > Sepiola atlantica. The sequence goes on from OY744530.1 coordinate 101,297,488, forward strand.
ATTTTATATGTTTGTTTAAAAATGTCAGAATAGTGGGGAAATCTACTGAACGTTAATAAACGTTCATGGAGAAAACATGACATCTTTTGTGGGTTTTTTTCAACACACGTGCTAAATGCAAGAATGTAATTTCGTTTCGTAGTTCAACTCTTAAGTTTGTCAATATTCTTTTTATTTAAATCCTGTGATTGTAAAATATATAATTGTGTGAACTAATCTAATTTTTTTAATTTTTAGCAAGGAAAACTGAAGTAACTGCATATGCGAATAATATTTATACAAGTGGTACAAGCAAACATAAGCGTATTCGCTAAAAACATACATACGAAATGTATGTAGATAGCGGTATTATTCCATTGTAAGAGTTAGAACCAGATTGACTTTCAGAGTTAACATTTTATTCGCATTTTATTATAATTTATAAAAAAACATTAATCGTACGAAATAATCTCAAATAAAAAAAGGGTTAACCTTTTTTTATTTTTAGAACGAAAAAAAAATTAATAAACTGATACAGCGATTAATATTATGAATAGGTTACCAAGAAAGAATAATCATATTTACTGAAACACGGATAAAATTGCATGAAGACCACGTTATTAGAAAAATAAGAACGCTGAATGACTTTCAGAGTAAGCATTTTATTCGAAGACCTCAATACGTATTCTGAAAAGAAAATCTTTTATTTCATATGCATGTAAGTATTATAAAATGTCAACTAATTATAAATATATACCGAACGTTAATAGACGTGTTTAACACACAGTTGCTAATTATGAAGAGGAGTAATAATGTAATTATATTGACGGGTGCAAATCCACAGAAACTTGTTTAATGTGTATAAGCTTTTAATATGTTAACAGAGAATAGTGAAGAAATTGTGAATAAGTAATATTATAAATAATTAGTGTTTGAATTATATTCTTAAAATTCAGTCGTAATGTAATTAAGAAAAAGGGGTGAATATTTTTGTACAATTTTGAATTCTCCATCTGTAGAAAACGGTGAATCTCGTGCAGTGTATGCTACTGAAAAAATTGTAGGGTCGGATAGAATATGTAAGCAATAAAATAGGTTGGAATTCCCGTTTTATTATGTAAAAACACAAAATTCCATAATTGACTGGCCAGGAAGAATTGATTTGGCAGATGCCATACGATTTAAGTTTGGTGGCGATTATCCGATAAGTATTTCTTTTATATATTAGATACATATCAGATGCTAACATAATTGGAGCTGCATATTGAAATCTATTTTATTAAAATTTCACAGTTAGTGAGATACAATTCCCATATTGTTTCTCCGATAGATGTCATGCTGGTAACGTAATTTGTCCATTAAGGAGTTGCAGCAATTAAACTCGAAAACGAGCCTGCTCACCTCCTCTCTGATTTTCTCAGTGCCACCTCACAGTTATACGTTTCCGAGCCGTTGTATAGTGAGTCTATCTTCACACATTTACTTGTCTGCCGCGTATGATTCTTATTTGCGCTTTAGTTTTATTGAAACATTTATGTTATATTCTTACTGCGTTCAAATCATTGCAGTTTTTTTGGTATAAAATGATATCATTTTATGCGATATATATATATATATATATATATATATATATATAGAGAGAGAGAGAGAGAGAGAGAGAGAGACAGACAGACAGACAGACAGACAGACAGACAGACAGACAGACAGACAGACAGACAGAGACAGAGACAGAGACAGAGAGTGAAAGATGCAGACGTGGAGAAAAAGTGAGAAACATGTGGCGTTCTTCAAACTATCATATTTGGCCTGAAGAACGCAAGGCAAAAAGTGCACAGCTGACTCCATGTCTCTAAACTTGTAATTGTATTCTTAGTATTGTCCGTAATAAGGATTAAATCTTAAACATCTAGAAAGATGTCATTTATAACTGATTATTACTCAGCACTTTTATCCGTTACGACACGAGTTCTTGCGAACAAGGCACATCTATAGAAGGTCAGGGTTCACATAGTCCGAAACGTTGTGAGAATAACATCCATAATGGCTAGATAATCCAAATAATCCAAAATGCGAATTACCTTAACCTCATCACCTTGAAGTTGAAACACCCATAGAGAAATAGGATGTCGCACCCTTTCAACAAACACTTATTAAATATTGACAAAGACTACATTGAATAAGAGCATGCATATGCATTCGCATGTTTTATACTTATACTGACATCCCCGTATGCGTGCATGTAAAAATTGGACAGATTCATTCGTATCCGATGAATAATTCATTCTTATCCGATGAATTCCCAAATAAGTATTCGGCACATCTTCGCCAAACTACTCACTCCACATCTTTGTGAAATGAACTCTTGCTAATATATATCACAAACACCGAATCCCTCCCTCTATTTGCTTATACTAGTAGGGATACTGAGCGTTGCCCTGGAAGAGAAAAGTGAGTACAAAAGAAAAACATGGAGCATATAAAGTTGTTATTTAAAAAAATAAATTGAGCAAAAGTACAAAATATGTTTTAAATCAACTAAAATCATGTGAAAATTATCATAATTGTGTTCCTCATAAATGATTACCACAGAAAAGTTGTTTAAATTTCTCAGAAAGTTGTTTAATATTCTAAAAAACTTGTTTAATATTCTAAAAAACTTGTTTAATATTCTAAAAAAACTTGTTTAATATTCGAAAAAAACTTGTTTAATATTCTAAAAAACTTGTTTAATATTCTAAAAAAACTTGTTTAATATTCTAAAAAACTTGTTTAATATTCTAAAAAAACTTGTTTAATATTCTAAAAAAACTTGTTTAATATTCTAAAAAAGTTGTTTAATATTCTAAAAAACCTAGTTTAATATTCTAAAAAGTTGTTTAATATTCTAAAAAAACTTGTTTAATATTCTAAAAAACTTGTTTAATATTCTAAAAAACTTGTTTAATATTCTAAAAAAACTTGTTTAATATTCTAAAAAAACTTGTTTAATATTCTAAAAAAGTTGTTTAATATTCTAAAAAACCTAGTTTAATATTCTAAAAACTTGTTTAATATTCTAAAAAAACTTGTTTAATATTCTAAAAAACTTGTTTAATATTCGAAGAAAGTTGTTTCATTTTCTTAGAAAGTTGTTTAATTAAAAATCTTTGTTATAAATAAAGCACTCCTTTTCTCGACGATTTTGCATTTGCGAAGAAAGAAGACAATATCTAAAACGTCATATTAAGGTATACAATATCTGAAACGTCATATAAAGGTATACAATATCTGAAACGTCATATAAACAGATGTTCAAGTCATTATTATAGAATATCTGGAAACGTCATATCAACAGATGTTCTAGTAAATTTTATATAATATCTGAAACGTCATATATATAGATGTTAAAGTCATTTTTATACAACATCGTATAAACAGAGGTACTAGTAATTTTTATGCAATATCTGAAACGTAATGTAAATGGTATACTATATCTGAAACGTAATATAAAAAAGACAATATTTGAAATGTCATATAAACAGATGTTCTAGTCAATTTTATACAATATCTGTAACTTTATATACAAGTAGACAATATCTGAAACATCATAAAAAAGTAGACAATACTTAAATCGGCATATGTTCTAGTCAATTTTAAACAATATCTTAAACGTCATATAATGGTAGACAATATCTGAAACGTCATATAAACAGATGTTCTGGTAATTTTACACAATATCTGAAACGTAATATAAAAGTAGACAATATATGAAACGTTATATAAACAAAGACAATATCTGAAACATCATAAAACAGATGTTCGAGTCAATTTTATACAATATCTCAAACTTCATATAACAGATGTTCTAATTCTTTTCTATACAATTTCTGAAACGTCATATAAAGGTAGACAATATCTGAACGTCATATAAACAGAGACAATATTTAAAACGTCATATAAACAGATGTTCTGGTCAATTTTATGCAATATATTAAAATTTCTATAAAGGTAGACAATATATAAAACGTCATATAAAAGTAGACAATATCTGAAACGCTATATAAAGCTAAACAATATCTCAAACGTCATACAAACAGATGGTCGTCAATTTTATACAATATCTGAAACGTCATGAAAACAGATGTCACAGTCATTCTTTTTTACAATATCTGAAACATCATATAAACAGATGTCATAGTCAATTTTCTACTCCATTCCATACAATATTTGAAACGTCATTTAAAGGATAAGCTTTTAAACGTCATATACAGGTAGACAAGATGTTTTAGTGATCTTTATACAATATCTCAAACGTCATATAAACAAATGTTTTTGTAATTTATATACAATATTTTAAACGTCATATAAATAGATGTTTTTGTCAATTTCATGCAACATCCTAAACATCAATTTAATACAATATCTAAAACGTAATATAAACATATGTACAAGTAAAGTTTATAGCATACTTGAAACATCACATAAACAGATGTTCTAGTCAATTTTATTGAATACTTGAAACGTCATATAAACAGATGTTCTAGTCAATTTAATAGAAAATCTCAAACGTCATATAAACAGATTTTCTAGTCAATATTATACAATATTTGAAACGTCATGTAAACAGATGTTCTAGTCATTTTATACAATATCTCAAACGTCATATAAACATATGTTCTAGTCATTTTATACAATATCTCAAATGTCATATATAAAGATGTTGTATTCCATTTTATACAATATCTAAAACGTCATGTAAACAGATGTTCTAGTCATTTTATACAATATCTCAAACGTCATATAAACAGATGTTCTAGTCATTTTATACAATATCTCAAATGTCATATATAAAGATGTTGTATTCCATTTTATACAATATCTCAAACGTCATATAAACAGATGTTCTAGTCATTTTATACAATATCTCAAACGTCATATAGACAGATGTTCTAGTCATTTTATACAATATCTCAAATGTCATATATAAAGATGTTGTATTCCATTTAATACAATATCTAACACGTCATATAAACAGATGTTCTTGTCAATTTCATGCAATATCTCAAATTTCGTATAAACAAATGTTTAAGTCAATTTAATACAATATCTCAAACGTAATATAAACATATGTTTTTGTAAATGTTATACTATACTTAAAACGTCATATAAACAGATGTTTTAGTCAATTTTGTACAATATCTGCTACGTAATAAAGATTTCTAGCAAATTTCATACACTACTTAAAACGTCATATAAACAGATGTTTTAGTCAATTTTGTACAATATCTGCTACGTAATAAAGATTTTTAGCAAATTTCATACACTACTTAAAACGTCATATAAACAGATGTTTTAGTCAATTTTGTACAATATCTGCTACGTAATAAAGATTTCTAGCAAATTTCATACACTACTTAAAACGTCATATAAACAGATGTTTTAGTCAATTTTGTACAATATCTGCTACGTAATAAAGATTTCTAGCAAATTTCATACACTACTTAAAACGTCATATAAACAGATGTTTTAGTCAATTTTGTACAATATCTGCTACGTAATAAAGATTTCTAGCAAATTTCATACACTACTTAAAACGTCATATAAACAGATGCTTCAGTCAATTTAACACAAAATCTCAAACGTAATATAAACCAATGTTTTTAATCAATAATATATAATATTTGAAACGTCATGTAAATAGATTTTCTAATCAATATTATACAATATCTCGAACATCATATAACCAGATGTTCTATTCATTTTAATACAATTAATTAAACGTCATATAAACAGATGTTCTAGTAAATTGTTTTACAATATCTGAAACGTCACATAAACAGATGTTTTAGTCAATTATATACAATATCTAAAACGTCATAGATGTTCCTGTCAATTTCATACAATATCTCAAATGTCATATATACAGATGTTTTAGTCATTTTTATAGAATATCTGTAACGTCATATTTAATAGTGAATTTTATACAATATCTGACACGTCATATAAACAGATGCTTTAGTAAATTTAATGCAATATCTTACATGCCATATAAACAGATGTTCTAGTCATTGTTATACAATATCGGAAACGTCATATAAACAGATGTTCTAGTAAATTTTATACGATATCTCAAACGAAATATAAACATATGTTCTAGTCAATTTATTACAATATCTCAAACGTCAGATAAACAGATGTTCTAGTAAATTTTATACGATATCTCAAACGAAATATGAACATATGTTCTAGTCATTTTAATACAATACCTCAAGTTTCATATAAACAGATTATCGTGTTAATTTCATGCTAGATCTCAAACGTCATATAAACAGATGTTCAAGTCAATTTTATACAATATCTTAAACGTCATATAAACAGATGTTTTATTAAATATTATACAATATCTGAAGCGTCATATACGGAAGTGTTCGACTCATTTTTATACAATATCTAAAAGTCCATATACAATATCTGAAACGTCATATAAACAGATGTTCTTGTCAATTTTACACAATATCTGAAACGTCATAGAAACAGATGTTCAAGTCAATTTAATACAATATCTCAAATGTTATATAAACATGTGTTTTAGTCATTTTTATACCATATTAATCTTGCATTTGAAAATTTGTTATCACGACGGTCGAGCGGTAAAGAAGCTTTAATTCGAGTTATTTGGGTTCGGAGTGCGAGTCATTCGACAGGCGGAGCATTAGCCATACAGATGAGTGTTGGTTAACATGAAACATATATGTTTATGAATAATAAAAAATTAATTCATTCAAAATTATATAATTATTAAGCACTATCCAAGTTGAGCAGTTTGAGAGGAATATAAAAAACTATTAAAATTAAGCAACGTTGCGGATTCTTGCATTTGATTAGATAGAACACTATCTGTTTCTTACTATGTTTATACAAAATATAGAGTTTATTTCTTTTGCATGTGAATTGTGGTTGTTTGGACGACCGAGTGGTGAGAAGGTTTAATTCGAGTTATCCGGATACGAAGTTCAAGTTGTTCGACCGGTGGTACAGTTACATCATCCGTACTGATTTTTGTTGGTGAACATGAAACATATTATCTATGGATATTAAAAAATATTTATTGACTAAACACACGCATATATATATATATATATATATATATATATATATATATATATATATATATATATATATATATATATATATATATATATATATATATATGACAAATGGAAATAATATTAAAACATGATGTTTTTTTCCTAGGTTTTTTTCCAGAATCTGTAGTCTACAATATCGAGACGAAGAATTCAAATACATCATAAGTTCACTAAAAACATTGCAATACGTTACATATTTCACATTCAATGTAAAGAAAAAATCCCTAGAAATATGTTCTAAAAACAATAAGCAAAAACTTATACACTTCTCTCATAAACAGACAACACCTTCTCTTACCTACTCACGCCAATAATACAATAATTTGCAACACTCTAAATAAACTAGGAATTTCGATAATACAAATTACACGAGAAACTATAAAACAAACATTAAAAACAACAACACATGAATAAAAACACATCTAATGCAAGTATATATACTGCCCAATGCAATAATTGTCATCAGATATACGTAGTGGAAACTCAAAAGGAACTAAAGAAAATGTTTGATGAACATAAAAGAGATATACAAAATAACAATTCCCTGAACGCACTTTTTCCCACGATCATTCTTTGAACTTTGAACTTTGAACTTTGAACTTTGAACTTTGAACTTTGAACAGGCTAAACTCGTTAAATTCATTTCAAATAAATCTCGGCGAAGACTTCTTGAATCAGCACTCATTATAAACTCTGACACAATCAAACAACGTAAAGGCTTCTACAATTTATCTCCGTTAATCAGCAAACTTATTCTATCGAAACAGAACTTGAATTTAGATTAACATTGGCTATATTATACGACACTCCCAAGAAAACTTGATGATAATCGGTGATAAAATAAACAAAAACAAAAACAAAATAAAATTAGATAACTAAAAACACCCATTTCATTTCAGAAACATATTACACATTTCAAATTCTAACGACTCTATTTTGTTCGAAAAAAAAACAAAACCATTTCACGGCATATGTCGAACTACATCTTTTGCATTCTAACGACTATGGTTTAGTTTGAAAATAAAAACACTCATTCTATTTCATAGACGCAGTACACATTTTAAATTCTAACGGTTATGTTTCATTCCAAAAGAGAACAAACACATTCTTATCACGTCACAAACAGACCAAACGTTTTTAAATATTTGTACTTGTGTGTGCTTTCTTCAAATCAATCATCTCGATGAAGTCTTGAAATAAAGACAAAACGTTGATGTATACATAAATAATATTTTTGGGCTTCCTTTTTTCATTTTATATATATATATATATATATATATATATATATATATATTTACAGGGTGAGCAAAAAGTAGGTGGACAGTCAAAAACATTTATTTAGAGATCACTTATACATACTTATACATGTAATACATAATGTAATAAAACAATTATATTAATGAAAATTAAATGTTATTTAACAACGCAAGTGTTCAAACTGTTTTCTTTCTTGATTTACACAACTTGGAAGTCTGCCTCGTACGCTCAAACAAGCATTTCAATATATGCTCACCCTATATATATATATATATATATATATATATATATATATATATATATATATATATATATATATATATATATATATATTTATTAATATTAAATAAAGTGTTACAACAACATCCGGACCAAGGTTTCAGATCTGAGAAAATCGGACCTTCATCAGCGGAGTCGTATAGCTTAATGAGTGAGAACAACCGCCAGGAATTTCAAAATATTGTCCGTTGGAAAGATGGAACACTTTCAGATTTAAAATTGTCACGTGCGTGGAATATTCGTAGTCAGTTATGGAAAAGTTTCAGATCAAAACAACAGCAACGCTGTACATCGAAAAAGCAAGAAATTAAATGGGAATAACGTTAACAGTTGGACAGATGGGAACCTAGCATGTTTAAATTGTCACGTGCGTGGAATTACGTAGCCCGTTATGGAAAGTATTCAAATTTAACTAATAGAGACGCTATATATGTTATCGAAAGTAAATGGAGATAACGTTAAAAATAAAAATAAATTTATATTAAGTTAAAAATTATATTGAAATAATATGCTAATGTAATAATATATTTCTAAAAATATTAAATAATAAATCATTAAAAATATAAATATCATTATATATATATATGAGATAAATGAGTGTAATAAATTATATTGTTTTTAAATTATTGTTTTTATTTGTTTACAAAGTGTACGATACTGGAAACCGAGAGAACTCATTTCTTTTGACAGAAGAGTATTCCATTACGCTGAGTGTATACCATCTTTTATTTGATCGCTATGTATTGCGTTTGTATAATAATGGCTAAAAACATATAAATATGTATATCTTTGTGTGTAATTTAATTGTAGTTAAAACAGATAGACAAGAAGGCCTCGGTAAATGAGAAGTTCGATGTTGCATTATTGATTTGACATGTCGTATCTGATGGATAAATTAAACCAATTAACGAAATAAGTCATCATGCGTTTGAATCTTTTGTCAAAACAAAATGGACGACGTGTTCGGTCTTGTTTCTCACAGCTTGTCACATTCTTTTAGCGCATATATGTACACACGCGTACACATATCTATTACAGTCTGTTCTTATCTATCTATATACAATACGTATATTTCCCCCCTCTCTCTCTCTCTCTCTCTCTCTCTCTCTCTATATATATATATATATATATATATATATATATATATATATATGTGTGTGTGTGTGTGTGTGTGCATGCATGTACTAATATTTCTAATATAGACACACACATACACACATACACACACACATATATATATATATATATATATATATATATAATACACCACGATACCAATATCAAAAAATTAAAAATACTCGAAGCCCTCTACATAAAAACTAAACATCCCACAATTAATAATGTCAATTATGAAACTAGTCGCAACATTTTAAAGTGTCTAGCATAATAATTAACATTACCAAATTCTTAGCCATTAGGTAGTTATGCGTTTGAATTGTATGCACTTTCTTTAACGTCATCAATTTCTTAACGGTTTAAACAGTGAAACTTTTAAATCTCTCATACGTGTAGAACGCCACCATGCTCTCATGTACATTTCAACTTTACAGACGCTTTTTCAAGTTATAAACTACTTGCCGTTATAATTCAAAAATGAGCACAACAGTAAAGTAATAATTTGTAAAGACACTAAAACTAATACCGCCTGAAGATGATTTGACGTTTAAAATCGAAAGTACTTGCAAAAAAGAAAAAAGAATGGAACAAGAAACCCATGGATCATATTTACATCAATTTGACCGAAACATTAGATGGACAATTCGGAAAATTGAAAAAATAAAAAAAGTCGCATCAAACAAAACCACTTCGTGTTATTTAATAATGTTTGCCTAAATATATATATATATATATATATATATATATATATATATATATATATATATATATATATATATATATATATATATATATATATATACGCATGGCAGCTGCGTTTAAACATTAATAATAAGTTAATTAGTTAAAAGTAAATACTCTACATAAAAAATATAATCATATAAGCATACATAACTTATATATATATATATATATATATATATATATATATATATATGTGTGTGTGTGTGTGTGTGTGTGTGCTCACATTCCATAGAAGGCTTGATGTAGAGAATTGTTCTCGACAATTTCCTACAGACTATACCCAAAAAAACAATAACAAAAACTGAAATTGGAGTGTACTTTACTTTGCTTCTAAAGTCGTCTAATAAATTCAGCTCAAAACTGTAAGTTGCATGTTTATTTATTTTTTTCTTAATTCTCAGTTTTTTATTTACGACTATTATTATCCTTCTTTGGCAAATTGCGCGCTTATGATTTTCTGTCAACTGATTACACCTATATATATATTTAGCTATGAAAATATATTTATGGCAAATAAGCTACACAGAGGCCCCCGCGTTTCATCCCCGGGGGGGGGGATCTTCAAGCTAAAATGCATTTTAGCCTAAACATTCCCCTGGGGATGAAACGCGGGAGCCTCTGTGTAGCTTAATTGCCATAAATATATTTTCATAACTTACTATCTTGCTCTACTTACTGTTGAAGTAAATACTGAAAACTGTATAAAATTATATCTCCTTATAAAATTTGATGCGGATACATAAAATAGTAATATATATATATATATATATATATATATATATATATATATATATATATATATATATATATATATATATATATATATAAATGGATAATACAAAGATTAAGAATTATATAAAATTCTATAGTGGATAGAGAATTTATACATGGATAATGATGTGATTTTATTTAGGCAAAATAAAAAAGTTACATACAAAATAAAAAATTAAAAAAATAAAATAAAAAAGCAATGCCTGCAAGAGTTCACGTTCGCCTTAGGCACAAGGCCCGAATGGATAATGAAGTGATGAAATGATGAAGTGGATGAAATTTGTATAGTTTACAAGTTTATTAACTTATCAAGTGTTCAATCAAGGAATACAAATATAAAAACATTTAAACCATGGTTTTTCAAAGATAACAGATCTGAATAATAATTTAATATTAATTAATTATGAAAGATGAATATCTTGAAAATGTAAAAGTGAAGAATTTTGAAGAATATTAAAGGGAAAATTGTCTCGATTAAAGTCCTGAAACAGATCAAATATGCCTCAAACTATGAGCAGAATGTTGTATCAAATCCAAATGACCAACAATGTTTGAACAGTCCAAACAAAGAAGTCGAATAATGTTCTATGAGTTTCACAAACCTTGAGTGCTCCAAGTAATTATATTTTAAGGTCACACATAATCCCGGATTTTAGACCCGAATGAATGTTGACAATTACTGAGAGAATAATAGAACCGTGTATAAATCCATGCCTCAAAAATATACTCGGCTTCCTGCATGTGACTTCAAATAGATCATAGGAAATGGATGCTGAAAGTAAAAATAATCAGTGGAAATATTCAATTATTATTCGTCAGACCTTCTGACGATAAGAGCGTTATCTTGAAACGCCATAGTTTAAAGGTCCTTATGTATTTGAGTTAATAAACGTGGAAACTATACAATTTTTCTCCATTTCATAACTTCATTATCCATATATATATATATATATATATATATATATATATATATATATATATATATATATATATATATATATATATATATATATGAAAATATATTTATGGCAAATAAGCAACACAAAAGCGTTCATGTTTTTTCATCCCACTTCACCTGATGATTCTCTGCGGGAATAAAATATTGACGTCACCTCGTAGCTTACTTGCCATAGATATATTTTCATACTATCAACACTAAGCTCTACTCACGTATAGAATACTTTTGCAGTGAATACTGAAAATCTATATACAATAAATTATATCACTTTATAATATTATATGTCTATATACATGAAATAAAAATAAATATTAAACACCGGGAGTTGGTAAATAAGAAGAAGAAAAAGAGAACAAATTAACGGTTAACTTACAGACGCAGATTTGAAACAATGAGAAAAGAAAAAAGTCGACTGTTGTGAACGCAGATTAGAAAAACTATAGTGAACAAGGAAGATTAATATTTATTTGCGGGTTGACAACAACGGGGAGATGGACAACAAAGTAGGACGAGGGAGAAAAGAAGGAACTAAAGGTATATATATGTATGTGTGTATGTAATATATATATATATATATATATATATATATATATATATATATATATATATATATATATACATATTTATTTATTTATCTTTTATTTTTTGATGTGTTGATGTTTTTTATATTTATAATATAAAACTAAAAATAATACATTAATCACTTAAATAATAGTGTCATGGATTCGTCCAAACACTTTAAAATGCAACAACATTTTTGTGAGTAACGGATAAATTTCATTAGACAGACGAACAGCGCAGGTAAACATTTTTTTTTTTTTTTTTTTTTTTTTTTGATGTTTTAAATAACTAATATAAGTTAGCAAAACATTTATATGGAACAAAACGTAGATTTAGTATAAGGAACGTTTATGTTTTTGTCTTTTAAGGGAAGTGGGGTCTGATCAACTCTGCTGGGAAGCCATGAAATTAAATACTGTCTTGTTTTTAAATTCCCGAAACAGTTTTTCATGGTAAACAACTGATGATCCCTTAAAATAGTGTTAGAAACTAACTAATATAATAACTGTAAAAAATAAATTGACTTACATGAGTGATTTTCCACTGGAAGACTTGAGACTATATGTTTTTTTTTTGTTGTTTTTTTGTTTTTGTTCTTTATATAGTTTTAATGGTTGAGAAACTTCCGAGACTATATATATATATATACACATGTGTGTGTGTGGGGGGGGGGGTGTAATCCGTCTTTATATGGCATGAAACAGCAATGTTTCGTTTTCTTTTCCCCGTTTTACAGCACATCAAACCTTTTTCATTATTTAATGCCGAAATGGCATACGCAGTTCTTGGTACGACAGGAGAGCATTTTAAAAAACACGTTATCATTTGGTTTAGAACAACAAAACGATCATAATAATGTCTACTGCCTTTAAGTTTTAATTCACGTCAGAACTCACTTTCTAATCGATAGTTATTAAGTTTCAAAAGCGAAGTTTGGACACCCATCAATTAAACAATGTACCAGCCCTTTCTTCCCATTATTAACACATAAAATGGTCAGCATCTCTTTATTTAGTCAACGTTCGACATTCGAAATTGATTTTAAAGTCTTCAAACTATCGAATTGAAAGTAAGTCAAACACTCAAGTATATGGTTCATTCATCTTCTTAAAAACGAATTTTAGAACGCGCCCCTACTGTATCAAAGAATTCAAATATATATTGTAAACGATGTATTTTATACAATTGATTGAATGCAAGTAGCTATTTCACCCAGACGCGAATAAACCTACGGGCTCATACTTATCATAACGGTATCAACGTAGAATTGAACACGATTCTATCTGATAGGATTTGAATTCACTATCGCTGGACAAATGTGAATTTTTATCTGCATTGTTTTTGTTTAAGATATTTGCTGTAAACGTTTATTTTTTGTCTAAATATCGCTGATTCCAGAGTCTTCGACGCTATCTATTATACCAAACAAGCAACCACAGAATTGAATGTATCCTTCTAACTCTTTTTGAAAAGTAGTGTACATTTAAAAAATATCAATGATAAATTTAAAACTGAAAACGAGATTCTCAGACTGCGTTCCCATTGCGAAGAACAGTCTTTTGATTTCTCTATGACACCATCATAATTTCATCTTCATTAATATTCCTATCAAATGTTTATGACTTCATGATGTCATTATCATTAATATCGATATTGTATGTAGTCGGCCTTATCTGGCCTTCAACCTCGCATCTATGTCTTCTTTCTGAGTAGAAAAATCCTTGTAGACAGAGATTTTTATTATTATTGTCACAATGGAGAGTTGCCCATTTTAGGGAGCTTGATTTTCTCACATTAAATTAACCTTGTGTCATACACAGCACTCGTAAATAGAGACGCAGTTTTACACTATATAGTTCGGTATTTGTACGATAGATTGATTCCCGAAAAAGAAAATACGAAAACAAATCCGAAAGCCGAACTTACTAACTGTTTTATATATTTTATCATTTTCTAAACGCGCAGATGAAATGGATACAATATATCTGATGATTCGTTGATATATATTAGAGTTAGTTAGAGTTTAGGGTCAGGGCTGTTAAGCTTAGTACCTATATACTTGCCTCCCCACGAGGGCAGAGTTAGACACAAAGTCCGTTTTTAATGTGGAGAAATTCACCTCTCGTAAAGGGACACTCTAGATTGGGACAAAAATAAAAATTGCCTCAACCTAGAAATATTACTCTTTCACTGACCCAAGACAGAAACTACATGGCAACTAAGTGGCAAGACATGTGGAATCTTTTTCCAAGAAATAAACTACATTCCATAATGCCTATCATCAAAGAATGACAACAGGACACGAAAGACCAAGGAGAGAGGAGGTGGTATAAGCAAGCATACGAATCGGTCATCCTCACTTAAATCATTCATATCTCCTGAAAGGAGAAACACCTCAAACATGATAGCATCTCCCAAATATTCCTACACTATACGTTTCAAAAAAAAAACATACGACCCGATTCTACTGTAAATAGCCTACACCTTAGAATCTACAATAAATAACCTTACATGACTGATACGCTGTTAAAAACCAGCCAACCAACCAACCAACCAACCAACCAACCAACCAACCAACCAACCAACCAACCAACCAACCAACCAACCAACCAACCAACCAACCAACCAACCAACCCACCAACCAACCAACCAACCAACCAACCAACCAACTAACCAACCAACCAACCAATCAACCAACCAACCAACCAACCAACCAACCAACCAACCAACCAACCAACCAACCAACCAACCAACCAACCAACCAACCAACCAACCAACCAACCAACCAACCAATCAACCAACCAACCAACCCACCAACCAACCAACCAACCAACCAACCAACCAACCAACCAACCAACCAACCAACCAACCCACCAACCAACCAACCAACCAACCAATCAACCAACCAACCAACCAATCAACCAACCAACCAACCCACCAACCAACCAACCAACCAACCAACCAACCAACCAACCAACCAACCAACCAACCAACCAACCAACCAATCAACCAACCAACCAACCCACCAACCAACCAACCAACCAACCAACCAACCAACCAACCAACCAACCTGACCGAGGACAGGAACAATGAGTGCGGTATTAGAACAGACACTACACTTTGCTCCTAGTCAAAAGGTGAAAGCTTACTTTAGGAGTAGAGAGGGTCGTCAGTGATTGGCGCAACATCATCTTGTCTTCTTTTTGGGTGGATGGATGAAAAGACTGAGAAGAGACAGCTTCACCAGCTCTTCACTGGAGGGTGTAGACAATACTGGAGCTTCGGAGAAGCTTATTGCCACTCAAATTCCAAAGAAGGCCAACGATCGTTATCAGCGAGCAATCAATGGTAAACGGCTCTGGCGATAACGTGAGATTAAACATATTTTCAGAAGTGTATTTTATGAATATCCCTATTTAATTACTTTACTACGAGGGCAATGTTAGATATAAGGTCGGGTTCAATACGAGAAAAACCCAGTTGTAAAAAAAGGGCACTCTGAAATGGAACAAAAATACTCCAAATAATATATACTGATATA
>OY744530.1:101323820-101366320 GCA_963556195.1 Sepiola atlantica
CACGAAAAATGTAAAACCTGCAAAAAGAGGGAGCGAGACAACCACAATATCCCTCCCACACCATCTTTCTCTTCTCGCTTCTGCCTAGCAAGCGAAGACAACCACACCCTTCCTTCCCACTCCACCTGTTCCTTCTCGCTTCTGCCTCGCTCGTAGCAAGCAACAACCTTCGGTAAAGTTGTCGGTGAGCGCATGGAGTTAAGACTTAAAGTGGTTTAGTTGTTTTTCTGATTTATTTATTAAATAACTTTAAATTAAATACTATTAATATAGACGAAATTATTGCATATAGATAGCAAACATAAACCAATGTAATTCCAAATTAATAATACTTAAAAATTAACTAATTATGAACGGTTTAAAAAATAGTTATGCTAACTAAGTACTGAAAAGGTTCTCTCTTAATCTTTTATCTTTACTATATATACTGATATCAATATTTTATGTTGTATTATTAATTTAAATATCAGTAAACGGGTTTGATTTTATTATATGAGTGATAAATGAAAATACTTTCGCATTTATTCATTCATATGCATACACACACATACACACACATGTATATAAAGAGAAACCCTTTCTTTTATTTTTATTATTTTTGTTTTTAATCTTTATTTTTTAATTTTTAATTTTTATTTATTTTTTTATTATTATTATTTTTATTTATATATTTTATTTATATATTTTTATTATTTTTATTCTTTTTATTCTTTCTATTTTTATTCTTTCTTTCTCTCTCGCTCTTTTTTATTCTCTACAATTTATTCTCTATATATATATATATTTTTTAACCCACTTTTTATACTCTTTTTCTCTTTTTCTTCTTTTTT
Source organism: Sepiola atlantica (assembly GCA_963556195.1). Lineage (NCBI taxonomy): Eukaryota > Metazoa > Mollusca > Cephalopoda > Sepiida > Sepiolidae > Sepiola > Sepiola atlantica. Next base: position 101,324,651 of record OY744530.1, read on the forward strand.
TATTCCTTTATTCTTAGTATTAAAATGTTTTTTTATATATATATATGTTTTTTTATATATATATATGTTTTTTTTATATTTATTTATATATATATATATTTTTTTTTTCATATATATATTTTTTTTCATATATATATTTTTTTATTTTTTTATTTTTTTATTTTTTACCCCCCTTTTTTATTCCCCTTTTTATTCCCTTTAATCTTGAATTCTCTTTCTTCTCCCGTGTTTTAAATCTCAACGGTCTTATGACACTAAATTCAAATTTAAACAAACACACACAACACACTGAGCAAATAACGCGTCCCAACAAGAGTGTCATGTGACCTCACATTTCCAAAACAGATGACAACAGAAGCTGAAGAGAGCCGGATGGGTAAGACCTTCCGTGCTTGAAACCGACGGTACGAATGTTGTACTAATTTTTCTGTACCAGAATAAATAAATATATATATATATATATATATATATATATATATATATATATATATATATATATATATATATATATATATATATATATTGTTGAATATAAGAGACAACTCATGTCTAGATATCCTTTGGTAGATCCTTTCAATAGTCCGAATCAGGATCTTAGTTTCCGGGGGGGGGGGATTGGCTGATGAATTTGCCATAGTTTTAATTTGTGTCCCAAGTACTTCCAGACCATCCGGGTCCATCTCCAGGGGAATGAGGTTAATCAGGTACAGACCATGTGTTAGTATTATAGAAGTTTTTGGCGGGAATTATGTAATAAGTACTAAACTATAGTTAGAATTATAGACATTTTAGTATATTATTACTGATATTAAAGTTAATTCTATTAACTAGGTTTTTTTGGTGTTTATATATAGGGCTTCTAATATATGAAGTTTTTGTTCGTTAGTACTAAATTCTAAGATTTTGGTATTTTCTACTAAGAGTTTTCTGTATTCCGATCGGGGGCAAGAATAGTCGTTAGTTAAGTGTTAGGCTATGGCGCTAGTATCAGACAAATGCATCGTCAATCTTCTCGAAAACGTCGTGGTAGACAAACCTATGTATATGTTTTTTTCTTGGTTGTCGGAGGCACAGTCTCCCAAAATACATTTAAACTCATAAAAATTCCTTCCTGAAACTAAGATCCTGATTCGGACTATTGAAAGGATCTACCCAAGGATATCTAGACATGAGTTGTCTCTTATATTCAACAATACTTGCCTGCAAGAGGTGCTGCTGCCTATATATATATATATATATATATATATATATATATATATATATATATATATATATATAAATGCAAAATTTTTTTTTCATTTATCACACATATATTATAATCAAACCCAGTTACTGATATTTAAATCAATAATATATATATATATATATATATATATATATATAGTTATTTGTTCTTGTTTTATTGGCGATAGAAACATAGTTGTTTTCTTAAACATTTTCCACTTCCTAAGCGGTATAGAATATTGCATTAAGTTGCCACTTTTAATAGGACATGTAATTTTATATATATATATATATATATATATATATATATATGTGTGTGTGTGTGTGTGTGTATGTGTGTGTGTGTGTGTGTGTGTGTGTGTGTGTGTGTGTGTGTGTAATTTGGATATCTATAAATATTTTGGTCATTCGAAAACTGACTTTATCACAGGAACAAAACAATTGGCGAAGAAAGTATGAAAAAGTAGACACCCGGTTTGTCACCTAAATCCCCTACAAAATACTTTAACTCAGTGGAAATATGAACTTTTCTGATAGGGTTTGGGATAGTACATCATCTTATACAGCAAAAGGAAGATAATTCCGATGATATATTTTAATGTATTCATAATAAATTTATTCATAAATCTGCCAAGGAAAATCGATTATGAAATCATCCAAAACGATATATTTTCTGATTGAGTTTAGCATAAGGAATATTTTGATTCACAAATTATTTTTAAAGCATCTAGAGTTGTTAAAATTCAATATTTACGATATAACGTTAAAAGGGAAAACATAGCATACAACAATACCATCAGAGCGGTAAATAAACATGTTTTGAATTTTAAGACATCTACAGGAATCGATATTTAAATTTGTTTTCTATCAATGGTAGCTTTTTTTCCTGACTTATTTTACCCCTAGCAAGGACGTTATGTATTAGGTCGAATTTGTAACTTTGTGTGTTTGTTTTTTACAGCCTAGCGTCCACATCCCTTGACCAATCGTCACAAAACTTGGTAAAGATCTTAGTCATAGTATATCTTTATACTGATTTAATTTTGTGATATCTAGGTCAAAATATCAAAGGTCAAATATCAAAGGTAAAATTCACACTTTTACTGATAATTGCGGTTCTCTTCATCGTAGAGAATCACTACTTGGCTTGTAGCCAATGAAGCCCTACATTTTATATGACCTCGACTTGAAAAGTTTGGTCATAGTTGAAAATTGACAGAATTTCAACTTCCAATTTATTCCACATTTGATGTATCTGATTATATTTTGTAACAATACACACCTTGGGAAATTTAAGCTGAGCAGATAAATAGTTTTTGAGTTATTAACGTTTCTATGGCATAATCTCGAGTATACTTCATACAATATCGAGAATTAAGACCCAGATAAAACGTTGGTCCGTCTTTATGTTGTCAGGCGAAGGTATGCAAACCTACGACTTATGTTTTTGGTTTTTAGCTATGCAAGAAGAATGTCTTAAAAGAAATGTCACAATCTATTACTTCAAATAGAATCAAAGTAGAATTAATAATGATATTAGTTGTGAGCCAATGGGTCACGGGTACGCATAGTATGGAAAAAATGTAATAATTTTAATACGATTTTCGTTTTGGATCAAAGCAAAAAATGAAAAAATGACTAAAGTTAACACACTGAGAAATGAACCCAACAAAAAAGATGTGATAGTTGCGATACGACAACCATTGAAATTTCCTTTCGCTCTCTATCGATATCTCTATTTATAGAAAGTTAGCTATGTGTTTATACATTTGTATGTACACGATTTACACCCAAACTAATTAACCGATCATTATGAAATTTGGAACACAGCTGCTAAGCGTAATGGGTCCAACTATATTAGTTTACTTTAGTTTTATGCAAAAGGGGTAAAAGGGGGTCGAAACCCATCGTGAAATTTTAACAAAAGATATTCCCTAAATTTCAGTTTCTATGGAGTAATTTAAAGGATTTTAGGGAGCATAATGTGCCCCCCCCCCCCCCCCATTTGAAAATATTTTAGATGTGCATGGAATTGGCCATAGACACCAATTAAACAAGATTCTCTAGATTTCAATTTCTTCTTAAAACTCTTATATTTTTGACATTTGCTAGAATCAAAATTATGTAATCAGGTTCATAAGGTTTAGTATCATTATATCTTGATTTTTAATTTTTTTAAGAATATATAAAAAAAACTATTCTGTTCAGGGAATTAATTTTAAATGTCATGGAGCGGATATTATTTTTGTGTATATATATATATATATATATATATATATATATATATACGGTAAATATCCGACACAGAAACGTTAGTGTTTCATTCACGAAGTGAATAATCAGGCTTAATTGATAGATTTATATTCTAAGATCTTTTCTTATAGTTAAGTAATATCAACTGAAACATAAAATCGATTATAGTTATTCGTATCTTTCAGCCAAGTTATTTTCCTACCATTTGTTAAAAAAAGTTAGGCTTTGTTAATTGCTAAGTAGGTAAAACCGACAACGGAGTACCTCGCAAGATAGTCATAACATTACTGAATCACCACTACAGGCACGTGATTCTTTTGTTAACTATAGCCATGTTTACTTTTTGTATCTATTTGAAACACTAATATGCAAGATTTACGATTGATTTTATTAGTCTCCCTATAGAACTTTTATTTTTTCTTCAGCTGGCTTTGCCATAGTCGCGTTACCCGTGAGTCTTTTTACTTTCATTAATAATTTACGTGTTGACTACAAAAACTTTATTTGGGTTATGAATAAGATTTTCTCTTTAAAATAAAAAAGAAGTCGAATATTTTTTATTTATAAAGTCGACCATGATTTAAAAAAAGAAAAAGAAACGTACAAAAGATTGTACGTCCTCAGACGAGAGTTGAATAGCCTCTTAGCAGGGTTGCGCCGTATCAATTTGGCTATCGTGTCAGTATTTTAAATATATATTATAAAAGTATGATATGTAAACGTTATTGTGTAAGTAAATCAAAAAAGGTTAAATTGAGGGAATAAGTTTATCAAACAGGAAGGAGAGCGAGAGTATTAGCGGGAAAATTTGATTCTAATTTGTTTCCTCCCACTGACATACTACTTAGTATTATCATTATATCTTGATTTTAGTCTCTGTAAGAAGACATGAATCTTTATTTTAGTCTCTGTAAGAAGACATGAATCTTTATTTTAGTCTCTGTAAGAAGACATGAATCTTTATTTTAGTCTCTGTAAGAAGACATGAATCTTTATTTTAGTCTCTGTAAGAAGACATGAAAGTACTTCAAACTGTTCAGAGAATGAATTTTACCCCTCCTGGGACGAGTATTTCTCTAGTTTTATTTATAAGAAGAAAAGAATAGAATTTTCATCGCTAAACGCATCTAAAATAAGGTTCGTTTAAGCATCTAAAATAAGGTTCGTTTAAGCATCTAAAATAAGGTTCGTTTAAGCATCTAAAATAAGGTTCGTTTAAGCATCTATATGAGAATCTGTGAATCCATCGGTTGGTCTGTCTCGTTGAAATGACATGTTCGCCAATTTGTTACGCTTAAGTTATAAAAATCATTCTCGCCGATAGGAGTTTCTATTCGCCAGTCAGTATGTCAGGCTTACCTTGTTAATAGCATAGCGAAAAGCGCAGATTGAATAGCCACACCTTAAGAATATCCGTTATTCCTAATGTATGCTTGTATTTGCGTTCTTCATTGTAAACCCTAAGCCGCCGATTCTCGTGACATTTTTCTTACTTAATAATTGACGCATCGTTTGTCCTGCGGACATTTTTCTGCTCGTTTTGATGGATGGGGCCACAAATTAATGAAGACGTTTCGTCTTTCGACATTTTAGTTTTGCGAATGGGGGAAAATATATCCGCTCATGAAAAGATGAAATTCAATTTGGGAAAACATCATCAGTTATGGCCGCAGAGAAAATATGGATTATCAACAAAATTCAGCGAATTCTTTATTCATCGCACATTTATTGATTGGTGTATGATTTATTATATGGAATCGAAATGGTTGAAGGTGTATTGGAGAAACATACCGAAGAGTTATTACCTTTTTTTTCTTGGTTGCTTTTTGCATTTTCTCTAGTTTTATCTAAGTGTGTTGGAGATAGGGAATATCTTGATGTTCAGAATATTGCCTTCCATTAGATGTCATATTAAAGAAAATGTACAAAGTTTTACAGAAGAGCGTGATTTGCCTGATGGATACCATCACAGACTATGCAATCGGCTATGCCAAGTTCAAATCCGTTTAGATCTATTTCCTCTTTCACAATTTATTATTGCATGAGTATCGCTACCGAATCCCCTCCCACAATCTTTTTGTAATTCTTATTAGTTTGTATGTCATTTGGTGTAATTCTTATTAGTTTGTATGTCATTTGGTGTAATTCTTATTAGTTTGTATGTCATTTGGTGTCATTCTTATTAGTTTGTATGTCATTTGGTGTTGATAGCAAAGCTACTACAGGTGGAATCATTAGCAACAGTTTTAATGCATGTTACTTTAGGTCGACCGCTCTTCATGCCAGTTGGGGTTAGATCTTCTTTTGGCGCAACACATTCGTCAATCATCATGACGTCATGCCCCAGGAAATTAAAACGTCTTTACTAAATTGTTTTTCTCCAATTTTCATACTTCATTTTCCTGTTAAGTTCTTCATTTGATATTTTCTTTGGCCACTTGAATTTGTATCGCATATCTGAGAAGTCTTTTTTGTTTTCTCACCCAGTCTCTTGTTTATCGCCCAATGTTTCGGACTTGTAAACAAATGTACAACCAATGCTTATTGCTTCAATGTCAATGTCAATGGCAATGTCAATGTTTATTGCTTCAATGTCAATGTCAATATCAATGTTTATTGCTTCAATGTCAATGTCAATGGTTATTGCTTCAATGTCAATGTCAATTTCAATGTTTATTGCTGCAATGTCAATGTCAATGTTTATTGCTTCAATGGCAATGTCAATGTAAATGTTTATTGCTTCAATGTCAATGTCAATGTCAATGTCAATGTTTATTGCTTCAATGTCAAGAATATCTATGTTTACTCATCACATTTATTTGCCTCCTCATTCAGGCAAAGTTAGACACAAGGTTGGTTTTTAATGTGGGGAAAAATCCAGCTCCTCCAAAAAGGGGCAATCTAGATTGAAAGAAAAAATTAAAATTGCCTCAGTCTAGAAGGACTTCTCCTTCACTGACCGAAGACAGAATAGGCTAAGTGTAGCATCAGAAACGATACTACACTTTGTTCCTACAAGTTGATTTCTTTTAAAAATCTTTTCTGCGTCAAGTAAACTTATTCGCTGATTGCATGACTTCCAATTTGGTGGCTTTAACAGGTGGTGGTTTCTAGTTCACTAAGAAGATGTTGTTTTGATGGATTAGCACTATTCGTATACAATACATCGTTCACAATAGCTATTGGATCGAGCATTAACTCCTCTAGTTTTGTATTTGGGGATGTTACCTTTACTTTCTAACTGATTACTTTCGACGATATGACAATCTAAAAATATCATACAAAGTGTAAATTGGGGTGCGTGATTGATTTAAGGAGCACCGTCGTTGACTATGGAATATTATCTTATATAGTTTTGTACAGGGTGTTCGTAAAAAAGCCATCTTTAGTACAGTTAAACAACCATTTTTGCAATTCAACCATAGTTGATACAAATAGACTTCCATTTTCCTGACTTGTCCACTAAGTTTCAGTCATTGATACTCAACGTTTTTTTTATCGCCGTTTAATGGTAAGCGCACATGGATGCGACATGCGATATTGTCAATAAATCTGACACATTTCTCTTTTGACACTGTGCTGATTAAGGGATAGTCTGGGGATTGTTTTGATAGAGATTATCTTTAAGATTATCTCACAAATAAAAATTTGAGTGATTCGGTGAGTGAAAAACCTACCCAGGATTACAAGTCTTGCTTATGAGACGATCATCCAAGTCTCCCTGCATTTCAATGAACCGTAGGATATTCATTACAGGCGTATTTGTTTTATCAAATATGGTGCATTCATTGATTTGGTATGAATCAGATGATTCTATTGTTAGCATTGGTTTCCCCGATATTTTTCTAGGTAGAATTCTTTCTAGAAATACATTGATTACGTACAGGAGAAACCACGTGTAGGTTGCCAACATCCTAAGTGAAAGAGTTTCTGTTGACCGAACTGGATTCGAACTTGGCACACCCAGGTTGCCAGTCTGTGTCGTTAACCACTTAGCTACCGTCAACTTTCATCAAATATAGTTGAATTGATGAAAGGTTTGCAAATTAAAGAGAAGGGAGTTATTCTGTCTGTATTCTGACCTGCGGAAGCAGAATAAAAACCATCAAAAGTTTTCAGAATAAAAACCATCAAAAGTTTTCAGAATAAAAACCATCAAAAGTTTTCAGAACAAAAAAACCTGAATGATAGATTATGATATGGAATAATAAAGAAAAATAGTTTTAACACAAATAATTATTATAAAGGTGCTTGGAAAATAAATTGAAATATTTGTTAATACTTTAATTGCCCCCCCCCCCACAAGCAATACACATTACCACTAAAACGTAAAAGAGCTACTGTAAATGTGGAGCCATATTCACAGGGGCATCAGCAGTGAAGAGGTGGGATTTTGCTGATTGTCGTGTACCAGAGCAGCAAGTTAATCGGAGAACATTCGATCGAAGTACTTGTAAAACAAGCGCAGGGATGCTACACTGTGGCGCTGGGACAGGGGTTAGAGTATGGGACCTTAGACCTCTTCAAAATTGACCTTTTTCTTCAAACATATGGAAACTGATATTATTCCCATTCTCCAAGGTCTAAATTAGCTAAATATACCAGTTATTGTGATATTGGACCTTGGCTATGCCTGCCTCAAGAGCCATGTAATTTTATTGTTGACGTTTTTCAAAACGCTGCAAAATTTGGGATATTATGTCCTTATTTTCATTGTAGCTTTCCAGAGGTTGATGCTATAGCATTGAAAGTGGTACCAAATGAAGGCTAATAAAATTTTCTTGCATATGGTAGTAAGCACAATAAAACACATGAACACCTGTGTAAATTTTAACTAATTTTAATGCACAAACAGCTGGGACACTACAAAAAATCAGTTTGGTAGTATGATAGCACTGCACTGACACATATATTGCATAAGAAACTGTCAGATAGGATGTTACTAATACATGTATTATCACTTGTTCAATGTGGCTTTTTTGAAACTGTCAAATTTTTTCCTGTGGTACTCCACAACTTGTAGTAAGCAGCTTCTTTGCTCTGGGTCACTTGTGATCTGAGTTGCAAAGTCACTCATTAGTTTCACACCTCTCTCAGCCACATCATTGGTCACTTTCACTGACCTCACAAACTCCTGTGCATTCCTGTAGCTGTCATTGTCTTCCCAGGTGTAAGCAGGAGTAGTGAGCCAGTCACATTTCACTCGAAGAGCATCAAACAGAAAGTGAGACTCTGGCCCTACCAGGTCTGTGAGAACTGTAGCTGCATTGATGACAGGAAACACTGGCTTGCCTTTCCTGTAACTCTCAGGTTTCTCTGTTTCTGACAGCTTGACTGCGAGCTTCTCTTTTGCAGACTTAAACAATAAAATTACATGGCTCCTGAGGCAGGCATAGCCAAGGTCCAAGATCACAATAACTGGTATATTTAGCTAATTTAGACCTTGGAGAATGGGAATAATAGCAGTTTCCATATGTTTGAAGAAAAAGGTCAATTTTGAAGAGGTCTAATCGGACCTATTACATTAAAGAGTCTTTTTTAACCCTGTATCAGAGTTAGAAACTAATTGCTGGTGCACCAGCTCAGATGTGATAACAATACTTGATGAATGGACTAATAGTAGCTTTGCAGAGATATAAACTATTGTGATGGGATACAGGACTCCCCTCAGTCATTAAACAGCAACAATACATTTTACCAACAAATTAAAAAATGTGAACTTCAAATTAAAAAAATCCTAACTTCAAATTAAAGAGCTCAACTTATAATTAAAAGAGCAGAATTAAGAATTGACAAAGCTGAATTTCAAATTAAAATGTTATTACTACTTTGTGTGGATATGTAATAATTTGAAGTTGAGCTTTTTTAATTTAAAGTTCAATCTTTTCAATTTGAAGTTAACAGATGTAGTTCTTCTTGCGATTACCTTTCCGGCACATAATATTGTATCTCTGTAACATCCATTACAATCCATGAGTTCAAACTTGGATCTTCAAGATAGATAATCTGGCAAGATTTTCGTCATTTAACTACTCTTTTGCCTTCGTTCTTTTTAATTAATCTTGACTTGTTTTACGTACAATATTATCGTTCCGTTTTAACAACTCTAATCTATCTTTGTGAAACTAAGATGGTCTAGAGGCGCTAATCAAAAAAACACAGGCATTTTAAAATATCATTCTTCGACTCAAACCGCGTCTTGTAAACATTTGAATTGTGTTGATGAAACATAGTAGTAGCAGTAGTCCTAGATCTGCAAGCGACTTCCGCTGTGCATAGGGTTGTTTACCTCTCTCATTCCCTTTAGTAGCAGCGGAAATAGTTATTGAGGCAAAGAAAACAATAAAACACATATTTTGTTCTGAAGGTTCCATATTTAGTTTTATACATATTTTAGTATTCTTTATAGTATTATTAAACAACAAGTTTCACATATCAAATTGCATATTATCAGTCTTACTCCTCACGCGCTGCACGCAGTAGAACTAAAGAAGAGCTCTGAAATCACGTCTGCTTTCTTCCAGATTAAAACCCAAAAGAACGCGTCTCGATTTTTATCTGCCACGTATCACCCTAAACTTCCCGTTACGTCACCTCCTTTGCAACGTTAACTTTATTCTTAATCATAATTTCTAGTAAGAATTTCCTATTGTACGTCCCACATACAATCGCTACATCCCACATACAATATCGCTACAAAGGATTCTCACCAGATACAAATGTACCAATCATTTTCACCACGCTTATGAATGTTCAGTTTCATTGGAATTATACGTAGTCTATATGTATTAACACCAGTTACCTAAGAGATTTATGCATATGGAAACTCAAGAGTGACCGACTCTCTCATCGAAAGTTAACGATAGAAATTTGAGGAAACGGTAAAGTGCTCACCAAATGAGCTAAACATCTGCTCTATCACATAGGAAAAGAAAGCAGAGGAAAGGAAAATATGGAGAGAAACTGTTCACAATAGTGGTGACGCATTAATAATATATTGAACATTATATTTAAAAGACTAGTTATGTGAAATTTCTTTTTTTAAATATTGAAGGATTTCTTACCAAGTTTTTAGGATTTGGTTATATGGTTAGGGTCATCAAATTATATTTCTTTTTCTTCTATTATTATTATTTTTAGGTACCATGTTTCAATGTAATTATAGCCACTGTTTTTAGAGCTGTGTTATAGACGTCAGTGAGTATAATAAGATTGAAATTAAATATAAATCAGAAGATACTTAAAATAATAATAAAAATAAGGGAAAGAAAAATATCATCTGGTTTAACGCTAAATATAATCAGATGCTGCAACGTAAACTAAATTGGAAATTCCTAAAACTCACCGAAAAACATTTTCCTGTAACCAGTCCTTTACATAAAAATAAAAATAATTTGAACTGTCTCACAGTTGCTGTGAAAATTTAAAAGTTCACATTAATAAATTTTAAATTACAGAGAAAAATAAAAGTTACAAATATAATAACAACAACAATAATAATAATAATAAATGATAATAATAATAATAATAATAATAATAATAATAATAATAATAATAATAATAAGAAGAAGAAGAAGAAGAAGAAGAAGAAAATCATAAGAAATATTAATGGCTCAAATGGAAATAACTTAAACATATACAAGAAAATGTAACTGTAAATTAAGAGTACACTTCCCATTACAAACTAATATATACCATATACAATATATACCAATAAAAACCGGACTAATATATATATATATATATATATATATATATATATATATATATATATATATATATATATATATATATATATATATATATATATATATATATAATATACGGTAAAACTGCGCTAGATATATTCTAACAGAATCACAAAAACACATTCAATAACAAACAACACAGTTATAGTACATTCTAACCAATCCATTATTGGGAACTTAAAGAGATCGGGAGTTCATCTATAGTTGAACATAAAATATTAAAATGAGTCTGGACATGCAGATATTTATGTGATCCGTGTAGCGAAAAACTAGAAATTCTAAAGTTTAAAACTGTGAAAATACTTAATCGTAGAAATAAAATTGCCACAAACTGTAGACACAGAATAAACTTTATTTTAGGAAAACAAACCAAAAAAAAAACATCGCAAGTAAAAATGTAAACCAAAAAATAAAAATATAAATAAACCAAAAGTCTCTATAAGGCTAAAAATATGTATCCGAAATATCGTATGTTATAGCTTAAAATAAATCTAAAGTGGCGATGGTTACCAATAAAAATGTGACAGATGAAATGACTTAGTTTTCCAGGGCAATGCTAACGTCACTCATTGTTTGTTTCACTCACTTAGAACTGGGGTGTTCGAAAATCCCTTTAAAGAAGGCAGAAGGAAATGAATAGGTAGTGAGAGGGTAATAAAATCAAGTACTATGATAAGTTTGAAACTCGAAAAGGACCTGCTTTACTATAAAAACAATTCTAGAATATAAATCCATGCAATTAACCTGATAATTTTCGACGCAAATGAAATACAAACGTTTCTATGTAGCTTATTTGCCATACGTATATTATATATATATATATATATATATATATATATATATATATATATATATATATATATATATATATATATATATATATATATATATATATATATAAATCAATGAAACGGGTGGGTGGAAAAAAAAGAAAATTGCTAAAATTTTCCTTAAAGCCTTATCGTCTGACCCTCTAAGAGGAAACGTCAGAATGATAAATTAAAAACTAAGAAAATTGAATGAGATATGAGGGGAATAAAATTTAAGTTGGAGAAAACGATTGAGAGAAAAAAAAAGTAAATCTCTCAACGTTATGGTGGATTTGAATCATTAAAGATCTCCAACTGATGCTTCAAAATCTTTTGTCTACACAGGCTAGATCTAGAATTTTTAATAACTAACGCCTCAATAATATTGAGATGGTAGTTCGACCTGGCACTGTGTAAAACAGAAAACCATCCATCGGAATACTTGTCAGGACAACTATTTGTACTAACCAGGTGATTACCGATGGCTGATTCCTGTGCCTGGAAGTTTCCGTCTAATGGCGATATTTTCACCCTCAACAAAACAACTTCTTCATATAATAAATATTTGCAGAATTTGATTACCGAGAAGTTCGGCACTAGAGCATATACGGATAAACATATATTTAATTATTCGTCTTATGCTTTATCCAATACTGAACATTTTTCTTGTCTGCCGACCTAGAATTTTGCATTCCTTCCCTCCGCGTTGATAAAATCAACATATTTAGTGAGATTGAACTATTATATTCTCAACTAAAAAGACATTCGCCTATTTCCACTGATGAATTAACTAGCGTTAAAATCCAGTTGGGTGAATTAGGTCGGAGGTTTTCTGCTATATGTACTAAATCAAGCGATTGTATTTGGCAGTAAAATCATTTTGAAACTGCGAAATTGCTTAAGTCGAACTCTGATATTTATATCAGATCAGGCGTTTTTATCCTGAACCAAGTTAATTATATCTCCAAAATGTGTAACATTTTGAATGATAAAAATACATTTTTCAAGATGGGTGGTTTAAGCCATGCTGACACTTTTCGTATGGAAATAAAAATCCAGAAAAGACTTCTTCAACTTTATAAAAGCAAGTTTATTTCTAAAGAGATTTATGAAAGGATACGACCTATCGGCTCTCAAAGGCCTAGAATGTACGGCTTACCCTAGGTTTGTGACAAAGTGTCCGGGCCCCATGGGTATCGGGTACCCTGGTTACGCGCTAGTATGCATCTTGGTGATGATGCTAGGCCCTGCGTAGAGACGAAGTGGAGATATAAAACTAGTATATATTTGACGTGGAAACGAGCTTATTCAAAACAACGAAAAAGGTGCGTCTGTCTAGCAGAGTCGTGTTTGGTGTCAATACCGATCACCGCTGCAACAGGAAGAAGCGGTCTAGATGGAAGTTAAGGATTTAGCAAAATTCATAATCTTAGATTTAACTCCAATAATAGCAATAAAGCGATGCTTGTTCTGTTAAACTGGGACAATAATCATCTAGGCCTGTCACCGTTAATTACGGCAGACAGCCCACACAGCGAGAAGGAAAAGGTAATTGTTTTATGATAACGCTAAGCCAGAGAGGGAATTCCATTTTATTTTAGGGGCAAGGGATTAAGACGCCCATCCTCCCAACCCCTGAGAGAGGAAGAGACGCAGAGGAAGAGTGTGTGATGATGTAAGAGACTGTGCGTTTCGACGCACAAAGAAGTCAGAACGAGTAGAGACGTCGTTAGGATCGGACGCGCGTGCTGATGATGCTGCGACGAGGAATAGAAAACCGAACGATTCTCACCATCGTTTTCTTGGCCAGTTAATTAGTGACTTAAATAACAATTTTGCGAACGAATTCGCGCACAGAGAGAACCGGGGAAATAACTTGGGGACAACACTCCCTTTTTTGCTAAAGACCTTTACAATACGATAGACAGTAATCCAGTGTAAAATCAATTTGTTTTTTATTGTTATTAATAATTACTCTTCCATACAAAAACCCCGACCGAGTTGTTGAACATTATTCTTTTCCCTTTGTTCTGCTTTGAATAATCTTTCGCTCTGACAGAGCCAACCGATTGCTGTTCGCCCAGTGATCGCTCGCGGATATCAACAGTTTCAACGTGGGAGTTGGACGAGACGCCAAGATCGACGAAGTCAACATCATCATCGTTCCCATCCCAACCTAGAAGAATTTCGATCGACGTATTTTTTTATTGTCACGATGAAGATCCGTCTGGCAAGATCTGTCGCGCGAGTGGGGTTCACACATTGACACCGCGACCAGGATATCATACACCTGTGTGTGCTGTTGCCGACGATACCCACGTGTGGGGTTCACAGGTTCATAAACCCAACATTCCTTTACGGCCTATTCTATCAATGTTGGGTTCTGCACAACATGCACTTGGTAAATGGTTAGTTGATATTCTTAATCCCGATCATACTATTTATTCGACCTATTGTATCTCTGATTCTTTTCAATTTGTGTCTTATATACACGAATTATCTCTCTCAAAGGATACCGAGTTATTGGCTTCCTTTGACATTAGTAGTCTGTTTACCAATCTACCATTAGATGAAACCATTGGTATATGTGCAGATTATCTTTACCGCGGCTCCTTAAAATCTACACAATTTCCTGAACGAATTTTTGTTGAACTGATGGAACTTGCTACTAAATCAGTTTCCTTCAGTCTCAATAATATAATGTATCGGCAGCCCTCTTGGTCCATCGTTAGCCAACATTTTTGTTGGATTTTTGGAAAACCAATTATTTTCCAAATTGACCAAGCCGGCTTTTTACACACGTTACGTTGATGACACTTTTGCTTGTTTTCCCTCACAGAGTGATGCTGAACAGTTTCTTCGTCTTCTTTGTGACTTGCATCCATCGTTGCAATTCACTATGGAGATCGAGGATTGTGGTTCCCTGCCATTCCTCGATGTTTTAGTGTCTAAAGCTGGTTCATCGTTTGAAACCTCTGTGTATAGAAAACCAACGTTTACAGGCCTTTATCTAAATTGGTTTTCCTTCACCCCAAGATCAAAAAATCTTTTTTATTAGTACTCTCACTCATCGAGCACTTATGATTTGTTCACCAACACGACTCGATGCAGAACTTGGTTAAATTACTAATATTTTTCTTGCTAATGGATATCCCATCAATATCATAAAAAGCACCATTGCATGCAAAGTTGCTATATTTAATGGTGGTAAATTTATTGGCCCGTGACGTTGCCCTATTTATTTGAAACTTCCATGGTTAGGTTCTGACGGCCTTGACATTGTCAAAAGGATTTCTTCTTCTACTCAACATTGTTTTCCAGCAACCATGCTGAGAGTAGTTTACACGACTCGAACCTTTTTCTCTTCTTTTCGTAAGGATGTTTTGCCAGCCATCCAAAAGAATTCTGTTGTTTATAAATTCATGTGTCAGTGTGGAGCTGACTACGTTGGCAAGACATCCCAGAGATTAGAAATTAGAATATCCCAACACATACCACGTGATATTCGCTTACACGAATTTTCGAGATCATCCGGGAACTTCCAGGCACAGGAATCAGCCATCGGTAATCACCTGGTTAGTACAAATAGTTGTTCTGACAAGTATTCCGATGGTGGTTTTCTGCTTTACACAGTGCCAGGTCGAACTACGATCTCAATATTATTGAGGCGTTAGTTATTAACAATTCTCGGCCTGGCCTGTGTAGACAAAAGATTTTGAAGCATCAGTTGGAGATCTTTAATGATTCAAATCCACCATAACGCTTAGAGATTTACTTTTTTTTTCTCAATCGTTTTCTCCAACTTAAATTTTTTTCCCCTCATATCTCATTCGATTTTCTTAGCTTTTAATTTATCATTTTGACGTTTCCTCTTAGAGGGTCAGACGATAAGACCGTAAGGAAAATTTTAGCAATTTTCTTTTTTTACACCTGCCCGTTTTATTGATTAAAAAAATGTTTCCTCTAAAATTTATCCTACAATTTGTGTGTGTGTGTGTAAGTAAATTTCGCGTACAACAGTACGCGAAATTTACTTACACACACACACATACACACACACACACACACACACACACACACACACACACACACATATATATATATATATATATATGATGATGATGGACTCTCCCGTCGATTGCGACGTATGAGGTTCCAACAACTTTCATTTGTGTCTAGATCGTTCATGACACCTGAGTCCGGCAAGAGACCTGCAAGGAAAGCCGCAGACAGTGCAAGAGTGTGAGTAATCGGATGCCAGGTGTGGAGCACTCTCTCTAGCTTTTCGCCTAACTCTGGCAGTTCTCATATTATCCACACAGGTCTCGTTGAATCTTTCCAGTCCAATGCAACAAGCTGCTCGCCATGTCTTCCTGTCTTTTGTACAGTCTTCAAAGTTTTTTTGGGGTACTCCAATTGCCGTCAGCGCATCTTTCAATGTATCTTTGTATCTCAGCAAGGGCCGACCAACATTTCTGTTACCACAAGCTAACTGACTGTACATCAGTGCCTTAGGTATCCTCCCTTCGTCCATTCTATATATATATATGATGACTTCTGTTCAGTCTCGAAAGACAATAGATACCCCATGTAAAGGTACCTGCGGTTATAATAGTGATGTAAGGGTGGCGCAATCCCCAATCATTCTTCTCTTGAGTGAGTCCGCATTGCCTGCTTCTAATGACAAAGCGAAGTTGTGAACGACTCAAAACAATGTAAGGATAAGCGGAGAGCACATAGAGCACCTGTATATATATATATATATATATATATATATATATATATATAAATATATATTAATATATATATATATATATATATATATATATATATATATATATATATATATATTAATATATATATATATTTCTAAAACTGTAGTAAAATTTAAATCTCATTATCACAAATGCGTTTCAGTGCGCGTATACTACAAATCGGACATATAAAAAAAAAACACTATCTTCATAACACCTGAAGAGCGATCTTCGGCTAAAGCCGTAAGTTTCGACTATGAAAAAAAAAGAAGAAAAAAAAAGGAAAATATTGTCTGTCCCATGAGGAAGGTTTATAAAAACCGAAAATTTGGATATAAAAAAAAAAAAATGATTAAATAAATATTTCATTTCAAAATCTCGCGTCATGTTAACTGATTCGCACATTTCAAAGTTATCTCATTATAACGGCGCTTCTAAAACTGTAGTAAAATTTAAATCTCATATATATATATATATATATATATATATATATATATATATATATATATATATATATATATAATAATATAAATATATATATATATTAATATATATATATTAATATATATATATATATATTAATATATATATATATTAATATATATATATTAATATATATATATATATTAATATATATATATATATATTAATATATATCTATTAATATATATATATATTAATATATATATATATAGAGAGAGAGAGAGAGAGAGAGAGAGAAAGAGAAAGAGAGAGAGAGATAGTGCTTATATGGTTGTTGTTTTCCATCATATTATTTACGCGAATTGAATTCAGTTGTCTTTTCAGTTTGTCCTGAAGAAGCTGGACTTTGAATAAAATCGCAGCTGAAACATGTATGCACATATGTAGCCAATAATGTTTGTATAAATAAAAATGTATGCTATATATATATATATATATATATATATATATATATATATATATATATAAATTCAATGTGCGTGCGTGATGTTTGTGTGTTTCCAATAGAAAAGTTTTGCACCATATTATTTACGAGAATTGAATTCAGTTGTCTTTTCAGTTTGGCCTGAGGAAGCTGGACTTTGAATAAAATCGCAGCTGAAACATGTATGCACATATGTAGCCAATTATGTTAGTATAAATAAAAATGTATACTATACATATATATATATATTTATATAGTATATATATATATATATATATATATATATATGATAGTTTTATTTACACAGACATGTACAAAATCTGCGACACTGGCATGTCGATGTTATCGATCAACAGTTACTATAAACTGAGATCTCATCAGGCAGAGTTAGAATCCGATCTTAACCTCAGATCATATTTGGAGAGAATGAAGTGGAGGGGTAGAGACAGAGAAGAAGAAGGAAAGAAATTTAACATTTCAAAAATTAAAGCCGTTAAAAAATTAAAATTAAAATTAAAAATTAAAAATTAAAAATTAAAAAATCTAAAAATCTAAGGTCTAGAATCTGAAACAGACAGGGCAAATAAATAAATAAATTGCCCTGTCTGTTTCAGATTCTAGACCTTAGATTTTTAGATTTTTTAATTTTTAATTTTTAATTTTTAATTTTAATTTTAATTTTTTAACGGCTTTAATTTTTGAAATGTTACATTTCTTTCCTTCTTCTTCTCTGTCTCTACCCCTCCACTTCATTCTCTCCAAATATGATCTGAGGTTAAGATCGGATTCTAACTCTGCCTGATGAGATCTCAGTTTATAGTAACTGTTGATCGATAACATCGACATGCCAGTGTCGCAGATTTTGTACATGTCTGTGTAAATAAAACTATCATATATAAAGCTCTATTTTGATATTGAGCACTTTTTATAAACCCGGTTAAAATTCTCTGGATTACCACCCTGTGGATATTTTTCACCTGGATTATTACCATTATTATATATATATATATATATAGTTTTCAGGTTCGATTATTTTCGATAGGATTTCGAATCAGAGAGCTCTATGTCCGTTCAAACAGAGCATGAGGGTTTTAATTGTGGTTGGAAACACATCCGAGGAGACCTAATTAAGGTCGAAATAACTTATAATGTGTACAATCCGAATGTATATTTAGTTTTTTTAAACCCCATAACTTATATATATATATATATATATATATATATATATATATATATATATATATATATATATATATAGTATAAATATATATATATATATATATATATATATATATATATATATATATATAAATTCAATGTGCGTGCGTGATGTTTGTGTGTTTCCTATAGAAAAGTTAAAGAATCTACAGAAAATCTTAAAATGTATTCTAATGCAGAATCTACCGGGGAAGACAATGGAAGTGTAATTGAATCTCTAAGTGTACCCCTAAAAAGGCTATGAGGGAAGAATACCCTTAAAACATCAATTGTATACTATCTTTATGAAATTTAAACACTATTTATATAATTTTCTTGGGAACACAATTGCAGTGGTCACAAATCTGTAAGTGTCTTCCTTACCTAAGAGAGCTATGAGAGCTCAACCTCATTTAACGCTTTAAATATATCCTATTTGTATGAAATTAATAACATATCAATAAAGTTTTTCGAGGAAGACAATGTAAATGGTCCCGAATCTCTACGTTTCCCTTTTATGTGTCTGATATTTACGTGCCCCCCCCCCACCTCTAAGTGACGCCTGGAAACTAAAAAACACTTAACACTAGAATTGCGTATATCTGATTTTTCTAATGAGTGTTATTTTAAAAGTCTACTTAACAAATGTATGAATTGTTTCGGTTGGAAAGTATAAAACTCAAAACATCGAGTGTGCGGTTCCGATTCTACCCACCGATTTAAAAAAAATGAAATCAAAGAATATATTTTTCTCTTTTTTTCATATAATGAAATGTAAGTGAAGAATTCTGGCATATTTAGTATGTAACAGCTCCCTGTCTGTCGCCATGTCTCCCTTTTATTCCCCATCTCTCTCTCTCTCTCTCTCTCTCTCTATATATATATATATATATATATATATATATATATATATCTATCTAGCCCTCCATATATGCTTCCTTATATCTCTCTATATACCTAAATGTCCGTGTGTATGTGTATGTGTTGTTTGTGTGTTCCATATCGAAGTAAATGTTAGAGAATCTGTCTGTGATGCATGTCTCTTCCTAAAAACGAAGGCATACGAGAGGGTGTACTTTACATATAAGTGTATTTACATGTACAATTTTACATGTACAATTTACATGTACAATTTACGTGTGAACATAATGGAAGGAGTCTGCGTCTCTACTTCCCATTAAAGGAGCTAATGACATTTTCTAACTTGTTACACAACGACATGAATCTAATTATAAGCGTTAGGTTAGGAGTATGAACATATATCTTAAAAGCTCAGTGGCTCAGATGTGTAGCTGACATCACTAAGGTTGCTGTTAAATTAAACTTTCCTTAATATGCTGTCGCATATGATGTTATCTCACACTCATACCTGGACGACGCTCTGGGTCACCCTGCTAGTATAAATATATAGAATAAAATATACTCATGACAAGTATATATATATATATATATATATATATATATATATATATATATATATATATATATATATATATATATATATATATATGAAAGTCGAGATGTTTTAGTCTGTGTTCCTATAAAATAAATTCATTAATAATTGCCACATGTTCATTAAAACGTAAAATGTGTGTGTTGCATTACTGCAACGATGAATGTTGATCATATCTAATCATGATAAGAGCTGGAACAGCTGTCAGCCAATCCTTTTTATGAAAACCTCTCAAAATAATTTGTTTCCTCTTCCTATCAACATTATTGCAAAATGACTTTTCTAATAGACAATTGAATATATGTTTGTGTTGTTTAACCCTTTCTTTATGTGAAACAAAGAACGGATGACAATAATTGTCGAACCACTTTAATCACGCTTTTTACATTCAGAAAAAGGCCATTAATATCTATAGTTAGCTTGTTATCATCTCTATATAAAGTTAGCTATGTGTATATGCTTATACATTTGCATGTAAGGGTTCACTTCTAAACAGAATAACCTATTATTATACATTTTGGAATACATCTGCTAGACGTAATGAGTCGCTATATTTAGTTTAATTTAGTTTATGTAAAGTACAAAGAGGGGGTAGAAACCGTTGGTTAAAATTCAGACACTTCTGATTTTTGTTAAATTTGAACAACAGGTAATAGACATCAACTAAAATATATTCTCCAAATTTCAGTTTCTTTGGAATATTTTAAAGAGATTTTAGAGATCATAATACGGGCACAACCCTGATTTAAAAATTCAAATGTATCAGATTTGTATTAAATTTGATCCATAGTTAGACACCAATTAAGCAAGATTTCCTGAATTTCAATTTCCTTTTAAGATCTCTAAAGCCTAAGTTTTAAATTTTAGACATTTTCTAGAATCAAAATCATGAAATCGACATTCGACACATAGAAGGGGCACATAGAGATTCCAAACAACTTCCATTGTCTTCCACATATTTTATACATATGATTTAAATTTCATCAACATAGGATATATTTGAAGTTTTAATGAAGGTTCTGTCCTCATAGCTTTCTTAGAAGGACACTAAGAGATTTGGGACCACGTCCAGTCTTCCCCGTTAAATTGTAGACATATGATTTAACTTTCATAAAAAATACGAAAGATTTGTAGTTTTAAGCTCCGTTAGGGGCACTTAGAGATTCATGACTACTTCGACTGCCTTTTCTGGAAAATGTTACATATTACTTTACTTTATTATGTAGAATAACTAACCTTTCTTTCTATAGAGAACACACACAGATATTGACATTTATATGTATCCGCTATTTTAAAAGAAGATAGCGGTATTTTTAGCAGGCTGTGCAATTATTATGTGCATTATTTATATAATTGTGCATGTAATCGTTAAGTAGTATTGAAAAATCGATGTTTGATCTGTAGCGTTGTTAAAGCTTTGGTTTAGCGAATGATCTCTCATGACAAATCGGTTAAAACCTGTGCTAGCATTGACAAGAGCTCATCAGGAGTTATTATATTTGTACCTAACCAATAGGCAACAACATTGACATCGTTTCGTTGATGCAGCTTCTTAGAATGTTTTATCGACTGAATTCTCGATTGTTTCTTAGATATAATATATAACTGTTATTTAAATGATGATGGAATATATATATATATATATATATATATATATATATATATATATATATATATATATATACAGTAGACAAATTGTCTAGGCCCGAGGAATCTAGTCTATAATATAAATGTAATGTCTTTGTCTTCTAGCTTTTGCCTCTGACTCTCCCTATCTTTGTTTGTGGAGTGAAAACAAAGGCTTGCACCGATATTAAACCATGGATGTATTTAGTTTTATTGAACTATTTTACAATAATATAGTGGTATCTGCGTTCGCGTCGGACACCAATAAACAGAAAAAAAGCTGTTTTACTTTATTTCTAACTAGAACATTGATAATTCTAAAGATAACAAAAATAAGAATAAAATAACATAGGGTTCAGAGCTTGTAGAGAGTGTATACGAAGGGGGTGCTCATTCACGAGGAACGTCGCGAGTGTGCCAGCAAGTATGAAATAAATTATATGGCACTTTCATCGGACAACATTGAATGTAATTGCTTCAATTTCTATTTAGATAGAATTTAAGACTGATAGAACATCAAAGTGATAGTAGATTGAAAATAATACACGCAAATATTGGAAAAATGTCATGATATTGCCAAACTGACAATCTATGATTGCTAAAAGTTAGAATGGTACACATACAAGTCAGGGCACTTGGAATCCCGACAACACAAGACTTGAGATCAAACAAATTAGAAAGTTTAGTATTGACAAATATATTGGGAGGGACTGGAAATTTTTTTAGCTAAGAATTTTTTTTGCTTATTATTTTAAATTTTTTACCACAAGTAAAAGTGAAAACAAATATAAGCCATTGATATTTTTTCTAAAATAAATGTTTTGTTGTAATTGATTATAACGCATCCATTTTTATACTAAATGCAGAACTAATGAACAATCCAAACCTGAAAAATGTGTATATTTCATGACATAAGGAAAATAAAGGTAGTTACGTTACCAATTCCCTAAACCTGAAAAGAAAATGGAAAAGACGTATTGAGTAGAACGGAAATGTGATGAATTATGGGTATGTTGTTGGGAAGATAAACAGAGCAAGTAACGAGAAACGTGGGTTAGTTTTAGGTTGATTACACTTATTTAGTTGTTCGCATTCAGCACTTTGAGAAGTGAGATGAAAAGGAAAAGAAGGAGGGAAGGAATGTGAATTGTTTTTGATTTTGTAATTCAACCCTGTCCCATTTTACTTATTTGGGTAATTATGTTTGTCTGTGTCTTATCCAATCATCTAGTACACAACAACGATTGATATTATACGTCACCAGATGATTGTTGGCATTTTTAGCTTTTATTTCTCAAACGACAATGACAAATTTACCGTTGCCTGAATAACATAAATGGCTGTAGAATTACAACCAACTCATGCGTTGACATTAACTAAATTCAGACACGTTTTATTTGATATACTATTCTTTTTGTTCGTTGCAACTTGGAAACAGCCCTACTAAAATGAGGTTTAAAAAAAAGTTTTTTTTAAATCATTCACTGTAATTTTGTCACGGATATAAATGATTAGGCATATATAATTCACTGTGATCAACTTTTAAAAAATATATATATATGACGTCATCGTCGATTATGGCATCAAAGAATCTTGGTCTGAACGGCATAATGATGACACGACTTCTATGTAGATAAGCGTTTAACAGTTGGAAGCGATTCTTAATTGTCCTGGCTAAATTATGATATATTCTCTGTCTCCTGACCAAGTCATATCTTGCCAACGTCATCTGTGTACCTGTTGCGTCTGCATATTTGAAGAAGGGTGGTTAGTCAAAACCTGCGCTAATAAGTTTTATTTAGCCATAATATCAATCGAGAGAATGGAACAGACATCTTGTAGAAAATTTTATAATTCATTCTGTCCGCAATTAAAAGTATTCTGGTAGAGTTTTTTGTAAACATCTACAGTTGCGCGTAGGAGGTTCCACCAACCCAAGCATCGGCTATCATCCTGAGATTTGTGACCGAATCTGTTTCGATCTTATAAATTTTACAGACAAACTTTTATCAAATATTTTTCAGAAATGTTTGTCAAAACCGCTAGCATGACCTCCAGGTGGAACGTGAACTTGGGGCACTCGTCCTTCATGGTGTCATTCTAGAGACGCCTGAACACCAGCTTGATCTTTGCAATAAGCTAGTCCTTGGTGTTGCAGACGGTACGGTTGGTGTCTTTCTCAACTGCTTTCGCACATAATAGTCTATAGGGTAGCAATCAAGCGAGTTGGGGAGTGAGAGGAAATGTTATGCATTGTGAAGTCGTGATAGTTCTCAGACAACCAGAGCTGAGTTCTGCAACTACTCTATCTACCCAGCGCTTAACAACAGTTGACAGAGAATCAGTATTTTCGGAAATTTATTTCTATTTTGGGCATGAAAGAGTGGGGAGGTCAACATATCGCCACTGTGAGAATGTATGTCAAGGTTATCTGTCTGGGTTGCGTGTCGTCTTTCCGCCTTTCTTTCCTTTCAGCATCATCATCGATGTAATGAAGTCTAGAGGTTACGTCATACCGTTGTCTCACCGGTTACTTTGGCGGTTTTTTTTAATCAGTACCGGCTTGAATTTTGAAGAGTGAAGTTAACTTTTCTCCCGGCTCCGTCTGTGAGTGAAAATGGACGTAAAATATGTGGATGATTTCTACTCGTTCTTAGAGTAAGAACGAAATATTTGAAATTCAGGGTATTTGAGAGACCCTATTTATACAGAAACATATTTTTCCTAGAAGGGATTAACGAAGGACGTTTCTGGATAATAGATCAACTATATGACAAAAGGTTTTTTGTGTGTTGTGTAAAGACAAGCGTCTGTGAATTTAAAAAGAAAATTACTAAATACTGCCCTTGGGAAGTTGATGTTTTTGGAGAATTTCATTTATGAAGTAATTTCGAGGATTGAGCCCCTTGGAATGAAAATGTTGAAAGAAAGACAAAAAGGGACATTTGAAACGGACATCACAATAAAAAAGAAAAAACTATTCCAGACTATGCCGGAGACGACGGTCATGTGTATCTTGAGTTTTATTTTTATTGTTGTATGCCCTTTGAGACCCCTTTGTTAAATTTTTATGAAGATTTTTAGTCGTTATTCTATGTTTTTATATGAACAAAAAAAAGTAATTAATTTGTTTCCAGTTCGTTGTGCCAATGAGCTTTATCCCTATGTGAATTTTCATGTCTTAAGTTTTTTACATTTTTTTATCTTGGTTACTAAGGGTTAACGTTGTTAACCTTGCTTTGGGAAATAAAAGCAGCCACCCAACATTTTAATGTTGATAAAACTCTATTTTTAACTCTATCGACCCTCTTATTTTTTCTTTTGCCCTTGTCATGTTTTCTTTTAATCTTTGTTTTTAACCCACTTTGTTACCAAGTAATTCGGATTTTGCTAACAACCGCGAAATTTTCGACAGTATAGCAATCTGAATTGAGTCTGATTAACTTTTTGAAGACGTCAAGCGGCATGAGGTGGCCTTCGCTGGAAACATACTTAAACACACTCAAATTCTAAGGTAGCTTGGTCTTCATGTCATGCGAAAATTGTCACCTGTTGTTCTGTTAATTGTCACTTGTTGTTTTGTACACTGTGTAAATTGCCACGTGTTGTTCTGTTATTTTTAACCTGTTGTTCTGTTAATTGTCACCTGTTGTTCTGTACATTGTGTTAATTGTCACGTGTTGTTCTGTTAATGGTCACGTGTTGTTCTGTTAATTGTCACGTGTTGTTCTGTTAATTGTCATGGGTTGTTCGGTTAATTGTCATGTGTTGTTCTGTGAATTGTCACGTGTTGTTCTGTTAATTGTCACGTGTTGTTCTGTTAATTATGTTACTAGTCCTGAGAATAATTAGACTATCCCCGGTTTGACAAGCTGTTTTGTCTTTTGAAGAGGTTGTTGGTTTTCGTAAAGCGGATCTCCTAAACTTTGGCTCTGAGTAGTTGGCCCGTGCGACCCTTGTATGAAGTGAAGCGAATATCTTCGTTCAGCGCTTTCTCCATAGTCGGCAAACCAACGCCCATCTCTCTTGCTAAATCTGCTTTGCCTTGCATAGATTTTGCCGCACATTCTTTTCAAAACGTTGCGCAACATATTGCCATGTGTGGACACAATGAGTAGGCCAACCATGATCCTTCCTACTAGCCATTATTTCCACATCTCTGTCACGATTCTCAGCTCACATATGAGGATCTATAAGGTATCCAAGCTGCAGCTAAGATGGTCAGACTTTTTTTATCCGGTGCAAATCATGATGATAGTGCCAGTCATTCTCTTCTAATATTCAAGTACTTTCTAGTCGTCCATAGTCTACAGATCTCCATTGCATGTTGACGCTATTAAATACTTTAAATTGTTCTAAAATGAAAGAATTCAAAATCAGATTTGACTCGAACACATACACACACGCATTCTCTCTGTCTCTCTTTATATATATATATATATATATATATATATATATATATATATATATATATATATATATATATATATATATATATATGTGTGTGTGGGGGGGGGGTGTATGTGTGTGTGTGTGGATAACTATATTATATAAAGAAAGATGGAGAGAGAGAAGAGAGGGGAACGGAAAAGAAGAGAGGAAGATCTTTTTAGCAAAATCTTTATGGGAAGAAAATGTCATTTCACCAAAGGTTATGAAATATTGCACTATTTTAATTGTGTCTTTGCCATTACTCGTACTTTTGATTGTCAGGTGAAGACAAAGGAGTAAAGCTCAACTGATTCAACCACTCAACATGTGACTCGTTTCACTTCACTTCTAATGCTAGTTTTTGTTGATAATTGATTGAACATGTCTGACAATTCTTCCATCCAAATGATTGTTTGCTATTGTTGCATTCATACCGAAAAGAATCGCTTTTTTATATACAGTTGTCTCCATTCATTCTCAACTAAGTTTTATCCACCATCTTATTTTTTCCCTTTCCCGCTCTCTGTCTTGCGCGCTTTCTTTCTGTTTCGCGAACGCGCGCTCTGTCTCGCTATCTATCACGCCCTCTCTCTCTATCTCGCTCTCTCTCGCTCGCTCGCCCCCTCTCTCGACCTCCTCCTCACTCTTCTTCTTTTTTCTTCCCTTTTCCGCATCTTCTTTTTGTTTTATTTTACTAACATGGTCAAATGTTTTCTTAAAATTAACTTCAAACACCGTTTCTCTGCTTTCACATATCTAAAGAAAGTTTAAAACAAGAAATAAAATTTCACACAAAATAAAATGATTAGTATATTCAATTAATGGATAAAGAATGCGGATAAACTAGTTAAAATAATGTCACATGTATATTAAATTCGACCGTAATCCTTTTCACCATGATTAAAGTCGGATTTAAAGACCGAAATATCGATGTATCTATACACACGTCTGTGTCATTATATATACGTGTTTGTTTCATGCTCATCCACTATTCAATACCTGACAAAGTACTATGTTACTGAAACGTCATATAGAGCATTTTACAGTAATTATTTATAGCATAATTGTTTAAAAGCCAATAGATAGATAGATAGATAGATAGATAGATAGAGAGATAGAGAGATAGATAGAGAGATATTTGGCTTACATGAAGCTGAAATGCTGTGATTTTAGTAACTAAAACATCTAATAGATTGTGGTTCCACCGAATTTTCAGCCAATAGAAATATACAATAAAACCATTCTTCAATCAGCGATAAAAAAACGAGGCACTATTAGATATTGGTCCTTTGAGTTAGCAGCAAAAAATACGTTCACAGTAGATAAACAGAAACGCACACATACTTAAACATTGCGACATATATGCACACAAATGCCTACATAGTCATATGCATACTTATCTACCCCATCACCATACACATTTATGCATACATGTACAATGGCACGTTGGCAGAATTAGGAAACCTAAAACAAAAACCATTCGAATTTAACCTTTTCTTTCTCTCTGTCATCAATCTGCCCTACCTATACATACCAACTCCATGGGTGAACACGTGTAAAATAAAGATTGAAGTCGAATGAAATAGACAATTCGCAAAACTCAATTATTGATATAACCAAGTCCAGTAACCCTGTCCCTTTCCTGTGTAAAAACCGACGATATTATTTAATTTTATTTAGACACGCTACGATATTATATTTCTGAATTTTTCAGATGAGGATTGATAATTTGTATTATTTTGGTTATCACTCAGAACTGAATTTAACTTAGTACTATACCCACTGCGCCACGGGTCATTGATATAGTTCAACAAGGACCCGTGGCGCAGTGGGTATAGTACTAAGTTAAATTCAGTTCTGAGTGATAGTCATCTGAAGGTTCAAGGTTCAATCCTCGGTGCGGGCGATGCGAATAATTGCGGATTACTGGAGACTTCTCCCAGTCATGGCTGACAAAACAAGAGCATGCTACCCCTGTGGATTAAATAAAAGATTCCGTTCGAAATTCCGTTCAGATTCCCGAGTTCGACAGAAATATTCCCGTGTTCGAAGAGATACACCTGAAGAAGGCCGGAGGTTACAGTGACCGAAACGTTGTGGCAGGAAATGTAGTCCGAATAACCAAAATTATACACACTACGATATTGTTTCTAATTATTTTCGACTGATCAGAGAACATATCGATACAGACAATCTTGAATTGTTGGTGAACACAAATGGTCATACATCATGGATTGCATCTCGATTTCTCGTACAGCAGCATTTAGTCTTATAGTCACCCTCACACAGACTAAAGCGGCGTTTACCCCTGCGCCTGGCGAAACGTAAACATACAGGGTTGTGCAAAAGTAGGCAGACAGTGATAACAAAAGGGAAAACACTGTAATGTTGGCTAAACATGTGATAAGAAACATCTGTAATAAGAAGCCTTTATCCCGCAAGTAGTCGTATTGCTTGTCGTCAGCGTTTACACACTCGTTGAATCGAGAACGAAAACATTAACACTCTAGAACAAAAGTCATTATCATCATCAACTTCCTGATAAGCCTCCAAAATGAACTGAATCATGTCTTCAAGAGTGTGGGGCTTCCGTGCAAAAACCTTATCCTTTACTGTGCCCCCTAAAAGAAGTCCATAGGAGTTAAATCTGAAGATTGAAAAGAAAAGACTAAAAGTATCTGCATTTTAAGGAAAGGAAATGACTAAAAGAAAATGATTTTTTACATTTTAAGATATGTCGCTTTCACTTCAATCATTAATTGCACTGAGTTGACACTACTGTATATCTACTGTTGCACCCCCCTCCTGCATATTATATATATCGTCAATGAATACTTTTTAAAATTCTTTAGAATGCTGTCGATTGATGGCCACATTTGCAGCTTGTTGCACATTTATTATTATTATGTAATTAATTTTGGCTTGCTATTTGTGATTGCTATTTAAGTTTAAAGTGATCTCTCTGGGTTTGATATCTCCCAAAGATGTTTAACGCCCCTGTAACTTATTAAAAAGAAAAAAACTTTTGTAACTAGACCCTCTCTCTCTCTCTTTCTCTCTCTGTATCTTTCTCTGTCTCTTTCCTCTTCCTTTTCTATTTATCTCTCTTTTCTCTTTCTGAATGACACGTCTCGTCTGCTCCAATTCCAGAGACGAAACTGCCCCTCAGACAAAAGCCATCTCTTTTTATACCCCTTGAGTCTCGGCTCAAAAACGGTAATCTCGTACATTCGTAAGCCTTATTTTGGTCGATAACGCTTGGGCTGGATCATTTTATCATGCATTTGCTAACGTTAGTTTCTTAAGTTTGCCACGTCCACAATCACATACAGTAACAATTCGGCCCCTTCTGCTGCGGTAAGTCTCAACCACATACCTTTATTTTGTTTATCTAGGAGAGAGAGTGTGTGAGAGAGAGAGAGGGGAGAGAGGGGGGAGAGAGGGGGAGAGAGGGGGGAGAGGGAGAGAGAGTGTGGGAGAGAGGGGGAGAGAGAGGGGGAGAGAGGGGGGAGGGGGGAGAGAGGGGGGAGGGGGGAGAGAGAAAAAGAGAGAGAGAGAGAAGGGGGGGGAGAGAGAGAGAGGGGGGGGAGACCGTGAAGAATAACTTTGTAGAGAATGAAAGGAGAGAAAATTATGAAAGCAATTTTATTGTAATAAATGCAACAATAGCGAACATGTTCTATAATTTATTGACAAAAGATGAAGTGAAATGAGTCACACGTTGGCTAGTTGAACCCAGTTGAGCTTTCTTACTTTGTCTTCATCTGATAATCAAAATTATTGTACGAGTAATGGCAAAGACACAATTAAAATAGTGCAATATTTCATAATAATTCTTGAAATGACATTTTCTTCTCATAAAAGATTTTGCTAACAAGATCTATACAACCTTGTCTGTGCGCCCTAAATAACTTTGACGTTTTCCTCTCTCTCTCTCTCTCTCTCTCTCTCTCTCTCTCTCTCTCTCTCTCGCGCGCTATGTCCCCTCTCTGTCTATTCCGTAGGCCTCTCTCTCTTTCTCTCTTTCTCTATCTATCTATCTATCTATCTATCTATCTATCTATCTATCTATCTATATGTATATATATATATATATATATATATATATATATATATATATATATATATAATTGCTACTCAAGTTCCAGAGAAAACCAATGTTCGTTATCATCGCTGCTAACAGCTGAACAGAACAAGACAATTAGAACAATATGAAAGCTACAATAGACAAAACCCATGAAAACAATAAATGTAAACTCTGTGGTCTAACAGACGAAACGGTAAATCACATGATAAGTGAATGCAGCAAATTAGCCTCTAAATAATACAAAAGCTAAAACAACTGCGTGGGAAATGCATGGAACTGGAAACTATGTAAACGTCCGTATTTTAAACATGCAGACATATGATACAGACACTAACCGGAGACTATACTGGAAAACGAAAAGCACATAATCCCATGGGGCACAGGGGTAAAAACAAAAAAAACTATAATCAACACGAACTAAAAAACCTGCCAAACACGTAGATTTCGCCATCCTGGCAGTTCACAGAGTTAAAATCAAAGAGACAGAAAAACGAAAAATACTTCGAGCTTACTAGAGAACTCAAAAAAAATGGAACATGAAGAAAATAAATATCGATAATAGTAAAAGCACGCGGAACAATCCTTAAAAAGATGAAAAAACTAAAAGAAATTAGAATCAAAGGAAAGACTATACAACGCATGACAATGATGTGAACATCCAAAATCTTAAAGAAAATCCTTGAATGCAAAAACCAACTCACATGAACTACGATGGCTTACTAGCATATATTGGTTGAAATAAAAATAAAAGAAAAACAGAAAGAGAATTACATGAGCACAAGGAAAACTATAACTTTCAGAAACCCTAACCCTAACCCTGACACCCCTTAAAACACACACACATATGTGATAGCAGGGGCCGCAGCTGGTACTACACAAAATAGTTGTGAAAGGTTACAGAGGAAAGAAAGACATAGGAGGGAGAGCGACAACCGGACCTCCATTAGAATGGTGCCGATAGTACTGAGAGCTTTGCGAATCTTATTGCTACTAACATTCCAGAAACAACACACCGTCTTTACCAACGAGAAATCAATGGTAAACGGCTGTTTCGATAACACAGTATGATTTGACACAGTTTTCGAAAGAGGCGGGGAGTACTGAAAATATGTGGGAACTCAAGAGAACACCTCTAGTTATTGTAAATAATCAATCTAATGACTTATGTGTGAGTAAATACTAATACTACTACTACTACTACTACTACTACTACTACTAATAATAATAATAATAATAATAATAATAACAATAATAATAATAATCATAATAATAATAATAATAATAACAATAATAATAATAATAAGAAGAAGAAGAAGAACAATAATAATAATAATAATAATAATAATAATAATAATAATAATAATAATAATAATAATAATAATAATAATAATAATAATGTCTCGAGCGTATCCATTGAAGATGTCTTTTTGGTAGATATACAAATGTTATATTTATTGTGAATTTTAATGTTAACTAATAAGAAGCTTCTGAGATATCACTTCGGTGGTCGGGTGATAATATTTTTGCTTTTTGTTGAGTTGAACGTAATTGAAATTCCCCCCTCCCAAAAAAGCAGTTAGTCACGTTAGAGAAAAAAAGTTAACGTTATTTTTTTTTATTTCGACCGAACGTTTGATAACTTTGCATCAATTTATTAGACAAACATGGGAGAGGAATCTATCGTCTTTTTGGTCTATGTCTTCATTAGAACGCACCAATAACACTATATAATATTCGCTATTTAGCCCTCTTCTTTTCTCACGGTACTCGATAAAAAAAAGCTGGTGCATCACAAAATACGGAGGCAAAAACCTTGCTTGCTAATGTTTGTGTATTTTGTCGTTTTGGACAGCTTTCCCCTGTTATTGTCCATATAGCTGACTCTGGAGTGGTTGATCTTATCCATTGTCACATATTGACGCAAAACTCGTTTTGATTGAGTTAAAGCAATTGAAAACAACGCTCTGAATCGTTCACGCGCTGCTATTTTTGTCCGACAGCGAGCAAACGCGGGACCCAATTTGAACACAGCTTTGCAAAATGGAGAATACACTGCCTTTTTCTATATTCAACTCCTCTGCTATTTCATGCAACTTTAATTTATGATCGGCCAAAACGAGTTTGTCGACTGCCGATTCTTAGCGACCTGAGCGTTCAGCGTCATTTGTATCTACGACTGAGATTCATCATACCACGTTGTTTTCGACGAAGCGGAGTCTGAATAACGCTTATCAAGTCATTGCTCGGCTTGAACAGTATTTTCCCCATCAGAAACCAATACTGTATCAGCAAACTAAATTTTCCATCGTTTTCAAAGTTTACAACAGTAGCTTCACTTAGATAACTGTAATTTGTAAACTCATAATACAAGTGGGCTTAAATTTTTAAACCTGCCATCTGAAGGTTAGTATTTTAGAAAAATCATAGGAATATTTTTAGTTGTGCGATCTATATGTCCGGCCCGGGACTTATTGGGTGATGTTTTAGACAAGACACAAGAAAAAGAGTAAAGATAGATTACGTGGACAAAGACAGAACATGTTAAAACACATAATAAGCAAACTATCTCCAAAGATATATGAATGGGGTGGAAAGGTAGTAACAGGTAAACTGTGCAAACGACTGAACCTTTGCCATGCAGACAAAAAGTAAAAGCACAGACCGACGTTAGTATTGAAAATTTTTATCCTCTGGCACACGGTAATACAAACGGACAAATTCACCCAAGTAAGTAGAACGTTGAAGAGGTTCATTGTCATTCTGATTCCAGCGTACGCCAGCGGTCATTAGCAGTTGCGATATCGCAAAAATGTCGTTAGCTGTTGCAATATCGTAAATTAATGTAAAATAGTTATCTAAAATTTACAGAATGCTAGCAGTCTTTGGAGACTTGTTGTCACTCAGACTTTAACAAAAACAATAATAAATACTTTTATAATGCCAATAATAATTAATACTTTTATCATGTAAATAATAATGAATACTTTAATCCTGTAAATAATAATTAATACTTTAATCATGTAAATAATCATTACTACGATATTCATGTAAATAATAATTAATACATTTATCATATAAATAAGAATTAATACGTTCATCATGTAAATAATAATGAATACTTTTATAATGCAAATACTAATCTAACTTTTATCATGTAAATAATGATAAATACTTTCATCATGTAAATAATAATTAATACTTTAATCATGTAAATAATCATTAATACTATATTCATGTAAAAAATCATTAATACTTTTATCATGTAAATAATAATAAATACTTTTATCATGTAAATGATAGTTAATAATTTTATCATGTAAATAATCATGAATACTTTCATAATGTAAATAATCATTAATACTTTTATCATGTAAATAATCATTAATACTTTCATAATGTAAATAATCATTAATACTTTCATAATGTAAATAATCATTAATACTTTAATCATGTAAATAATCATTAATACTTTCATCATGTAAATAATCCTCAATACTTTCATCATGTAAATAATCATTAATACTTTCATCATGTAAATAATCATCAATACTTTCATCATGTAAATAATCATTAATACTTTAATCATGCAAATGATAATTAATACTCGTATCATGTAAATAATCATTAAAACTTTTATCATATAAATAATAATACATACATAATAATACTTAATACTTTCATCATGTAAATAATCATTAATACTTTTTTCATGTAAATAATAATAAATACTTTCATCATGCAAATAATAATAAATACTTTTATCATGTAAATAATCATCAATACTTCTATCATATAAATAATAATTATCATGTAAATAATCATCTATACATATATAATGCAAATAATAATTAATACTTTTATCATGCAAATAATAATTAATACCTTTATAATGTAAATAATAATTGATATTTTCATCATGTAAATAATAATCAATACTTTAATCATGTAAATAATCATTAATACTTTTATCATGTAAATAAATTACTTTAACTATGTAAATTATAATAAATACTTTTATAATTTAAATAATCATTAATATTTTATCATATAAATAATTAATACTTTTATAATTTAAATAATAATCAATACTTTAATCATGTAAATAATCATTGATACTTTTATCATGCGAATAATAATTAATACTTTTATAATGTTAATAATAATAAATACTGTTATTATGTAAATAATTATTAATACTTTTATCATGTAAATAATCATTAATACTTTCATCATGTAAATAATCATTAATACTTTTATCATGTACATAATAATTGATACTTTTAGCACGAAAATAATAATTTATACTTTCATCATGCAAATAATAACTAAATCTTTCATCATTTAAATAATCTATAATACTTTCATCAAGCAAATTATAATTAATACTTTTATCATATGAATAATAATTAGTACTTTTATCATGTAAATATTCATTAATACTTTGATCATGTAAATAATAATTAATACGTTTATCATGTGAATAATAATGAATACTTTTATTATGTAAATATTTATTAATACTTTTATCATGTAAATAATCAATAATACTTTAATCATGTAAATAATCATTAATACTTTAATACTGTACATACTAATTGATACTTTTATCATTTACATAATAATTGATACTTTTTTCACGTAAATAATAATTGATACTTTCATCATGTAAATAATAACTAATACTTTCATCATGTAAATAATTTTTAATACTTTTATCAAGCAAATTATAATTAATACTTTTATCATACGAATAATAATTAGTACTTTTATCATGTAAATATTCATTAATACTTTAACCATATAAATAATCATTAATACTTAGATCATGTAAATAATAATTAATACTTTTATCATGTAAATAACAAGAAATACTTTTATTATGAAAATAATAATTAATACTTTTATAATGTACAAAAATAACAAATACTTTCATCATGTGAATAATAATTAATAATTTAATCATGTAAATAATCATTAATACTTTAATCATGTAAATTATCATTAATACTTTGATCATGGAAATAATAATTAATACTTTTATAATGTAAATAATAATTAATACTTTCATCATGTAAACATTCATTAATAATTTTATCATGTTAATAATAATAAATACTTTTCTCATGCAAATAATAATTAATACTTTTATGATGCAAATTATAGTTAATACTTTTATCATGTTCATAATAATTACTTGTTTTATCATGCAAATAATAATTAATACGTTTATCATGTAAATAATCATTAATACTTTTACCATGTAAATATTCATTAATACTTTTAAAATGTTAATAATAATTAATACTTTTATCATGTAAACACTCATTAATACTTTGATACTGTAAATTATAATTGATACTTTTATAACATAATTAATAATACATACTTTCATCATGTAAATATTCATTAATACGTTTATCATGTAAATAATAATAAATAATTTTATCATGTAAATAATAATTAATACTTTTATCATGGAAATAATAATTAATACTTTTATCATGTAAATAATAATGAATGATTTTATCATGTAAATTATAATTAATACTTTAATCATGTAAATAATCATTAATACTATATTCATGTAAACAAACGTTAATACTTTCATCATGCAAATAATAATTAATTCTTTTATCATGTAAATATTAATAATTACTTTAATCATGTACATACTCATTAATACTTTTATCTTGTGAATAATAATTTATAATTTGATCATTAAAATAATCATTAATACTTTTACTATGTTAATAATAATGTATAGTTTTATCATGCAAATAATCATTAATACTTTCATCATGTAAATATTCATTAATACTTTCATAATGTAAATAATCATTAATACTTTTATAATGCAAATGATAATAAATACTTTTATAATGCAAATAATAATTAATACTTGAATCATGTAAATAATAATTAATCCTTTTATTATGCAAATAATAATTAATACTTTTATCATTTTAATAATAATTAATACTTTAATCATGCAAATATTCATTAATACTTTCATGATGTAAATTATCATGAATACTTGTATCATGTAAATAATAAATACTTTTATCATTTAAATAATAATAAATACTTTTATCTTGTAAATAATAATTAATACTTTTACTATGTAAATAATAATTTATACTTTCATCTTGTAAACATTCATCAATAATTGTATCATGTAAATATTCATTAATACTTTAATCACGTAAATATTCATTAATACTTTAATCATGTAAATAACTATTAATACTTTTATTACGCCAATAATAATTAATACTTTCATCATGAAAATAATAATTAATATTTTTATTATGTAAATAAAACTTAATACTTTTATCATGAAATAATTATTAATACTTTTTTCATGTAAATAATAATTAATACTTGTACCATGTAAACAATCCTGGATACTTTGATCATGCAAATAATAATTAATACTTTAATCATGTAAATAATAGTAAATACTTTTATCATGTAAACTATCATTAATAAATTTATCATGTAAATAATCGTTAATACTTTCATCATGTAAATATTCATGAATACTTTTATCATGTAAATAATCATTAATACTTTTATCATGTAAATAATCATTAATACTTTTATCATGTAAATATTAATTAATACTTTTATAAGATAAATGATAATAAATACTTTTATCATGTAAATATTCATTAATACTTTTATCATGTACATAGTAATAAATACTTTCATCATGTAAATAATAGTTAATACTTTTATCATATAAATAATAATCAATACTCCTCTCATATAAATAATCATTAATACTTTCATCATATAAATAATAATTTATACTTTTACAACATAACTAATAATATATACTTTTATCATGTAAATATTCATAAATATGTTTATCATGTAAATAATAATAAATATTTTATCATGTAAATAATAATTTATACTGTTACTATGTAAATAATAATAAATACTTTCATCATGTAAATATTCATTAATACTTAAATCATGTTTATAATAATAAATACTTTTATCATGTAAATGATAGTAAATACTTTTATCATGTCAATAATCATTAATACTTTCAATATGTTAATAATCATTAATACATTCATCATGTAAATAATTATAAATACTTTTATCATGCAAATAATAATTAATACTTTTATGATGTAAATAATAATTAATACTTTTATCATGTAAATAATAATTAATAATATATTAATGTAAATGATCATTAATACTTTTAACATGTAAATAATATTTAATATTTTTATTATGTAAATCTCATCTATACTTTTATCATGTAAATAATCATCAATACTTTCATCATGTAAATAATAATTAATAATTTTATCATGTAAATATTCATTAATACTTTGATCATGTTAATAATAATATATACTTTTATCATGTAAATAATAAGAAGTACTTTTATCATATAAATAAAAATAAATACTTTTATCATGTAAATATTTATTAATACGTTTATCTTTTAAATAATAATTAATACTTTTTATCATATAAATAATGAACAATACTTTGATCATGTAAATAATAATAAATCTTTTAAGCATGTAAATTATCATTAATATTTTTGTCATATAAATAATAATTAATACTTTTATCATGTAAATAATAGTTAATACTTTTATTATGGCAATAATCATTAATACTTATTTCATGTAAATAGTCATTAATACTTTGATCATGTTAAAAATTATAAATACTTTTATCATGCAAATAATAATTAATACTTTCATCATGTAAATAATAATTAATACTTTTATCATGTAAATAATCATTTATCCTTTGATCATATAAATAATAGGTAATACTTTTATCATGTAAATAATCATAATTAATTTTATCATGGCAATAATCATTAATACTTTCATAATGTAAATAATCATTAATACTTTGATCATGCAAATTATAATTAATACTTTCATCATGTAAATAATAATGAATACTTTTATCGTGTAAATAATAATTTATACTTTAATCATGTAAATAATCATTAATACTTTATTTATGTAAATAATTATTAATACTTTTATCATGTAAATACTAATTAATACTCTTATATAAATAATCATTAATACTTCATAATTAAAATAATCATCAATATTTTATAATGTAAATGATGATTAATAGTGTTATCATGTAAATAATCATGGATACTTTTATAATGTAAATAATCATGGATACTTTTATCATGTAAATAATAAGTAGTACTTTTATCATGTAAATAATCATCAATACTTTTATCATGTAAATTATCATTAATACTATATTCATGTAAATAATCATCAATATTTTAATCATGTTAATAATAATCAATATATTTATCATGTAAATAATCATCAATACCTTCATCCTGTAAATAATCATCAATATTGTTATCATGTAAATAATCATCTATACTTTTATCATGTAAATAATCACCAATACTTTCATCATGTAAATAATAATTTATACTTTTTCATGTAAATAATCATTAATACTTTTATCATGTAAGTAATACTTAATATTTTTATCATGTAAATAATCGTCAATACTTTTTACATGTAAATAATTATTAATACTTTTGTCATGTTTATAATCATCAATACTTTGATCATGTAAATAATACTTAATACTTTTCTGATGTAAATAATCATTAATACTTTCCTCGTGTAAATAATAATCAATAATTTTATCATGTAAATAATCATCTATACTTTTATGATGTAAATAATCATCTATACTTTTATCATGTAAATAACTATCTATACTTTTATTATGTAAATAATCATCAATACTTTTATCATGTAAATAATATTTAATATTGTTATCATGTAAATAATAATAAATACTTTTATCATGTAAATAATACTTAATATTTTTATCATGTAAATAATACTCTACTTTCATCGTGTAAATAATAATCAATACTTTTATCATGTAAATAATCATCAATACTTTTATCATGTAAATAATCATCAATACTTTCATCATGTAAATAATAATCTATACTTTTATCATGTAAATTATAATCAATACTTTTATCATGTAAATAATACTTAATACATTTATCATGTAAATAATAATTAATACTTTTATCATGTAAATAATACTTAATATTTTTATCATGTAAATAACTATCTATACTTTTATCATGTAAATAATCATCAAAACTTTTATCATGTAAATAATATTTAATATTTTTATCATGTAAATAATCATTCATACTTTTATCATGTAAATAATACTTTATATTTTTATCATGTAAATAATAATCTATACTTTTATCATGTAAATATTCATCAATACTTTTATAGTGTAAGTAATACTTAATACTTTTATCATGTAAATAATCATAAATACTTTTATCATGTAAGTAATACTTAATACTTTTATCATGTTAATAATCATCAATACCTTTATCATGTAAATAGTCATCAATATTTTTCTCATGTAAATAATCATCAATACTTTTATCATGTAAATAATACTCTATACTCTTATCATGTAAATAATCATCAATACTTATATCATGTAAATAATACTTAATATTTTATCATGTAAATAATCATCAATACTTATATCATGTAAATAATACTTAATACTTTTATCATGTAAATAATAATTAATATTTTTATCATGTAAATAATCATTAGTACTTTTATCATGTTAATAATCATCAATAGTGTCATCATGTAAATAATCATTTATACTTTTATCATGTAAATAATCAGTTATACTTTTATCATGTAAATAATACTTAATACTTTTATCATGTAAATAATCATTAATACTTTTATCATATAAATAATAATTAATACGGTTATCATATAAATAATCAATTATACTTTTATCATGCAAATAATCATCAATACTTTTATCATGTAAATAATCATCTATACTTTTATCGTGTAAATAATCATCAATACTTTTATCATGTAAATAATACTTAATATTTTATCATGTAAATAATCATTAATACTTTTATCATGTAAATAATCATTAATACTTTGATCATGTAAATAATCATTAATATTTTTATCATGTAAATAATCATCAATACTTTTATCATGTAAATAATACTTAATATTTTATCATGTAAATAATCATTAATACTTATATCATGTAAATAATCATTAATACTTTGATCATGTAAATAATCATTAATACTTTTATCATGTAAATAATCATTAATACTTTGATCATGTAAATAATCATTAATACTTTGATCATGTAAATAATCATTAATATTTTTATCATGTAAATAATCATTAATATTTTTATCATGTAAATAATCATTAATATTTTTAGCGTGTAAATAATCATTAATACTTTCATCATGTAAATAATCATTAATATTTTTATCATGTAAATAATCATTAATACTTTTATCATGCAAATAATCATCAATACTTTCATCATGTAAATAATCATTAATACATTTATCATGTAAATAATCATTAATACTTTGATCATGTAAATAATCATTAATATTTTCATCATGTAAATAATCATTAATATTTTTAGCGTGTAAATAATCATTAATACTTTCATCATGCAAATAATCATTAATATTTTTATCATGTAAATAATCATTAATACTTTTATCATGCAAATAATCATCAATACTTTCATCATGTAAATAATCATTAATACTTTTATCATGTAAATAATCATTAATACTTTGATCATGTAAATAATCATTAATATTTTTATCATGTAAATAATCATTAATATTTTTATCATGTAAATAATCATTAATATTTTTAGCGTGTAAATAATCATTAATACTTTCATCATGTAAATAATCATTAATATTTTTATCATGTAAATAATCATTAATACTTTTATCATGCAAATAATCATCAATACTTTCATCATGTAAATAATCATTAATACTTTTATCATGTAAATAATCATTAATACTTTGATCATGTAAATAATCATTAATATTTTTATCATGTAAATAATCATTAATACTTTGATCATGTAAATAATCATTAATATTTTTATCATGTAAATAATCATTAATATTTTTAGCGTGTAAATAATCATTAATACT
Source organism: Sepiola atlantica (assembly GCA_963556195.1). NCBI lineage: Eukaryota > Metazoa > Mollusca > Cephalopoda > Sepiida > Sepiolidae > Sepiola > Sepiola atlantica. The sequence continues at coordinate 101,366,181 of OY744530.1, forward strand.
TTCATCATGTAAATAATCATTAATATTTTTATCATGTAAATAATCATCAATACTTTCATCATGTAAATAATCATTAATACTTTTATCATGCAAATAATCATCAATACTTTCATCATGTAAATAATCATTAATACTTTCAT
>OY744530.1:101371320-101408820 GCA_963556195.1 Sepiola atlantica
GTTGAGTTTCAATTCCTAGGTTTTTCTTATTTTCACTATTATTTTCATTCTTTTACACAAAAAGCGACTGATGGTTTCCATTCGAGTTTCCTCAATACCGAATGGAGCCAATTCTTCTTTCTTATTTCGTGTTTTTCAAACAATTTACTTAATACACATTTGTTCTTTTCTATTTTTTTATTATCTCCCATTGATTCTGTTTAATCTTTCTTTTAGATTTTTCTCTTCACTTCTTTTAATTTGTTTTCCGTTTCTTTTCTTTTTTATTGTCGTTGTTTTCGTCTCTTCTTCTGTCTCTCTTTCCTTATCTTTCTTTTCTTCTTATTTCAGTTTGTCTTCTTTTTCTTCTTGTTTTCCATTTATTCTTTTTCTTCTGTTTCTTTTTCTTCTTCTTTGTCTTTGTTTTTCGCTTCTTCATCTTTTTCTTCTTCATCTTTTTCTTCTTCATCTTTTTCTTCTTCTGTTTCTTTTTCTTCTTTGTGTTTTTGTTTTTCTTCTTTGTTTTTCGCTTCTTCTTCTTCTTCTTCTTCTTCTTCTTCTTCTTCTTCTTTGTTTTCGGCTACTTTTTCATCGTTTTCTTTTTCTTCGACTTTTTCTTATCTTGGAGAAGCGACTGACCAGTAAAAGGTCATATGTATTCACCAAGAACTGAGTTTACAAATTAATGTTGTAAAAACCGTTCATCACTTTATCGCAATGCATATTTGTTCCACGAAGATATTGACACCGTGCAGACGTGGATAGACACATTAAGCCACTGAAAAGATCACATAAATGAATAAATAAAGGCCAATGAGTTTCAAAATATATTACATTCTTCTTGCACTCACTCTAAATAATTGCATATTTTATCTTAAGTCAATTGACCTCCTTCTGTCTCAAAACACAATGTCTACCCTCTGAAAAAGGTTCATCCGAAGCCTTTATAATGAAACAATAGTTGCACAATTTCTAAACGCCACTTCCCCTGATCCGACAATACTTAAGTCCAGCTTCAAGGAGAAATCTAAAACGCCTAAACACGTGAATTCGCACTATTTCAGTGTTTAAGTTCGACTAGACCAGAAAGGAGACGCTGACAGATGGGGCGCGGGTGCAGAAGATGTTAGGGAGGGACCATCTCAGTCGACACCCGCACTTTGAAACGGAGAAAATAAACATTCGAAACCCTCAATCCTTTCTATCGCGTATACATGCATCAGAGAAAAGCAGCTGAGCCGACGGACGGCCTACGTGCTGTCTCGCAATGGCGGATTAGTCCATCCGATAATACAAACACGAGTTTATTTAATTGTGGTTATTTTGGGAGTCGTGTCCTTCATTGCGTCACCGATTCCAGACGAACTCTCTGCGGAAAACAGGTTTTATCCGGATCTGACGCCACTTCCCCTGAGCCATTAACACCTGGTCGGGAGAGGAATTAGACGCAAACGCGAGCGCAAGGTTGCAAATTATCAAATTATCTTTTCAGAAAATTACCTTCATGGATGACTTATTAGCCATTTACGAACCTGACGGATCGATATGTTTTTTCTTCTGTTTATTAGATGATTTGAATTAATACTGTTTATTACACCCAGAAAAGGCAAAGTTAAGAGAAAATATAGGAAAAATGAAAGAAAGGAAAGAAAGATTGAAATAAAAGAACGAAAGAAGTGAATAAAATACGAAAGGAAAAAGAAAGAAGGAAGGAATGTAAGAATATAAAAGAAAGAGAAAAAAAGAAAGAAAAAAGAAAAGGAGGAATTAAAAATAAAATGAGAAAAATGAAAGAAGGAAAGAACGCAGAAGGAAAAAGAAAAAAGTAGACAAAAATAAAGGAAAGGGAAAGGGGCAAAAAAGACAAAAAAGTTATTTAAGAAAGTAAAAACAGAAAAGGAGAATGGATGTATACAAACAAAGTGATAAAAGAAAATTGTCTAAGGAAATATAATGGGTATGAGAAAAAAGAATTAAAACAGAGAGAGAGAGAGAGAGAGAGAGAGAGAGAGAGAGAGAGAGAGAGAGGCAGAGACAGGGAGAGAGCGAACGAGAGAGATAGGGGCAGAGACAGGAAGAGAGTGGACGAGAGAGAGAGAGAGAGAGAGAGAAAGAGAGAGGCAGAGACAGGGAGATAGCGCACGAGAGATATAGTGAAAGGGGCAAACACAGGGAGATATCATACAAGAGAGAAAGAGAGAAAGGTAAAGAGGCAGAGAGAGAGAGAGAGAAGGGATAAGAGAGATAAAGAGGGAGAAAGTTTAACATGATATGTATGGGGGAGGAAATATTGAGGTAACCTTGAAAGATAAGCTTGGGAAAGGGGATGTAGAAATAGAGATCCGGGAGGTATCGATACAAAACAAGGAAGATCCATATTGAAATAAGAATTAGGGGGAGACAGATAATATAAAACGGATAGAGGGAGGAACACATTAAAAATGGGAATGGAAAGAGGAGTAGAGATTGAATAAGATATGGAGAGAATAACAAAGTGTAAAAAGGGATTAAGTAAGGTGGAGAAAAAGAGGGTAGAAGGAGGCAGAGTAACTAAAAGGGGAATGAACATCTGCAAAAATGGGGGAAATATCGCTTAATAAAGAAGCAAAAGAAGAAGACGGAAACGAAGAAACCAAAGGGAAAAGAGGGATTAGAAAAAGAGGAGAAAAAACAGGAAAAGAGTAATTAGAAGGAGAAAGTGGAGGAAAAGAAGAATTAGAAGAAGAAGAAAAAGAAGACGGAAAAGAAGAAGAAGAAGAAGAAGAAGAAGAATAGGAAAAAGGTGGAGGAGAAGAATATGGGGAAGAAGACGGTGAAGAAGAAGAGGAAAAAGAAACAAGCAGCAGCAAAAGAATAGAAAAAAAAGAAGAAGAAGGGGAAGGAAAATGGAAAGAAACAGAAGAAGGAGAAGAAAAAATAGGAAAAAACTGAACTGTCAATGCGATGTTAAGAGAAGAGATAAAAGAAAGATGAACCAGGAACAGAGATGTTAAATGACCGAACGAAGAGAAATTGTATATGAGATTCGGAATGTGAAAAGTAGGAATGGAGGATATAGATAAAGTGAAGATGAGGATTAGGGCGCTGGAACAGAAGGGGAAGAAAGAGAAATGTGGCATTTATTATGAAAGATTGGTTTAGAGTGGCTGTTTTACGTCATATGAACACTTTTTGTTTCTTTCGTGCTGAAGGGCTCAGTTTAAGTCAGCGGTTCATATCTTTCCAAAGAAAATATTTTACGTGAATAATAAAAAGATTCGACAGGATGAGAAGCCAGCTTACGGATGACGTAGCGCTAAGTGTATCATCTTGCTTTATAAACTAGCGTCGAAACCTGATATGCTCCGGGAATAATAATGTAAATATTGAAAGCTCCAGAAAGTAACTGACACCTAATACCATCTTTTATCTATTCCAGAACCAGATACGGCCCAAGATGGAGTAATGCTACCGCTTAGACCACTCTGCGTTGCCTAGACAGGGTACAATATCGACTTCGCAATCTAGTGAGAGATTACCTCCTCCTCTCTACAACCCCTTTTCCAACAGAAGAGACATCTCTAGTTTTCATTTACTCTATCGTTATTTCCATGATAGGTGTTCGACTGAGTTCTAGTCTCTCTCTAAAACATTCACAGCAAGAACTCGTATATCTACCACCATTGTAAACAACTTTTCTTTCTTCCTCTGTGTACGTAAAACCCAACGGAATTTTCATAAACAACGCTTCATCTGTGGAGATAGTTCAGCGCGGAACTGATACCCGTCAGCCTACAGCATGGTCGTCTTCAAGTCCAATGTTAACGAGCGGTTATTGTTAGGATCGCGGGTCGCGTTCCCAATAATAAGCGATTTAATAAACTCAAGCTATTGTTGCATGTAAAAAAACAGAGTAATAATTTACAAACAAAAGGAGGTAGTTCAAATAAGGTTTATTGAACGTGTGTGTACGTTGAATGATGACGTTGTGTGGTGTATGTATGTGTGTCGATGAAAAACAGTTCTTGAAAAGAGTATGTGGAGAAATGAGTCCGGCGTGGGAAAAGTCCTTGAAAACCGTATACAAAGAAAATGAGTTGAGAACTCTTACCGTTGTTGAACACGTGTTGACGGAGCGCTGGTGTCTGGCGTCGTTCAGCGAGGTCAGTTGAATAGAGAAGAGAGTGAGACGAAGCGCTAGTGTCTTAGCGTCGTTCTGTGAGGCCAATTGAATAGACAAGAGAGTGAGATGGAGCGCTGGTGTCAGCGTCGTTCTGCGAGGCCAATTGAATAGACAAGAGGGTGATTTTCCGTTTACACCGGTTTTTATATTCATAAAGGCAGATAACTCTGGTGTCGCTTTTCAGCGCCACATGTCGGTTAAAAAGCGACACCTGACGGCCAACCGGTGCAGTTATGTTTGAAAGGAGGAGCTAACTGCTACATTCTCTGAAACAATAACATTTTGGACATGTTCTTCCATCGTTTTCAATCCTCTCATAGTACTGTTGCATTATCCAACTGACAAGCTCAGCAACCTTTATCCTCGAGCAGCTTTTATCCTTGGAAAGCGGTGACTTACTAGTAAACCAGTTTACAGAAAAGGGAAGACTTAGAATATTTATTGTTTTAAAAATAATAAAATTGCTATAATTCTAAATAAATAAAGACGAGACATTCGTTGTATTTATTTAAAGAATGACAATGACAATTATTTAGCGGAAGAAGAAAAGGTAATTTTTCCTTTTTTGTTGTTAAGTCATCTTCTTTAAAATGATTTTTTATAAAAAAATTTCTTGCGAGTTTTTTAATTAAAAAAATCTAATTATCTCCTTTTTAAAAAAGCAAGTTAGAATTATGTCATTTGCCAAATGTTGATCACTGTCGACTTAATATTGTTTTACGAACCGCATGCACACCTCGTATATTTCCTGGATTACAAAATATGTACCCTGATAGGGAAAGTATATCATCTTACTGAGGTATTTAACAATGGTCTATTTTTGTGATTTTCCTTATTTTGATGGAGAATTAACTTTTCTTGGACTTTATTGGTTGTTTTTCTTGGTAGTCCGTATAAAAGGTTCTGAGCATAGTCGCTCTTTTTTATTGTATGACTTAAAATAAATATCGATTTGAAACAGTTGTAAACAATTTTATTACCGTTGAATATTGTCTTTGAAATAGGATTTTAAAATATTGTCTTTGGAATATGAATTAAAAATAATTTAATCGTGTATCTACATGTATATATAATCATGCATACTTGATTAAAAAGAAGCGAGAGAATCTGCTAGTTCATTTTTTATCCTTTTTTTTCCTGACTGACCAGCCTGCGATCTAACGTTCTGTTCCAATGTGAACAAGAACTGGTCATATTGCAAGCGCTCTCGATTCTCATCAATCTTCTGTGAGCATATGATACGATGGTAGTAAAAGAAAAATTGTTATGAGATGTTAATGATGAATTGAAAACGGTCTAAAACATTTTAAAATGAAAGAATGCTGCCTAAATATACAGACATATACAGACCCTGTTTTCTCTTTCTCTCTCTCTCTCTCTCTCTCTTTCTCTCTCTCTCTCTATATATATATATAGGGCTTTACGCGCTCCACTACTTTTGGAGCTGCAACCGCTCCTGCTCCAACGCCCAAAATTGGAGCTGGCTCCTCTCACGCTCCCCATTTTCAAAAAGGAGCCGCTCCTGCTCCAACTCCTATAAAAAAAAAGGAGCGGCTCTTTTCAGCGCTCCATAATAAAAATATACCTTCTTTTATAAACGTTCTATTCTGCCAATGTGTGGTCGAAGGATAGGGGTGGGCGTCAAAGGATCTCGTCAATATGGGTTGAGATATCACTTTAAGTGTAAGACCGTAAGATAATATTTGACAAAATCTCGCTAATATTTTGAGAGTTATAGGAGAACATGTCGGACGAAGTATAGAATTATACGTAAAGTTTCGTTTCCTGAGAACAAGAAAACAATTTTGCTTTTTTAAATACATGGAAATTTTCTAAGAATTTAAAGCCAGTTTAAATGACTTTCTACTCGATAGTTTATAAATTCCTTTCAAGTTTTGCACACATACGAAGTAATTGATGATTTGTCAATTAAAATGGCTGACTTGTTTACGAAGAAATCTAAATGAATTATGATGGATTTAATCTCGTAACTTGATTACGAACCGGATTGAAATAATAACATTATTTAGACAACGATTTTTTACATGGGGAGAATGGGGGGGGGTGCTGCTTTGTTAACTATTCTGTACTTTCACGTAAACAGAAGATATCGTAAAAATTGAATTTAACTTGAAAATTTTATGTAAAAAATAACCCGGTTCAAACCTTTAATTTCGTAACGTAATTACGAACCGGATTGAAATAACATTATTTAGAAAGCCATTCTTAACATGGAGTGAGGGGGCTTTGTTAACTATTCTGTACTGTCACCTAACAATTTAATAAACAAAAGATATCGTAAAAATTTAATTTAACTTGAAAATCTTTTCCTACTGTGCCAAAATTGCCGAATTTTCCATTGACGAATTTTCCGTTGCCGAGTTTTCCTATGACGAGTTTTCCTAAATTGTGTATTATACATACATACTTATATCCAGTCAAGCAGACTATCTAGTCTAAGAGAAGAAAAACAACATAACTTTCACTAATACACTTAGGAACGGTATGAATCCACATATATCCTCCCCAAAGTTATATGAATTAAATAGTAGGGTAGGCTGTACTCTGAAACCTTGGTTAGGCAACTTACCTCCCCTATCTAGAGTGCTCATTTTCGGAGTTTTTATTCAACAGAAAGATAGCTGTGTACTTTTTAAAAGGGCCTTAGTAATTATCTCAGGTCAGCTAGTAAACATTTTGAATTCTCTCTCTCGCCCCCCTCCCGACCTGCACTGAGATGGTGTCAAAATCGTTCGTACCCCTAACTCAAATGTATTTCAACTTTCTTTAATCTTTCCTAAGAAATAGAACGCTCAAGTCACTGACTGCAATAAACACTTTAATGACGCCTTTGATCTGTCTCATCGCTTGATAGCAAGTCCACGGGGTTGGGGGAGGGGGATAACGAATAAAACATTAAAAAAACAGATTGTTAAAAACATTACAATTAAATCGTCTACCGCCTGAGCCCCCTCCCCTACCAGAGATATAATTTCAAAAAATAATTCAGAGTAAACTCTGAGACTTTCTTTACTTTTCCTTTATATTGCTGAATAAAAAAAACTAATGTTTAAAAAAAAATCAAATAATTTTGGAGCGAGGAGCGCGGAGCGATAAAACCACCGCTCTTTAGTCCCAAATGGAGTTGCTCCCGCTCAACTCCCGCTGAATATAAAATGAGCCCTCCTCTTCTTCGCTCCAGCAAAAAGGAGCGTGCCCCTGGAGCGCGCTCCTTTTTGGAGGTCTTCGTAAAGCCCTGTATATATATATATATATATATATATATATATATATATATATATATATATAGAGAGAGAGAGAGAGAGAGAGAGAGAGAGAGAGAGAAATGAAGTAAATCCATTGTTTATAGGTAAAAGATGTTTATTAATTTTACATATATATATATATATATAATATATATATATATATTATATATATATATATATATATATATATATATATATATATATATATATATATATATATATATATATATAGACAAATACGTAACGTTTATTCACAAATTAAGAATAATCTAGAGTAGATCAAAATAAAACATACCAACATCTTTTTGAACATGCTCCAACTTCTCTCCAACTCGTTTAGTCAATTCCAACATGCTTACCAATTTAGTCACCGAGTCATCACAACTGAAGTTAATAGTTAATTTCAAATAATTGTGAATTATTTCTGTTTAAATCAGATTCTCTGGCCTAAATGTACAAAAACTCACACAATATTTCAATACTTATTTCTGTAGTCACCTACAGAGCCGTAAGATTTTCTCGATTTTAATAGTTTAAAAAAATTATATATTTCAATTTCCAAATATAAATAGGCCTATTTGGTAAAAAATTATATATTTCAATTTCCAAATATAAACAGGCCTATTTGGTAAAAATTATATATTTCAATTTCTAAATATAAACAGGCCTATTTGGTAAAAAATTATATATTTCAATTTCCAAATATAAACAGGCCTATTTGGTAAACAATTATATATTTCAATTTCCAAATATAAACAGGCTAATTTGGTAAAAAATTATATATTTCAATTGTTAAATATAAACAGGCCTATTTGGTAAAAAATTATATATTTCAATTTCCAAATATAAACAGGCCTATTTGGTAAAAATAATATATTTCAATTTCCAAATATAAACAGGCCTATTTGGTAAAAAATTATATATTTCAATTTCCAAATATAAACAGGCCTATTTGGTAAAAAATAATATATTTCAATTTCCAAATATTAACAGGCCTATTTGGTAAAAGTTATATATTTCAATTTCTAAATATAAACAGGCCTATTTGGTAAAAATTATATATTTCAATTTGCAAATATAAACAGGTCTATTTTGTAAAAAAATATCTACATTTAAAATCAATGCATATCTATATAATAATGCACCAATGCAATTTCATATTCGTACGCCCACCCTTTTTTGAAGATGGGACGCCCGATCGCTGAAACTACAATGCAAAGAAGTATTTTTTTAATCTAATGTCGCTGTTGTGGGGAACGTGAAACGCGAAATAAAATACACGTTTTTGGCCAGGATTAAAGTATGCTATCGTGGGGGTCTTCATTCGCGTTAGATGTCAATATAATTGAAACAGGTAACACATTACAAAAGTTTTGGTGATGAATATACAAGAGATGAAAGGATACAACTGTGGAATTTCCACGGGTCTTTCTAGTTTATTAATATATTCCATGTAACGGGTGTTTATATATATATATATATATATATATATATATATATATATATATATATATATATATATATATATAATATTTATAAATAAATATTAATTATTTATTCCATACAGACATCGATGTTTCATGCTTAGTGCAAATATATATATATATATATATGTGTGTGTGGGGGGGGGTGTACGAAGAACAAATGAACTCGTCCATCCATAATAAAATGCGAGCAGCATTTCTAACTCACAGTCTTCTTCCACCCCAGTTCTATACTGGCAGTCTAGAATACCACTTCTTGTATATATATTCTTATTCTTCAATAATATATCTTGGTTCCTGTAACCCCGTGTTTCCGTGTCTTTATTTCGGCCCCTAACCCAGGGTCACAACAATATTTATTGCAGAAAATCAGAACAACATCGGTAACGTCGGGTTAAAATTCAAACAAAGAGGACCTATAATAAGCCACTTTACCGCACTCTCTTCAGACACTTTTTAAACAGAGGCTGAAGAAGGTCCAGTAAAATGGCCTATTATAGGTCCCCTTATTTAGGATTTGAAACCGACGGTACCGATGTTGTTCTGATTTTCTGTCATACATATATTAATAAATATTGCGCTCTTATTTTATATATATATATATATATATATATATATATACGTTCCTCCGATAGATATTCTGGTAGTTAATAATAAAATTAATTCACCGAACATTTTTGGTGACCACTTCCGAGTAGATAGAGACTGATTTAAGCGTGTATTGAGGGCACTCGCATGGAGTATCCCCCAACCCGGCGGGATGAGTAAAAAACCCGACAATTTTGAACTTCGGTTCACGTCAAAAACGTGCCTGGCCAGGTGTTTATTAAAGATCTGAGTTGCGATTTCTTGTACGGTATTTTTGCAATGACGTTGGACTGCGCTACGCGATGTCAATTAAAGATGGCGGACTCGCACGTTTCTTACACTTGCGGATAAAAGCACAGAATCAAAGGGACATACAACAGCAAGATAACACCCTCGACGTTACGACTGTAGCTTCATCCGTTGACTGTCAAGTGCAACGAATGATTAAAGTGACGATATTAATTCAACAACTATTAAAAATCAGTTGTTCCCGCTTTGGGCGAATGATAGCGCCATGATGCGTGATATGAATCTCAGACGATAATGATCACCAGAAATATGCACGGAAATCTTGATTACGGTCAACGCTTTTAAAGCTACTAGCCGTCAAACTGTCCACAAGTTAATCGGCAATACCATATCGACGGAGAGAATGTTGCATTGTATGTTGTTCGATAAAATCCTATTGTTTTACTAGGTAAGTCATCTGCCTCTGCTTGGCAAAATATTATACAAGCGTAAATACAAACTGTTGTCATATTTGCATACATGATAGTTTGTGGTTTGTGTATACGTGAGCTCATCAGTTCAAGACGTGGAAAGTGCCAGTTAGTAGTATCGTGTTATTTGATGTACTTCAATTTGCTTTAAAACATTTGAGAGCTGCACATGTGAAGGTGTAACGTACTCTGATCCGTGAACTTGTGGTGTAAGAGTTCAAAATTACTCATTACCACGCCGAAGTAACCGAAATATATGTTGTGCGAGAAGAAAAAGTGCAAATACAAATACAAAATGGATAAAAACAAAAAAACATTCGCCCCAGTTGCAAGAATTTCAATTATTAAGTCACGTAAACATAAACCCATGATTTCCGCGTTCGAGCAGCACGTCATCAAGGCAGATCAGACAAATACTATTAGACGATCTTGGTATCTCACAGTGGTTTCTCACTTCCACGATTTTAGCAAAAACAAAAGACACTTTTATATTAAATTTATAAAATTCATAAAATGACAGTTATCTTTATCATACTATTCTCTCAATTACGCAGGGAGACAGTAGTCGTCTAATGGATACCGTTGAAGACTATGGAACTGGCTAAGCTGTGTACGAATCTAGAGCTAGTGTAGTTATTTATTCACTAATACTGTTGTAAAATGTATGAACCCACTAGTCCTTTTGATAATAACATTTAGATGCGGGTGTGTAAAGGTAGGGGATATATTGTAGATTTCCAAGTAAGGTTAAACATTGAGTAGAACAGAATTTTCCAAGTAGAAGTCGTAAGAGTTACGTGTTCGCAGTTACGTCACGGAGACAGAAAGCTGCTAAGCTGACGTGGTGAATGGGGAAAGAGCTTTCTCTTTTGAACCAGGATAGAAAGATAAATAGATAGGTAAATAGAGAAAGGGAGAGAGAGAGGGGGTAGAGGCAGAGAAAGAGCAGTGGGTTTAGATGGCTAGTGCCTCCCTCCATGGGGAGGAGGTTAAGCATTTTATGCGTTTAACGTATGCTATTAAGAAAGTATAAGACCCCCCAAAAATTGAAAAAAACAAACACTTGCATTCCTTTCTTTATTAATAACAGTTATGAAAACTTATTGAGAACGAAGATGTTGGCGCACTGGCAGGATGGAAGAACATCCCAACTACGTTACACCTCAGCTACGTTACACCCCAGCTACGTTACACCCCAGCTACGTTACACCCCAGCTACGTTACACCCCAGCTACGTTACACCCCAGCTATATGTGGAAAAAGTTAATCATACAGTATGAGTATTCTTCTTCGATATTGACTGACCCAAATGGTTCAAATGCCCTAAAAAACAACAACGATATCAAAGAAAACACGTCTATGTACTTGTTAATGAACCTCGAGAATAGCTCATTACTCAAAATCGAAAAAGCTTACTTGTAAGTGAACACGAGAATGGCTCACTAGTCCAAATCAAAAGGGTTTACTTGTTTGTGAACGCGAGAATGTCTCACTGGTTCAAATCTAAATAGCTTACTTGTAAGTGAACACGAGAATGGCTCACTAGTCCAAATCAGTATGGCTTATTTGTTAGTGTACACGAGAATGGCTTACGAGTCCAAATTGAAAGGGCTTATTGTAAGGGAACACGAGAATGGCTCTCTGGTTCAAATCTAAATAGCTAACTTGTAAGCCGAATCAAAATAGCTTACTTGTTAGTTAACCTGAGAATGGCTCACTAGTCCAAAGCAAAATGGTGTACTTGTTAGTGAACACGAAAATGGCTTACTAGTCCAAATCGAAAGGGCTTACTTGTTAGTGAACCTGAGAATTGCTCACTAGTACAAATCGAAATGACTTTTTAGTGAACCCGAGAATGGCTCACTAAGCCAAATCGAAATGACTTACTTGTTAGTTAACCCGAGAATAGCTCACTAGTCCAAATCGAAATGACTTACTTGTTAGTGAACACGAGAATAGCTCACTAGTCCAAAATCGAAATGGCTTACTTGTTAGTGAACACGAGAATAGCCCACTAGTCCAAATCGAAATGGTTTACTTGTTAGTGAACCCGAGAATAGCTCACTAGTCCAAATCGAAATGGCTTACTTGTCACTAGTCCAAATCAAAATGGTGTACTTGAAAGTGAACGAGAGAATGTCTCACTAGTCTAAATCGAAAGGGTTTACTTGTTAGTGGAACTCGGAATTGCTAACTAGTCCAAATCAAAATGACTTGTTAGTGAACCCGAGAATAGCTCACTAAGCCAAATCAAAATGGCTTACTTCTTTGTGAATACAAGAATGGCTCACTAGTCCAAATCAAAATGGTGTACTTGTTAGTGAACACGAGAATAGCTTACTAGTCCAAATCGAAACGGCTTTCTTGTAAGTAAACACGGGAATGTCTCACTAAGCCAAATCAAAAAAGCTTACTTGTTAGTTAACCTGAGAATGGCTCACTAGTCCAAATCAAAATGGTGTACTTGTAAGTGAACGAGAGAATGGCTCATTAGTCCAAATCAAAATTGCTTACTTGTTAGTGAACCCGAGAATAGCTAAATAGTCCGAATCTTGATTTTTAGAGTCGTAGATAGACATGATATTGGTGTTGGAAGTGGCATAGAGGTGATTTCTGTTTTATTATGAGGCTTTCTAGTAATTATGGCTCTGATGTGACTTTCGTCGTTAACATTTTGTGGTGCTATACTAGTATAGCACGCCATTCCACACAGTATTTTGCTGCTTAAATGTCAAAACCTATGTGAAACTTTCCTCCAACAAAACCTATGTCTCCTCTTTGGACTTCTAGTTCTATGCCCCTGCTTTATTTCAACCAATGATGTCTGTTTTTGTTGTTCGGTGGCCAGTAGCCACATTGATTCATTTCGTATGAATCAGATGATTTGCATTTTGGTTTCGTGATATCTTGTTAGTCAGAATTCTTTCTAGAAAGAAATCGAGTACTCATAAGAGAGGCCACGTGAAGGTTGCTAACATCCCAAGTAAACACATTGATTCGAACCTGGAACACACCCAGGTTGTCAATCCGCGTCGTTAACCACTTAACCAATTCCCCTCTGCTAATAACTGAAGAACTACTGACTCACCATCTCTTCATACAATTGTAATAATGACGATATTAGCATCTATTATTAGTCACTATACGAAAGGTGTATAATACCAAGACAACATTCGAACTATTAATAAATTTAAAAAGAATTGGAATAAAAAATAATTAAAAATAATGTAAAAAATTATAAGACTATAGTGAAAACTGTGTGAAAATAAAAACTGACACAGAAAATTGTTTCATTTTGTTAACTTAATTATGGGATGTAAATAAATTGAAATTATGGGATTATGAGATTGTTTTAGTTCTTCATGTTTCTTATTTAGTCTTTCCTTGCGATTCGGATTTCTGCTCTTCCATCGTTTATTGTTCTCCTTCATCCTGTTTACGGTCTTAGCTTCCTTTTGAAGTTTGGTGATCTGGGTTTCCTGTCTGATCTCCCATCCAGATTTCGTCTATCCATTCTTTTGGCCAGTCTTTTCCCCCCTTTTTAGTTTCATACTTATTGAGTTTGCCCCCGCATATATCAAGTTGTTTAGATCTGTGATAGTGTCTGTTGAGATGTACGTGAGTACTCTGTTTACTTTCTGTGTTTCAACTTTTAACGTCTTCCAATGTTCCTTCTTTAAAGATGGGAGTTTTGTTTTGTTCTCGGACATTAATCGATTGATGTTTTCCACTTCTCTTGCTTCTTCCTCAGATAGTTCTATAGTTTCGTCGTCTTCGCCCTCTTCAGTTTGTGTTTATGTTTTTCTCGTCTTCTTCCCGAGAGTTTTCGTCAAGTGTCTATCTTTTGTTTGATTTCTGTTAATTCCATCTCCGAGAACCACCCTCTCTTGAGTATCTGTCTTGCTTGATCTGCTATCCTTTGTGCCGTTGTATGGTAGTCAGTAGAAATGTCCCATAGATCTTTCATTCGTTTCCGGTATCCTCTTTCGGGTAGCGGCTTTCGTAGTAGCATTCCATTACTAGTCTGTTCTCTTTTGTGGTCCATTTCTTTCTATGGCTTTTTGGTCTGTTATTTTAATTCTTGCTTTCTTGTGTTTGGTCAGTGTTCTTATCATATTTAGAATTTGATGGGTTACCTACCTGTTTTTTTTTGTCTGTGATCTTGTTCCTGAAATTAAAGGAGCCAACATTCGTATGTTGGCCATCGTAGGAGCACCTACCGATCATGACACTCAGATCTTTCTTCTGAGTCCCACGGCGTTTATTTTTATTTATAGACATTTATCATGGTTTGGTGTTTGTAGCAACACCAGGCCCAGGCTTAGTTTACCTGTGATCCTTTCACAGGGATAGTGTTTCTCTCATTTTCATGAGGTTCAAAGTGCACTATCACACATACATGAATACACATTTACGAAAAAAATTAAAAATTAAAAAAAACTTCTTTTTTTTTTAAATAAAATAAAATAAATAAAAAATAATAATTATAATATATATCTCCACGAACGAAACCGGTCAAAACATCTCTTGTTTTTGTTTTTCTCCTGCACTTTGACTTGTTTTCCGTATGTCATCTTTTCACACACATGGTACCTAATTACATAGTATAAGTTTTCTAGGATACTCTTAAATAATAAAATAGACGATAGATCCCCCCCCCCTATGTTTGTCTAATAAATTGATGCAAATTATCAAACGTTCGATCGAAATTAAAAAATAACGTTAACTTTTATTCTCTAACGTGACTAACTACTTTTTGGTGAGGGGGAATTTCAATTACGTTCAACTCAACAAAAAGCAAAAATATTATCTCCCGACCCCCGAAGTGAAATCTCAGAAGCTCAGTTAACTTACAATAAATACATCATCATCATCATCATCATCATCATCATCATCATCATCATCATCATCATCATCATTATTATTATTATTATTATTATTATTATTATTATTATTATTATTATTATTATTATTATTATTATTATTATCCACTAAAGTCTAGCAAACTTTATCTATATTAGTAAATTTCATCAGGAGGACGACTTATGTGAAAACTCCTAGTTAGTAGAATAATAATAATAAAATTAAAATAAGCAAAATTTTGTTAGAGCCACCGGCATCGGTTGGGACCACAGATAGTCACTAACGGTAACTCTGAAAGGATAGAAAGATTGAAAATGGATAACAAAATCAAGATATCGACTTGGAGTTTACGGAGTGTACTAGTATCATTCAAATTCCAGAGAAAACAACCGGCCGTTATCAACAAGAACACATCGGTAAACAGCTGGTGCGAGAAAAACAAGCGATTTCTTATAGAAATGTGTGAATAGGACTAGAATTGAGGAAGTTTCTGTCAATTAGATTTCGGAGAATGAGACATCCTTGGTAACGACGGTGTGACAACGTCAAGTGAGTAAAAAATAATCCTCCACTCGCAGGACAATGTGATTTACACATACAATATATATATATATATATATATATATATATATATATATATATATATATATATATATATATATATATATATATATATATATATGAATATATATATTTAAAATTTCTTTATCAACGGACACGTGTTTCGTCGTTTACGACTCATCAGCATGGCTGAACCTAGTGAGATTCGAAACCAAGATTCCAGACTCTGAAGCCTGAAGCTCTACCAGTGAGCTTATCGCGCTATCGCTGAAAGTTATCGCGTTTTTATAAATGTCACTATTTTTATTTTGTTCGTGATACTTTTGAACGAACTTTATTATTTATACGAAATAATATTTTTACCTTAATGCTAGTTCGGAATAATTTTCCCATAATAAAATTTTTTACTATATATATATATATATATATATATATATATATATATATATATATATAATAAATCATGAAAATATATTCATGGCAATTAAGCTACACAGAGGCTTCCGCGTTTCATCCCGGAGGGAATCGTCAGGCTAAAATGCATGGAGTTAGTTTTACCGGGTGTTTTTATAGACACGTCTAGCTAGTTAACCAATCAAATTCTTTGTTGTTCTCTTACTCAATCGTTGGGTTTCTCATGAACAAATGTTCGGTTGATTTTACCTCCTATTTCCTATTCTATTGTTCTGTTTTCTATAGAATGATTCATCAATGTTTCTTTGTTGTGTCAATATAATGGGTGATCCTATTTTAACACGTGCTTGCTTGTATTTCTATTTAAGGTTTTAGTTTTTAAGTTTTTAGGTTTTAGTTTAGTTTAGTTTTTTAAATGTATTTATTTGTTTATGTATTTATTTATTATTTATTGTTAACCTAAGATAAATTTCATTCTGTGCAAGCAATTGTTGGCTGTTTCGCTTCTACAGTATAATAGGTTTTGGGGGTCTTTATAGTTT
The DNA here is from genome assembly GCA_963556195.1 of Sepiola atlantica. Lineage (NCBI taxonomy): Eukaryota > Metazoa > Mollusca > Cephalopoda > Sepiida > Sepiolidae > Sepiola > Sepiola atlantica. Next base: position 101,387,899 of record OY744530.1, read on the forward strand.
AGGATTTCAAATATCTCATTCAGACATAATCTACACGGGTCGTCTAAATGTACTGGCTTGTATTATTTTCATTCAATTATTGGTGAGAATCCGCTTTCTTTGAGCATCCAATAGTGGTTTGCTAGTGCTGTTATAATTCGACGTTCTCTGTTTTTAAATGTGATTTTGTGGTCATAATATATGGTTTTAAAATCTAGGGCGGTCATACCCACGTAGTACTTCTTGTTATTCGGTCTTTCTTTGGCAAATATTGTTGCTTTATATACAATACTTTTGGTCAGGCATTTATTTTGTAGTGAATGAAGTGTACGATTATGCAGTTACATCTTTCATTGGAAAATATTGTGTCCAAAAATTGAATATAAAGTTAATTGCTTGTTAATTAGATCACAGAAATTATAACATTTCAGGAAAGTTCATTTCAATGCAATGTTTTTCACGTGTCGTCTTTATTGGGCGATAGTTTTCTGTGTGAACGCAAGCCCCACGCTAATAAAATAATATCGATTTTGATGCAATTCACGTGTTGGGTTTTAGAATATTTTTATTTAAGGGACAAAACCATGTGAAATTGTTTCTTTCACTTTTTCTCCCAACATGGCATCTGGAGTTGACAAATGATGATGAGTATTGCACAGGGACACGTATTCAGAGCTCAGCCAGTGACAATCAACTATGTACTTCAATAGTTGACTGATAACTACATCACATAGTTTAAGCAGTTTTCTGTATCATAGCTATGCTCGTACCAAGTTATCTATAATTTACCGATTAGTTTCTAAGCCTATAGCTGACAACCAGCCATAGAAACTGACACACACATTCTGTTTATTTGTATGGATTCGCCAGGTGGAAAATTGTCAGTGAAAATGATGCCTTCAATTTGCGAATTGCGCTCAAACATTGACCTCCCTCGACTGTGGCTATCAATATAAGTTCTAATGTACCAGAGAGTTTTGCCCAAGAAACATCATTTGCTATACGATAGTGCAATAGTTGAATGCCCACTACGTCACAGTAAATTACATCCAAGATAAAGTAATAACTCGCGGAGAAATAGGTCTACAAACCACCTTGATAGAAAGAATAAAACAGATCAATTCTCTTGGCGGGCAGTTTCCTGTCAGTTTGGAGTAGAATTTTATTAGCAATATTGAGGTAATTCCATAAACTGAAAACATGTAACGTACATCCTTGATGGCATTCTTTTTTTTATTTATATTGGAAAGTGTCCCTTTCATAACTGGGAGGAAACACGTGGGATTTTGCTAAGACATTCTTGTTACTTCTCGGCCATATTTAATTTATCGAATAGGAATCATTATTTCTATATCTCTATATGTGAACTCTTTTTTTCTTTCTTTTTAGATGTTTCTTAATCGAATATATATATATATATATATATATATATATATATATATATATATATATATATATTTATATAATATATATATATTTATATATATATAAATATATATATATGTATATAAATATATATATATATATGTATATATATAATATAATAGATATACATATATATATATAATATAATATATACATAAATATGTATATATATAATATAATATATACATAAATATGTATATATATATAATATATACATAAATATGTATATATATATATACATAAATATGTATATATATACATATATACATAAATATGTATATATATATACGTATATACATAAATATGTATATATATATACATAAATATGTATATATATATATATATGTATATATATATATGTATATATATATATATATATATATATATATATATATATATATATATATATATATATATAAAATAAAAATTAAATAACACGGAATCACATAATCACCAGTGCAATAATTTGTTTCGACCCTATTGTCTTATTAAGTGACCAAGCGAGGTGATTACATTTCGGAAAATAAAAAGAGAGAAATTCACACTCACCATTTCAATATACATATAGAGAGAGCGACAACATATTCAATAATATCTTGAGAGAGAGAGAAATTAACTATTTAAGACGTATATTGAGGCGGAGGCGAGTGACAACATATTTAATATATATCTTGAGAGAGGGGGAAATGAAGTATTTAAGACGTAAATCGAGGTGGAAGAGACTAGAACATATAATATATATAGAGAGAAAGGAGATTGCACGATTTATAACAGAAGGCAATACAGTGAGGGGGAAGAGAGCAATATATAGAGAGAGATAGAGGGAGAAATTGTATGATTTACCACAGACGGTATGTATGGAGTGGGGAAGGAAGTTGAGCTATTCTTAATGGGGTCAGCCTGTCTAGGTCCCCTCCAACCGCCCAACCCCAAGCCTCCTCAAATCGTCTCTGAAAGCCGGAAATTAAAGTTATCCGTCTTGCGATTGAGAAACCAGCTTGGAGGTGGGAGGATATAAGTAAAGAAAAAGCTGAAAATTAATCATCAGACAACCAAAGTCAGAGATCATGTCATATATATATATATATATATATATATATATATATATATATATATATATATATATATATATATATATATATATATATGACATGATCTCTGACCTTGGTTGTCTGATGATCTATTTTCAGCTTTTTTAAAGATCCCCGAAACCTATTAAACTCTAGAAGTAAAATAGCAAACAGCGGTTTACACAGAAATAAATTTACCTCAGGATGATATATAATAAATAAATAAAAAATAAATAAATAAATAAATAAAAAAGTGAACAAGTTAAAGTTTAAAACCTAAAATAGAAATACAAGAAACCACGTGTTAAAATAAATTCGCCCACTGTATTGACAAAACAAAGGAAACAGGATATAGGAAAATCCATTGTTAACAAAAAAAACAAAAAATAGGATAGAGCGTCAACAACAAAGCTTTTGTTCGCGGGACGCCTAACGATTGGCTAAGGGAACAATAAAGAATCTGATTGGTTAACTAGCAAGCCATGTATATAAAAACACCTGACAAAAGTAACTCCATACATTTAGCCTGACGATTCCCCCCGGGGATGAAACACGGGAGCCTCTGTGTAGCTTGATTGCCATATATATTTTCATGTCTTACTATATATATATATATATATATATATATATATATATATATATATATATATATATATATATATATATATATATATATTGCCAAGGAAAGACCCCATAACAAGAAGTACTACGTGGGTATGACCTCCCTAGATTTTAAAACCAGATATTATGACCACAAAAGCACATTAAAAAACAGAAAACGTCGAATATAAACAGCACTAACAAACCACTATTAAGAGTTCAAAGAAAATGGATGCTCACCAATAATTGAATTGAAAATAATACGACAGGCCAGTAAATGTAGAAATTTAAACGCCCCGTGTATTAATGTACACGTGGCCTGAATGAAAAATTTGAAATCCTAAACTTTAAAGACACCCGAAATATATTAAACTGTAGAAGTGAGATAGCAAACAACTGCTTACACAAAAATAAATTTATCTTAGGCTGACAACAAATAAATAAATAAATAAATAAATAAACAAATAAGTAAAAAAAAACTAAACTAAGCTAAAACCTAACAATCTAAAAATTAAAACCTAAAATAAAAATACAAGGAACCACGTAATAAATTCACCCATTATACTGACACAACAAAGCAAACGGGATATAGGCCTATCTATTGAAAACAGAACAATAGAACAGGTATAGGAAGTAACACTAACAAGACCTTTGTTCGTGGGAAGCCCAACGATTGGCTGAGAGAACAGCAATGAATCTGATTGGTTAACTAGCTAGCCGTGTATATAAAAACAGCCGGCAAAAATAACTCCATGCATTTTAGCCTGAAGATCCCCCCGGGGATGAAATGCGGGAGCCTCAATCTTGTCCATATCTATCTAAAAATAACACAATTCACTTCACCATAAGGTTAACGCGCTTTCTGGGGAAATTAATCGTAAGTTCATACCATTTTAAATAAATTATTTGATTATATGATAATAATAAAATTTCAGAAAATATTGGCAATATTATTAATATTTTCATTTGTAGCCACTGCTATCTAGTGCTTTAAAATGTTCTTATTTGCCGAAAGTTTATTAATTCTAGTGTCAATCGTTTTAGGTATTTGTTTAATTATACACTTTGATTTAATGTTAATATAAGATGGTGTGTGGTTGTCTTTATTAAATGGTTTGTATATCCCTCTTTCAAGTTTAAGGATATATCTAGGTAATTTACTTCTTTACAATCTGGGGGTATATCTATTTTCAGTCCTAAATATTTGAAAGCTCTTATTAATTTTTTGCGTATTTTTCATACCAGGGGCTCGTTACTATTAGGGATAATAATTAATTCAGCATCCCTATATAACCCCACTAAGTTAGGCTCGACAATTCTACTAATAGTGTAAATTATATAAATACCCACCAGATCGGCAATCTGTGCTGAACAAATGTTCACATCGGGACATCAAAGTTGTTATTGTTCTCTTTAATCCATGTTTCCTGATTATTTACAAGGATGGATTTATGACAAGTCATAATCAATCTTACCCGTTCATCAAATACATCCACGAAGTTCCTAGCATAGTTGATGTTGTTGATTACTAACTCTTTGGAAATTGAGGGGTACAAATCCATTATGTGGAATTGGATAAATGAGGCATTCCCCTTGTTTTCATTTAGTTCAAACCATTGAATGGTGTCCGATGAATACTTCCAAAGATTAAATTGTGTAGCTTCCAAGCATCAACTATATTAGGAACTTCGTGGTTGTATCCGATAAACAGGTACAATTGATTATGGCTTGTCGTAAATCCATCCTTGTAAATAATCAGGAAACATTCCACTTAATAATCACACCATACATTTTGAATTTTAAATGTCTATGTTTTGTTTAAGAAAACGAATAAAAACATTTTTTCACGTCATAGATGCACCACGTATTTCAAAATTTTGACTTCTCTGGTAGTTAATTTGAAGAAAAATATTTCTTCAAATTAACTATCTCGAGAAAACCTTGAAATAAATATAAAACATTTTTCGATTTTCGTAAATCCAGAACTTCAGAACAAAACGGAGTTAGCGAAACAATGGTGGCTACTGAAATATGAAAACCAAACACCAGTGGTTTCTTGGCCAATTTGATGTTATTATAACATTCCGAATGGATTTAGGCAAAGGTGCAATTTGTGTTTGAAGGAAAAAATAAGAATCCTGAAATACGAACATGGTAATTTTCTGAATAGAAGAGATGAACTAATGGCGAAGTGCAGGCATAAATGTAAATTTAAAATAACCAACAACTCACAATCCATTAAGATCAGTAGCGGTGGGGCTGCCTAGATTATTCTTATCCGTTATCCTTTAATCCCCTTCATGATTCTTTATCTATGTATCTCTTTATTTCAACATGACTAAATACAATTAAAATTATTAATATTAAGATCTCAATTTTTATATATGTATATATATGTGTATATTTGTATATGCTTATATATATGTATGTGTATGTGCATGTGTGGGGCATGTGTATGTATATGTGTATATGTGTGTATATATATGTTTATATATATATATATATATATATATATATATATATATATATATATATATATATATGGGGTAAGGTACACGACTGTGACTTGTTTTCCGTCTGTCATCTTTTCACATATATATATATATATGTGTGTGTGTATGTATGTGGGTGTATGTATGTATATATATGGGTGTGTATGTGTTGTATATGTGTATCTATATATATATATATATGTATATGTATGTATATGTGTATGGGTATATGTGTGTATGTATGTGTATATATGTATGTGTATATATGTATGTATATATAATTATATATTTTATATTTTATATTTTTTATATATTTTTATAGCTGATACATATTTATATATTTTTATATCTTATAGCTATTAATAATATTGTGAATATTTTCATGAATCTTATTATTATTATCATATCATCAAATAATTTATTTAAATTAATCAAATAAGCTATTAATAATATTGCCAATGTTTTCTTAAATTTTATAATTATTATTATTATTATCATTTAAGGTGAATTGAATTGTTTTATTTTTGGATTGATATGGACTAGATTGATATATATATATATATATATATATATATATATATATATATATATGTGTGTGTATCTGTATATATATGTGTATATATATTTATATATATATATGTATATATATATGTATATATATGTGTATATATATATTTATATATATACGTATATGTGTATATATATATTTATATATATATGTATATATATGTGTATATATATATTTATATATATATATATGTATATATATATTTATATATATATATATATATGTATATATATATATATATATATATATATATATATATTATATGGTCTCTGACCTTGGTTGTCTGATGATCCATTTTCAGCTTTTTCTTTCCTTATATCCATTTGGTTTCTCTATCGCCAGACGGATAACTTTAAGTTTCGGCTTTCAGAGACGATTTGAGTGGGGTTGGGCGGTTATAGGGGGACCTAGACAGACTACCCCGTTTAGGATAGCTCAACTTCCTTCCCCACTCCATACATCCGTAGCAAATTACACAATTTCTCCCTCTCTCTCTCTCTCTCTCTCTCTCTCTATATATATATATATATATATATATATATATATATATATATATATATATATATATATATTGCTCTCTTTCCCCCTCACTGTTTTTTCTTTCATTATAAATCGTGCAATCACCCCCTATCTCAAGATATCTATTAAATGTGTTGTCGCTCTCTCTATATGTATATTGAAATGGTGAATGTGAATTTCTCTTTTTTCACTTTCAGAAATGTAATCACCTCGCTTGGAGACTTGATAAGACCATAGGGTCGAAACAAATTATTGCATCGGTGATTATTTGATTCCGTGTTTTTTTTTAAAATTTTATTCTTGCTTTGTTTATTACATTGAGGTCTCATACCCGGATTTCGTTTCGGAATTTATTTCACTCTTACACATATATATATATATATATATATATATATATATATATATATATATATATATATATATATATATAAGGAAAATCGAAAAATGTTTGTGGGAAAAAGTATTCAGACTTGAAGTTTGTAAAGTCAAAATTTGTAAAACAAACAAACACAAACAGACACACACACGCAAACACACACACATATATCCATATATATATATATATATATATATATATATATATATATATATATATATATATATATATATATGTAAACATGTGCACTCATCTCTAGAGAATGGAGACATAAAATGATCAATTGTTTCCACTTCCTTGTTTTTAGACACACACGGCTACACACAAACACTTTGCTGTTTTAACTTTTCCTAAAACAATAATTATATTCATTGGTTTGAAAGAATTTCTTACCTCAATTCTGAGAGGTGTTAGGATTACCTATCTTTCTTTGAAGAGGGGTTAATTAGCATACGTGAATCACGTTAGCAAAGAGATGGAGAGGTTGGGTATTTAATGGTTCAGTTGGGAGGGGTTGGGGTGTGTCTGAATACCAAACAAGTGGACAAGTTACGATTTTGAGTGCATCCCCCTATCTCTTCCCTGCTTTTCCCAGGCCTACCTAATAAGTTACCAATTTGTTTTAACGTGACTAACGTTGAAATTAATTTTGGGTAGGCCTAAGATACTAATTTCTCTGATTACCTACCAGTGAATCTCGGCCGAGATTTATTTTATTTTATTTTAAGTTGTGTACGTTTGGCTGGGCATTCTGTCTAGGTAAAACAGTGTTTTTTTGTTTTGTTTTTTTCTCCCACCGAGAGGTATTTCTCCAACTTACTTATTTTAGGAGAACACTTTACTTGTTCCCTTGGGCCTATGAAAGGGTCTGGTTTTCATATTGATATAAAAATGTTACCAGGCACAGCGAGCCGCGACGCTAAAGAAGCAACGTCGCAACTTTGAAAAGCAGATAAGCGCGCACTAGCGTTATTTATTTATTCATTTTTCTTCCTGTTTGTTGCTTTGTTGCCTGTTGGCGTTTGCAACGGTTCAGTTTTCGTGTCTGTTGTAGGAATTCGAGCCCTAGCCGTTTTAAAGTTCCATCAGGTTGCAAGAATGACTGTAATTTATTCCGTCGTTTACGCCTAGACACAAACAAGCAAACAAACAAACTCAGACGTATGTCCGTACGGATAAACAGACAGCGCTAGTCTGCCAATGAATTTGATGGCAGTCTTGTTTGTCTTGCTGACGAGAGGAGAGGAACTTCCACGTTTAATACATAAGCGACATGGTTAGTTAATGGCAAACTATGAAAAATTCTTCTAAATGTGGCATAGAATGACTTGTGTATCTATGTTCACATGCTTTTTAAGGTTTTCCAAGAAATTCTGTTATAGAAGCAACAATTATTGAATGAAACATATTGGAAATATTTCAAACAAAGTCAAAAAAACGAATAGCGGATTTTCGTATGAAGAATTATCGCGCCATATACGAGCGAAACGTTCGAGGATTAGAAGTTAAGAGGAAGTAGTGACGCAACAAGGGCAAGAGAAGGGACACAGAGACATGTGTTAGGTGTGTCTCATTATGTATCTCTATCTTTCCCTTTCTACGAAGAACGTATATGTATATAAAATGAAACAAAAACAATCCATATTCAAAATAAAACTGTCTGACTCCGAGAAAATGGAATAGCGTTAGATTATTACAGTTGACACTTTTTAAGGTTTATTTTTTTTTTTTAATCATAATATATTTAAAAGATAAAGTAAAATAAATAACCAACGCGTTGAAATATTTCTAGATATATGGCGCAATATGATTTAAAAACGCATTTAGAAATGTATAAACTAATAAACTTCTCACACCTGTCAGTATCCTATATCTATGAACCCATCATTCGCCCATGCATTGCCAGTATCCTATATCTATGAACCCATCATTCGCCCATGCATTGCCAGTATCCTATATCTATGAACCCATCATTCGCCCATGCATTGCCAGTATCCTATATCTATGAACCCATCATTCGCCCATGCATTGCCAGTATCCTATATCTATGAACCCATCATTCGCCCATGCATTGCCAGTATCCTATATCTATGAACCCATCATTCGCCCATGCATTGCCAGTATCCTATATCTATGAACCCATCATTCGCCCATGCATTGCCAGTATCCTATATCTATGAACCCATCATTCGCCCATGCATTGCCAGTATCCTATATCTATGAACCCATCATTCGCCCATGCATTGCCAGTATCCTATATCTATGAACCCATCATTCGCCCATGCATTGTCAGTATCCTATATCTATGAACCCATCATTCGCCCATGCATTGCCAGTATCCTATATCTATGAACCCATCATTCGCCCATGCATTGTCAGTATCCTATATCTATGAACCCATCATTCGCCCATGCATTGTCAGTATCCTATATCTATGAACCCATCATTCGCCCATGCATTGCCAGTATTCTATATCTATGAACCCATCATTCGCCCATGCATTGCCAGTATCCTATATCTATGAACCCATCATTCGCCCATGCATTGCCAGTATCCTATATCTATGAACCCATCATTCGCCCATGCATTGTCAGTACCATATATCTATGAACCCATCATTCGCCCATGCATTGCCAGTATCCTATATCTATGAACCCATCATTCGCCCATGCATTGTCAGTATCCTATATCTATGAACCCATCATTCGCCCATGCATTGCCAGTATCCTATATCTATGAACCCATCATTCGCCCATGCATTGCCAGTATCCTATATCTATGAACCCATCATTCGCCCATGCATTGTCAGTATCCTATATCTATGAACCCATCATTCGCCCATGCATTGTCAGTATCCTATATCTATGAACCCATCATTCGCCCATGCATTGTCAGTATCCTATATCTATGAACCCATCATTCGCCCATGCATTGTCAGTATCCTATATCTATGAACCCATCATTCGCCCATGCATTGTCAGTATCCTATATCTATAAACCCCATCATTCGCCCATGCATTGTCAGTATCCTATATCTATGAACCCATCATTCGCCCATGCATTGTCAGTATCCTATATCTATGAACCCATCATTCGCCCATGCATTGAGTACTGTTGTCACATCTGGGCTGGTACACAACCCATTAGTGTCTCAACTTCGACACGGTTTTAAAAAGGGTATACTCTAATAGGTTCGATACTGTCTATCAAGCTTCAGCCTCTGTCCCATCGCTGCAATGTTGCATCCCTGTGCTTATTTTACAAGTACTTTAATGGAATGTGCTTCGACGAATTTTCTGCACTGTTGTCCCTTCGACGTAAATACCCCTGACCAATCCGACAATCAGCAAAATCCCACCCCTTCACTGTAGAGGTCCCCAGATGCCGGAAAAATTTCTACTCTAATAGCTTATTTCCTAGAACTGCTAAGCCTTTGGAATTACCCCACATCTGCTCCCCCTTTTCCTGACTGTACCGACATGCTGAAATTTAAATGTAATGTGAACAAAACTTCTCGCTGCACAACTCCCCACTTGGAAGGCCCTGTAGGTATGACCCTAGTTCACATTATCCCCTTACGTCTCAGTGGCAATGTGCCTTGTTTGGGATAAATAAAAGTAAAACAAAAAAAACAAAGAAACTGGCGAAATATTTGACAGGAAAAGGCCGAGGCACCAAAAGAAAGAACTCGCGATGAAGATGACTGCCAGCCAAATATAATGACAGAACAATGCTCCAGGGTTGACAGCCGAACTTTCTTACTCTCGGCAGTAACCAGTGTCACTCTCGACACTGAAAAATTAACTTAGATAAACGGACTCAGGGGTGTACAACCATAAAACAGCCGTTGTTACGGAAGACGAAGTTATTGGGAAAAGGCATCAGAACGGAATAAAAAAAAATGAACTTGTGTTGCACTACGATCGACCAAATTGTGTCTCCAGCAGATCATTCAGAGTATTGTTGTATAGATGACACGTAGCAGCAATTCGTTATCTCTGTCGTCATTTTCGTTGTAGTGTACAGCCGTTGTACGCTTGTTGTGATACGTGTTAATGTTTGTCTTATTTTTAATAGCAGCAGTAGTAAAAAATATGAAAATGAGAGCTTAAAATCATTTGTTTGGTTACATAATAGCCCGTGAGTTCACCCCAACTCATCCCCCATAAGGGAGGGAGCAATTGTCCAAAACACGATCTTCTCTTTCGCTTTTCTGAAAAAAAGAGGAAGATTCTTTCAGCTTATCTGCTGTTTCACTCGACTTCTGTATGTGATGTCATACCCTAACTCTAATCCTTTAACCTCTACTCTTCTGCTTAATCTAACCTTATGTGAGAAAATACCGCTTTTAACATTATTTTTACACACCCATAAACAATCTGATACATTTGTTCGTAGTAAGAGGACGGTGCGTATGAAAACAAAGCTCGAAAAAAGAATTAATAATGAATGGGTGGTTCTAAGTATCGTAGTGGCTCTGTTATGGTGTGGGCATGTTTTGGGGTCTAGAGTGTTGGAGATTTGGTTTAGTAAAGGGAATGATGACAAAAGAAAAATATTCGGTTTTGAAAACACTTACCTGGCACAAAGTTACTTAAGTATAGTACTGTTCGGTTTGAGTAGGTCTTCCGCCCAGGAATAACCTTCTCTCTTTGGATGTAGATTGGTTTATCGCCGGTCGCATGAGGTGCCTCTAGCGTTGGAGGCCGATAGCTCAGATTACAGCAAATTTTACATCCGTTAAAACTGCCGCTTATTTAGAGGAGCTGAATTCGCCACTATGAACTGCTTTATGTCTAACTTGACTGTAGTGAGGAAGGGAGTTGAATATTTCTTACATCTAGATTATGCATAATTGAAAAAGGATACACTTTTCAAACAGACACAAAAACTTTTCTAGATTATATCGAAGTTATCCCGAGTTAAAAATAAAACATTTTCGAAATTACAACCTGGCTTCTTTAATCCAACTGACCCTACACCCATTGAATTAGAATTAGTCGACTTAGATATGCGAGTTCGTGAGTGAGCATGTTCAGCGTTTAAAGAATGCTTGGCAAGGTCTGTTATCTATCTGGGTTTTTTTTTTTCAAAAACTGTTGCAAAGAATGCCAATAATTGGTAAAACGATAATAAGCAAGGGAGTGGTTTGATTGACAAAAATTAAATAGGCTGATATTTCATGAGAATTTTGTATATTTAAGTGTTTATCTTTCGCAAGTAAAAGCAATTACACTGTCATTAGTCACTGTCTTTTATTTAAGTAGATAAAAAGATATATAATGTAAAGTGTGTTAAGTCCTGCACGTTGGTCCTAAAATGTATATATATATATATATATATATATATATATATATATATATATATATATATATTAGTATACTGGTTCGAATGGTTTCTGTAGGAATCCGAATAAGAGACCTTTTTATATTAAACCAAATAAAAAAATAAAATAAAAAAAGAATAAAATAAAAAAGTAAACATTTTTTAAAAGATCTTTTCTTATTGGTCGTTATAATGAAGAGGAGAATTGTAGGGGGTGTTAATAAGTGGTTAAAATTAATTATTAAAATTTAACTTAAGAAAAATGGAGTGGTGGCGAGAGCTTTAAAAATAAAAATAATTTATGTAGGAAAGAAAATTAAAATAGACCCCGATTAAAACCAATGTAGTCGGTAAAAATGTAGATATATTCCAATAAGAATTACTGATTATATTATCATGTGAATGTTTGGATTGTCATTATGGGTGTTTGCGTTTTAAAATTAAATTGATTACGACATTAAAAATGTATGGTATCTTGCAGCACGTAAATTACGATTAAAAATTTTTTAGACGAAAGCGGAGTGATGGAGGACTCAAAATTTAAAATAAAATTTCCTTATTTTTTCAAGGTAATGATTTTCATTTCAGATGTTGAAAAGAAAATTAAAAATGAACACGATTAAAACCAATTTAGTCGAAAAAGGAGTTTTAAATATGATGATGATGATGATGATGATGATGATGATGATGATGATGATGATGATGATGGAGGACTATAGAAATGCAAAGACGTAAAGGTGATTCCCGTTGTAATTAGAACACTTGGAACCATAACGAAAAGCCACCATAAATGGCTTGAACAGATTGACGAGACAATTTATTTTCCAATTCTGCAAAAGGCTTGTTTGTTAGGAACGGCGAAAGTGTTAAGGTACAGCTTGAAAGTCTAAGGTCAAGGGAATTGACTTGATGTTCAAAAAAAGAAAACTCCAACTAAAAACATCCAAAAGTTGAGACTACTATGAAAAAATGATGATGATGATGAAATTCGTTTCGAATGAAATCAAAATAGAAAAAAATAATGGTAGTGGTTGTGACCATATGTCTTTTTTCCTCTGTATTTAAATCACTAAAAATACTAAAATCTACATGGTTCCCCAGTTTTGGGATTGTGTTTTGTCTTAGGAAACTTCCAATGAAATTGATCTAAATAGTCGTTATTTGCAATTAACTGAGTAAGTGACACATCTCTTACTATGTTTTTCGTGTATTACTCTCACCTATTCTCATATCTTTTTACACGATGTCTGTTGTTATTCTTCTTTCCATCACATTCTCCAGCTCTCTGTTTATAAAAGTCGAAGATAATGAAGAAACAAAGTGGGCAAATATTGAAAAAGTCAGTTATAAACAAAAAAGAATATCACAACAAGTATTATGATTTTTTTTCATGTATTTCGGCTTTTTATTATTATTTATTTGTTTATTATGCCTCCTTGGGCATCTCCACTTTAACTATCTTCTCAATTCAACTTTAAAAAAACAAACTCTTAATACAGTATCGATATCCAGATCAAATTCTGTTAAATATTTCATTTGACAGCTCCCAAAAGTGCCCCCTCAATTTTTTCCTCCTACCACTTTCTCTGAATTCATCCAACCTCATCTTAAACTTATCAACGCTATTGCTGTTCTTAATCCGATCTGGCAACTTATTCCAATAACACTTAACTCTGTGAGCAAAAAAACATAACTGGTTTACAGATCTAGTTTTTGAAAACTGCCTTGACAATAACCTTCCAGATCTAGGAGAAATACTAAAAAATGCCCACCATAGAAATGCCATTAATTATCTTGAAAGTCTCAATCATATCACCTCTCATTCTTCTCTCCAGCAAAGTAGTCAATCTCAATTTGTCCAATTTCTCCCTGTAACTGCACTTCTTTACTTTACTTATTAGTGTTGTCACCCTTCTTTGTACGCCTTCCAGTTTCAATATTACATTCCAATTTCCATGTCTAGTCGCTGGAGCGTAGGCGTGGGTGCCGTATTCTTTATGAGGTCTTATTAGAGCTTCATATATCCTTAACACATTTGTCTCCCTCGAAATAATATTCTTAACCATCTACCCGATCATTCTATTTGCCCTCGATACAATGGTCAAAATATGATTCTTTTCCCTAAATGTATTATCAAACCCCACTCCCAAATCGCACTTTCCATCTACTTCTTTGATTTCTCTGTTGTTTAGTACATATTCAACTCCAACATTCTTGGATCCTACATGTAGTACTTTACATTTGTCTAGGTCAAATCCCAATTTCCAAATGTCCTCCCAATATGATAATTTATTTAGATCCATCTGTGTTATTTCCTTTGATAAATGTCTCACAAGTAGTTTAACATCATCAGCAAACAGTTCTATTTCTGAATTTATATTATTAGGTAAGCCATTTATGAATATCAAAAACAACAAAATACCCAATACTGAACCCTGCGGAACACCGGAGGCTATGTACTGTTATTCAGAATAATTGTTACCAACCTTTACCTTCATAGTTCTATTCTTCAAAAACTCCCTCACAATATTTACCATTTTGTCAGTAATACCAAAATTTTTCATTTTCACTAGTCAACGATAATGAGATACCGTATCAAATACCTTGCTAAAATCCAAAATCCTCCAAAATCCTCCTCCATCAAATATTCATATTAGACAATGTTGATTTACCATGGACAAAGCCCTGTTGGTTACAATTATATAATTTATAAATTTATAAATATAAAATTTAATATGTGGTTTCTAATTATTTTTTCAAATACCTTACACAAAATACATGTTAAAAAAACTGGTCTGTAATTACTTTTTAAATGTATCGAACCTTTTTTATGTAGCAGCATTACTATAGCTGTTTTCTAAATATATGGAATCTCTTCACATTCCATACATTTCCTAAACAAAATGGTTGTTGCATTCGATAATAAGTATTTCAATATTTTAGGATGAATTTCATCAGGTTTTACTAACATCCAACTTGAATAGTAATAGTGTTATGTCTTTAGGTTCTATTTTTAGTTCATCCATAATTTTTGTTGTACCCTCCCCATAACAACTCTCCTGTAGTGGACCAAATTCTTCAAAAGAATGAACAGATTGAAAAAAAAAACTTGCTAGTACACTAGCTGTTTCTGCTGGCCTGTTTGTTAAATCCCCTGTTTCATCATCTCTTACTGTACTCACGCTTTTTTGAATTTTAGTTTTTGCTTTAACATATTTGAACAATGATTTACAGTTGTATTTAATATTTCTAACAATCTTATGTTCGTGTTTTAACTTTTCTTTTACTTCTAATGTTTCATATTCATTTTGTTTACTTACAGCATTTTAATTATATTCCATACTTGGTATAATTCCAGATTTCCTCCAAGCTTTATCTTTTTCTTTTCTTTTACGAGATAGACGATTACTGTCCCAATGTAATTTTTTCTAATCTATTTCCAACTAGTTTATATCTAGTATCTTCTATATACCAATGCAAACCGTTTGTTGTAAATAACTCCAAATATTAGTTCTGCATTCTAAAGTGTTGACTAATTAGATTCATAGGAGACACAACTAAACCCTTTGTCCAATTTACATTTGGCAAATTGAAATCCCTGACCATTATAATATCTTCAGATTCATCTGATGTAAATGGTATCTCACTCATTTGTTCTTTTAATCTATAATCTTCCTCTATGGACAAATCGGAGATCTGTATATACATACTACGACTAAAACTCTGTTATTAGCATCGATTATTCTTAACGCCAAAGATTTAGTTTTATCAAACCAATCCAATCTAGACGGTAATAGCTACATGAACCGGCTAGAGCAACGAGCACTAAGAACCTGCCTGTCCTATATATTCTTCTCCAGATACATAGGTGACAGACTAATCTTCACATCCTCTCGTGATGAAGCCACTCAAATATTCAACATCTTTAACAACACCGGGCCCCACATACAATTCACCATAGAACACCCCAACGATTCCGGCTCACTCTCTCTCCTTGACATCAACCTTAACATCACCAAAGACGGCTCTATACATACCAACTTCTATAGGAAACCTGCCTGCAAAAACCTCTTTATACACTTTAAGTCTGCCCTGCCTATAAAAGCCAAAATAGGTTATGCCCATAATGAAATCACCCGCATACAAAAAAATGCTCTTCTGCTGCTGACAAAATAACACAAACTAAAAACTTCAATCAAACCCTCTAAAATAATGGCTACCCCGCTCCTACCATAGCTCACCTAAATAAATAGTCCACCTAAATAAAGCCCAAAACACGCAAACACCGCACCCTCTCCAACACCTGTTTCTTAAAACTCCCTTTTTTAGTTATTAAATTACCACCTCCATTCGCAAGGCCATACACAAAGAAAACCTTGACATCCAACTAACCCACATTGGCACTTCCTTACGCCAACATCTATCTAAGAAACATACTAACCACACACCCGAACCCTGCTCCCTGACCAATTGCCCTATCCCCAACACTGATCTATGCCACCGCACCAACTGTGTATACAAATGCAACAAATTCTATAGGAAACACAACAAGACCGCTACACCTACGCATCAAAGAGCATATGAACGCCCGTATATCCTCTTTCCACAAGCATACAACATTATACCTCACTACTCAACGTGACATTCATGCCTCTGTCAGAAACATTGGGCACCTAAGAATCACAGAATCGATCCTCATCTCCAGATTAAGCCCCTTACTCAATCAGCGTCACGAGCTCCACTCATCATTCATTCTATAATAATCTACCCTCTCACCCACTGACCAACCCTCATATCTAACACTCATTATATTCCAATTCCACTATTTCACTCCCACTCTCAATTAAGCCATCCACTACTGCTACCACCACCACACACCCAAACAATCAAATAGGCCCCTCCCCACATGAACATCCATCTCAACACACATCCAATCACATGAGAATAACAACCCCTAACAATCAAAAACCACAATCGACCCCCAATACTACCCCAGCAAAATAATTCACATCATAACCTGGCATTAGTAATTAATTTAACCACATCTAAATACATATAAAATGTATACAAATAATATACAAATATAGAAAAAATATATATAATAAAGAAATTAAATAAAGAAATAAGAACAAGAAGAGAAAATAAAGAATAAATAAATAAACAATAATACACATATATATATATATATATATATATATATATATAATAACTTAATACACAACTTCTATCGACTGAATCTATAAATTAATTCGCATTCAAGACCCAATTTAATAACAGGCAGAGTTATTCCCCTTACACTGTCTTAAATACTCGAATTTAACTAGATTCATTTAAGCCTAAACTAAATTTAAAATCCTATAATAAGTAACATATTATATTAATTCGATAAACTAATTTAATGAAACTCACAATTAATAATACTTTTTGAATATATGATAACCAATAGATGTAATAAAATTTAGAATAATAAAAATCAGAGATTAATTACTTTATATTTAAACAAAAAATACGAAAATAAAACAAC
Source organism: Sepiola atlantica (assembly GCA_963556195.1). NCBI lineage: Eukaryota > Metazoa > Mollusca > Cephalopoda > Sepiida > Sepiolidae > Sepiola > Sepiola atlantica. Next base: position 101,405,777 of record OY744530.1, read on the forward strand.
AACACACAGAAACAAATAAAAATTAAAATATATTATCAAAACTAACAGTTAATTCATCACTATACAATACCATACCTATCACTTATCTAATATTACACACATATTTTTGAACACTACATTTATATACAAAACATAATTTCTATTCTCTGGCATCCATTTTGGTGAATTATCTACAGACGAAGTTTTCTTTTGGTGTTTATTATTTTTGACAAAGGGAAGTTTCTTGTTTTCCCGAAATATTAAATAAATGATTTTTAATAATCATCCGGACAACATACAAACAGCCAACACCACTTTTACTGTTATGTAAGATTTTTAGAAAAAATAAATAGTAAGTCCCATTGCGATTTATTATTTTTGTTCCTTCCAGCTTACAACCTACCCGGCACTTTGCATTTTAAACATACTATATATATATATATATATATATATATATATATATATATATATATATGGAGAGTGAGGGAGAAGTTTTTATAAAGAATATAAATATTTTAAGCTTCTACTCTTTATAGTCCAGTCAAAATGTGACTCAACCTCAAACAAATTGCTAACAAAGATTTTTAACTTGAAAATAACCTTTCTTTCAAATAAAAAAAAGTTTACAAAAATTAGCCTTGCGGAAAGGGGTTAACGGGTACTATCTTTAAAATCCAACTTAACAATATTAAAATTTCGAGACATAAAATTCCTGATATTTCCTGACAAGTATGTCCATTATTCCTGACAATTACTGACAAAAATAAACGTTTTTCCTGACAAAAAAAACTTTATTAAATCAAAAAAAAAGAAGATTTTTTTGCATAAAAACGCACTTCGAATTTCTGGACTTCCGAGTAAGATAAAGACAGATCTCATCAAATGTGTGACCGTTTTGCCATAGGAAGTATTGCTCCACCATCTAAGAGATACTGTGGATCTGAAGACTGTGGACCTGATTGTACAGTGGAAGTCAGTTCCCATATTGTGCCTGCCAAAGCCGGGTTTTTTGCCTCTCGCGGTAGTCCGAAAGAATAAAAAAGTGCAGGCTCATACTGGAAATGTTCTTGCTGCTGCTGAGTTGAGGGTTCATTGGTAGATAGCACAAACAGTCTCTGGAATAGGAGTTGTGGATCAGTTTCAACTGCTTTATCTTTGCTGGGCGAAACTTTTGACCCGAGTGTAATTGCCTGATCCTTTCTTTTAAAAGTGCACTCGTGGACATTTTCTCCAACCATTGAAGCTATGATTGCCTCTCCTATGGAGTTTGCTCTGTCCACATGCACCTTTTTGTCTCCAGTTACTCCGCTTGAAATGCTGTGAATGGACGGATCTTCCATAAAAGGGTCATATGTCTGGAGAAACGCAAGGAGCTTCCATGTATCCCTCATATCTCGCGCTTTTCTTGCTGAAGTAGCCTCCTAGTGCCATAACGAATGCCTGCTAGTTCTTGCATTGTAAACTTGATTTCAGCGCATGCTGGCAGTGATAGTGTCCAAACCAATCGTCCATTCCTTTGCTATGAGTAAGACTTGTAGACGTCTTAATGCTTCTCATTAGCACCTGCTCAATAACCAGATCCGTCGACAAGCCAGCCCAGTAGCGATCACTCCGTCTAATCACATGGAATCCTTCAGAAAATTTCTGGTACACTTCAGGATGGCTTTTCGGCAGCCCCTCCATTTGCTGCAAGTACAAGTAGGCCGACTTTGCATATAGGATGTTTCCTGCTGAAGCGAATATTGGCAGCATTTCCTTACAGCGTCATGGTGCAATTCCCAGTTCCCAGTGCGCTCTGCCTTGATAAACAATTGCAGGATCTTCACCATATCAAGGTATTGAATCCACAATTCGCTGGTCATCCATCGCATCCTTCACATGGTTGATTCTCTTGGCAATCCTGGTCATAGACTCTGATGACAGAACATTATTCAATGTCTCAGTCCCATCAAGGAGACCATTCAATAGCCCCTGAGCTTCCTTCGGGTCTCCATTTTGAGGAAATGACTCTTCTGCATCAGTGTTGGGTTGATCATCTGAAGATCCTATGATGCCCATACCGTGGAATGTGTTGAATCCATCAATATTCCTTACATTATGGCCCACATTATCAGCTACGAACTGCAGAAATTCAGTTTCAACAGGGGAGAAAGTTTCAGCGCCATGAACAAGAGCAGCACTTCTTTCGAATTTCTGGACTTCCGAGTAAGATGAAGACATTCAGATTGTCAATTAAGAACCTCAATCCAAATTTGTCATGCATTTCTACTGCTAAACCAAACTGCAAATGTACAACGAGAACTCTGGGTCTAGCAGACTGAATTATCGCTTGACGAACTGATGCAAGTTTCAAATCATTGTCTTTGCCTGCAAATATCTTCCCGAGAAAGATCAACAATGTTTTAGGAACAAGAATCGCATCCTGTTCAAGATCATTCTTCGACGGGTAATATTCTGAACATTGACCAATCTGAATTATGATCTTCTCTCTACGTTATTCAGAAGCTCTGTTAATGGAATCGATGCCCTTCTGGCTGACGATAGATGTTCCTTCATTACTGAACAGTTCATTGTTGCAAATAGCACACTTGTCAGCATTCATAATCATCGGTACTTCACTTTGCCCAACCTAAAATTAGAATATGACAGAATATTAAGCTCCTGCAGTAATACATCAAAAGAGACAAAAATAAGGCATCAGAAGTTATAATTATATTTAACTTCATGAAAACTGTTGGTTTTATCCAATTTAACATTGCTACATTTAGTATTTTTGAAGATGAATTTACAGAAATTTAGTTGAGAGGGGGGCTAGAATCGGCGGCAATCTTTAAAGATGGCGCCCATTGATCCCTTTCCGCAAGGCTAATTTTGGTAAACTTTTTGTTATCTGAAAGAGAGGTTATTCATGCCCAATATCCAAGTAAAAACCTTTGTTAGCAATTTGTTTGAGGTTCAGCCAAAAAATCAGCTAGATTGACTGGACATTTCCAATTGCAAGCTCAATGAAGTTGTGTTACCATATTCAGAACAATAAAGTATATATATATATATATATATATATA
>OY744530.1:101413820-101606320 GCA_963556195.1 Sepiola atlantica
ACAAAGAATCTGATTGGTTAACTAGCTAGCCGTGTATATAAAAACACTCGGCAAAACTAACTCCATGCATTTTAGCCTGAAGATTCTCCTTAGGAGATAAAACACGGGAGCCTCTGTGCAGCTTAATTGCCAAAATATATGTTCAAAACTTACTAATATATATATATATATATATATATATATATATATATATATAGAGAGAGAGAGAGAGAGAGAGAGAGAGAGAGAAAGAGAGAGAGATAGAGAGATAGAGAGAAAGTGGGATTGGGAGGAGAGGGAGCACAATAATATACAACTTTACAAATGCCTTGTTATAATGAAAGCATGGCAGAAGTTAAGGGATGTGGTCTATCTAGCTGTTGATGGCGCGAGCAAGGAAGTCAGAAAATTAATTACCCAATCATACAAAGGGGCTTCCGGCATGAAGTCTTAACGCTGAAAAAGAGCTGTCTGTGTCTTGGATGTTATTTGGCTACCGGAAATGGGTGAAAAGTGCAATGAAGTCATACCGGAAGACGATTATATAGGTTTATAGTTTTTTTATGTTTAGGATATATATATATATATATATATATATATATATATATATATATATATATATATATATATATATATGTTGACATGCAAATTCGGATGTTCTTCTGTTGCACCTTTCCTTTTTAAATGGCTTTCTCATAAAATATATACCTACAAAGATGTTTATATGTATGACAATGAAATATAAGAATTATACAGAAACGAACTAGAGAATTATCTGTCAAAATCTGCTTTTTTAAATCATTGTAGAGATTAGAGATCTTATTTACACTTAATCTCAATGAATGCAAACGCGGGTGCATGATGGATCGTGATAGATGACCATTGATTATCAAACGTCTTACTTTTCACAGCTGTTATAAGCTGGTGGAAGAAGTAACTCGTCACACAACTATGACGCTTATATGTTTGGATAAGAAGACAAAAGTGACTTAAGTCCGGGGTCCTGCGACTGGTAGCATATATATATATATATATATATATATATATATATATATATATATATATATATATATATATAATGTGCTCAATTGCTTGTGTAAGAGCTTATATATTTTATTTAAATTTACACTATACTTTAGTATAATCTTCCATTGATACTTTCGGTTTCATGGCCAGTGTTTTCATGAAACCGATATATATATATATATATATATATATATATATATATATATATCTGTTTCTTTCATTCATTATACTTTATACTTATGGTTCTCTCTTTTTCTGATTCTCCCCTCTCTACTTCATTCTCTTTCTTTATTTTCTCATTGTCTATTCTCTCTGTTACCCTCTTTCACTTGGCCCTTTCTTGTATTAGCTTCGTTTTCCTGTCTTTTTCTGTTATCTCTTAGTACCTGCTCTTCTTACTTTTTCGTATGTCTCTCTGACTCTCTCCATTTCTTTTCCTCGTCTCCCTTTCCTTTGTCAGTCATCTAACTTCCCCTTTCTCTCTTTCCACCAATCACGTATTTATATACTTAATTTCTACTTAAAATAAACGCTATGATTTCTAAGTACGTTTCACATCTTTCGTTTTTTTTTCTCCATATTTTCGAATGAAGTCACAAAAGGCCTTTCAAGGTTAAACGGATGTAAAAGATCAAAGGTCAACATACAGACGAAAATCATACCAAGTGGTTTAAAAAATGTTCGGATATAAGAACCCAGTTTACATTGTCAAAAGTTCCGGTTTCAGATCCCAATCCCTCGTTCTCTCTCTCTCTCTCTTTCTCTCTCTCTCTTACTCTCTCCCTCGCTCTTTCTCTCTCTCTCTCTCTCTCTCTCTTTGGCTCCCCATGTCTCTATCCATTTGGTCATAACCCACTCGGGAATTTCATGGAAACTAATGTGAACAAATAATAATACCACTACTTGACCTTCGGGCGAAGATCAAAGTGTAATTTCTTTTGGAAATAAAATTAAATTTAACGAATTGTGGATATTTTAAGTAGGATAGTCCATAGAATAAATGTGGTATTCTGGTGACTGCTGAAATAAAATTAATTTACAAATGATAAAAGAATGAATAGAACAGTGGCTGGACTTTTTTTTATAGCGTTGTGCCTACTTTGTGAAATCTTTTTGAATCTTTATTGCAGTAGTGTAGTATATGTTATGTACTCGGTCAAGCGAGGAGAAATCCCTCCCGACTGATGCAATTTTAATTTTGTTTCAATCCAAAAATAAAGCAAAGGCGTGTGCGCGCATTGCGCATTACTGTCTGGCTATTTATTTTGCAAAACTCATTTTCCAATTAGTAATGGATCTCGTCTATAAAACACAGCATTTCATTATCAAATGGAACTTCGTATTTTTTTTAGTAAAAGCGAGGATACATTTTTGGGTAAACCACAGGGTGAGCAGATGCTGCTTACAAATCCGTTAATTTCATTTCTTTCTTTTCAGTTTTCGGACATTTTGTTTTTTGTTTTATCCCTTTTTCTCACATTGCGCCATAAACATGTGCTATATTTATTCTAGGCGTGGTCGAGAGCAAAAACGTTATATTTTCATATCTTTCGTCGCAATCGTCCCGGTCGTCGCTTGATCGTCCAGTGAGTTCTGACATGCTATGAAACCTGAAATACTACAGTTATTGGGAAAAACTTTTACCTTTGCTGGATACAATGCAACCGTTGATTTTGAATGAATGAAACCAACTTATGATCATTTGAAACTAGGCAGTGTGCTTCTTTGTTAGCTTTCGAAAACAGGGAGGAGGGGGAGAAAAAAGAGACGTTTACTCATTCTTTTTAAGACTCAATTTCGCACGTCCTTTCGACTGACTTACAAGTAGTTGTCTGATGACTTAACAATTCTTTTCCCGTTCCTCCAATAACGTCATTCCTCATCTGGTTCCTACTTTCTTCCTTTCCGTTCCCATGTTTTGACTAATCAAACTTTTTACCCCACCAGACAGCCCTGTACCTCAGCATGTATTTAGGCGATTTTATGGAGACAATGATAATAACCATTCTTTAAACTAGTTGACATACCCGATATTCAGTATAACACATAACTCAATAAGTCTCGGGGCTGACATATAGATGGTGCCACTAATAAAACCTATGATTTAAGAAAGTACTAACCTTCAAATGGCATGTGTCAAAATGTGAGCCTAATCCTAATTTCTATAATTTCCAAATGCATATAATGTTTCCGGAAAATATTTGAGCAAAATGTAGAAGATTAGTTTTTTAAATAGCCATATCCTATACGGATAATTTCTAAGTAAAAAAATAGTCAAATATCTAGCATTTGATTTTAAATTGATGTGTTTCGGCTTTAATGTTGTTTTCATATAAAAAAGAATACGTTTAGCACCTTTGAAATGTCAGTTCGAAATTTCGCCTATGTTCCCGAGTTGGACATAAATATTCTTAAGTTAAAAAAAATGAACATGAGGAAAGCCAGAGGTTACATATGCTGAAATCTTCTGTTGCAGAAATGTCAAGGGATTTAATGAAAATAATATACGAATATCCACTAAAAATATAACAACGGACGAAATATATTTGTGTGCAATAGACATTTGATTTATCATGTCAGGATATTTATTTAATAAAAAAGAAATATATATTTATATTTATATAATTATAATTTTTTTTAAATAAATATTTTAAATATCTACAGGCATACATGTTTTCTATTCACCAACAATCATCAGTGTGGATGATGTAACTGTACCTGTGTAGTTGTCAGGAGCGACATACCGGTATCGATGCTTATCTGGGTGGAACATTTCATAGTTGTTTTCCTGATCGTTCTTCAATGAAATTTACTTTCGATGTTTTCTTTATATGTCTTGAATCTTGTAGCCTAGAAACATGTGCAAATCTCGTTTCTAGATTTATTCATCTTGACCTTCTTTCTGATATCTGCATTTCTCGTCTATCTTTTAGGGTTACTCAAACTTTTCATTTAAGTTTCCTCACGTGGTCTGTCACATATTTCCTCTCATGGTCTGTCACATATTTCCTCTCATGGTCTGTCACATATTTCCTCTCATGGTCTGTCACATATTTCCTCTCATGGTCTGTCACATATTTTGCTTAAATATACAACAATAAGAACTATTTTATTTTGATTAAAAGGAATGCCAATAGAATGTAATATTCGTTAAACGAGTTTTAAATTACGGACAAAAATGATAAGAAAGATGGCAATACAAATTGACACTTTAAGACTAGAGAAGCAATTATGATGAGAATAGTGTTTTAATTGTCTGCCACAAACAGCGTTTATTATTTGTTTGATTATTTGTTTGATTATTTGTTCATTATTTGTTTATTATTTGTTAATTATTTGTTTATTATTTGTTTATTATTTGTTTGATTATTTGTTTGATTATTTGTTCATTATTTGTTTATTATTTGTAATAATCAAACAAATAATCAAACAAATAATAAAACAAATAATAAACAAATAATATTGTTTATTATTTGTTTTATTATTTGTTTGATTATTTGTTTGATTATTTGTTTGATTATTTGTTTATTATTTGTTTGATTATTTGTTTGATTATTTGTTTGATTATTTGTTTGACTATTTGTTTAATTATTTGTTTGACTATTTGTTTGATTATTTGTTTGATTATTTGTTTGATTATTTGTTGATTATTTGTTTGATTATTTGTTTATTATTTGTTTGATTATTTGTTGATTATTTGTTTGATTATTTGTTTGATTATTTGTTTATTATTTGTTTATTATTTGTTGATTATTTGTTTATTATTTGTTTGATTATTTGTTTGATTATTTGTTTATTATTTGTTTAATTATTTGTTTGACTATTTGTTTGATTATTTGTTTGATAATTTGTTTGATTATTTGTTGATTATTTGTTGATTATTTGTTGATTATTTGTTTGATTATTTGTTTGATTATTTGTTTGATTATTTGTTTGATTATTTGTTTATTATTTGTTTGATTATTTGTTTGACTATTTGTTTGATTATTTGTTTTATTATTTGTTTATTATTTGTTTGATTATTTGTTTGATTATTTGTTTGATTATTTGTTTGACTATTTGTTTGACTATTTGTTTGATTATGTGTTTGATTATTTGTTGGATTATTTGTTTGATTATTTGTTGATTATTTGTTGATTATTTGTTGATTATTTGTTTAGTTATTTGTTTGATTATTTGTTTGATTATTTGTTGATTATTTGTTGATTATTTGTTTATTATTTGTTTGATTATTTGTTTGATTATTTGTTTGATTATTTGTTTGATTATTTGTTTGATTATTTGTTTATTATTTGTTTGATTATTTGTTTGACTATTTGTTTTATTATTTGTTTGATTATTTGTTTGATTATTTGTTTTATTATTTGTTTGATTATTTGTTTGATTATTTGTTTGACTATTTGTTTGATTATTTGTTTGATTATTTGTTTGACTATTTGTTTGATTATTTGTTTGATTATTTGTTTGATTATTTGTTTGATTATTTGTTTATTATTTGTTTGATTATTTGTTTGATTATTTGTTTGATTATTTGTTTGATTATTTGTTTATTATTTGTTTGATTATTTGTTTATTATTTGTTTGATTATTTGTTTGATTATTTGTTTGACTATTTGTTGATTATTTGTTGATTATTTGTTTGGTTATTTGTTTGATTATTTGTTTGATTATTTGTTTGATTATTTGTTTGATTATTTGTTGATTATTTGTTGATTATTTGTTGATTATTTGTTTGATTATTTGTTTGATTATTTGTTTATTATTTGTTTATTATTTGTTTATTATTTGTTTGATTATTTGTTTATTTTTTGTTTGATTATTTGTTTGATTATTTGTTTGATTATTTGTTCATTATTTGTTTGATTATTTGTTTGATTATTTGTTTGACTATTTGTTTATTATTTGTTTGACTATTTGTTTGATTATTTGTTTATTATTTGTTTGATTATTTGTTTATTATTTGTTTATTATTTGTTTATTATTTGTTTGATTATTTGTTTATTATTTGTTTGATTATTTGTTTATTATTTGTTTGATTATTTCTTTATTATTTGTTTGATTATTTGTTCATTATTTGTTTATTATTTGTTTATTATTTGTTTATTATTTGTTTATTATTTGTTTATTATTTGTTTGATTATTTGTTTATTATTTGTTTGATTATTTGTTTATTATTTGTTTGATTATTTGTTTATTATTTGTTGATTATTTGTTTATTATTTGTTTATTATTTGTTTATTATTTGTTTATTATTTGTTTGATTATTTGTTTATTATTTGTTTGATTATTTGTTTATTATTTGTTGATTATTTGTTTATTATTTGTTTATTATTTGTTTATTATTTGTTTATTATTTGTTTATTATTTGTTTGATTATTTGTTTATTATTTGTTTATTATTTGTTTATTATTTGTTGATTATTTGTTTATTATTTGTTTATTATTTGTTTATTATTTGTTTATTTTTTGTTTATTTTTTGTTTGATTATTTGTTTATTATTTGTTTGATTATTTGTTTTATTATTTGTTGATTATTTGTTTATTATCTGATTATTATTTGTTTATTATTTGTTTATTATTTGTTTGATTATTTGTTTATTATTTGTTTGATTATTTGTTTATTATTTGTTTGATTATTTGTTTATTATTTGTTTATTATTTGTTTATTATTTGTTTGATTATTTGTTTATTATTTGTTTGATTATTTGTTTATTATTTGTTGATTATTTGTTTATTATTTGTTGATTATTTGTTTATGATTTGTTTATTATTTGTTTATTATTTGTTTATTATTTGTTTGATTATTTGTTTATTATTTGTTTGATTATTTGTTTATTATTTGTTTATATTTGTGTATTTGTTTATTATTTGTTTATTATTTGTTTATTATTTGTTTAATATTTGTTTGATTTATTTGTTTTTATTTGTTGTTATTTGTTTTTATGTTGTGTTATGTTGGGTGTGGTGGTGTGTGGGTGGTTGGTGGGGTGTTGTGTGGGTGGTGTTGTGTGTTTGTGGTTTTATTTGTTTGTTATGTTTTTGTTTGTTGATTTGTTGTTATTTTTTGTTTATTTTGTTTAATGTTTGGGGTGGTGTGGGGTGGTGTGTGGTTGGGGGGGTGGGGGGGGTGGTGGTGGGGTGTGTTGTGTGTTGGGGGGTTGTGTTGGTTGGTGGGTGGTGTGTGGTGTTTGGGGGGTGGTGGGGGGGGTGTGGGTGGGGGGGTGTGTGGTTGGTGGGTGGTGGGGGTGTTTGTTGTGGAGGGTGGGGTGTTTGTTATGATTCTCTTTATTTGTTTTATTACTCTTCTGAACAAAAATTCAAACAACATAGAAATTTACACCCCTCGCAGAAAAATATAACACTGACTCTTCGAGTAGGTATGCTTTTAATAAGTATTTCCAGATGTCTCTCCCCACGGAGGCTAGCGACGATTGCTCCTGCCCAATTATCGTCAAAATTATGAGGCAGGAGGTGCAAGACGACCCGTTTAGACGACCCTTTAGACGACCCTTCAGATTTACTTCTCACATGCTTTTTGTGCAACTATTTACTTGCTTCCCCACGAGGGCAAAGTTAGGCATAAGGTCGGTTTTTAATATGGGAAAAATCTCGCTCCCGAAAAGAGGCACTCTGCATTGGAAAATAAACAAAAATGGCTTTAGTCTAGATGTATATTGTTCGCATTTTATATTTATTTATTTTAACTTAGTTAACCCCAAACAAGTCAAGTTGCCACCGTCGACGTAAGGGGCTCCTGAGAATTAGGGTGATAGTTTAGGGGTGTCATCCTAAATTGAGAGCCGTTCAGCGAGATGTTTGTTCACATTAGTTTTAAATTTCTGCATGTCGGTACACTCGGTGATACAGGGAGCAGGGAGGGAGTTCAAAATGCCGGCAGCTCGAGGAAATAAGCTATGGGAGTAGAAAGTTCTCCGGGACCTCCACAGTGAATTAATAGGATTCAACTGATTGTCGTGTTGGTCGAGTGTATTTACGTCAAAGGGGCACCGGAGCAGCAAGTTCATCAGAGCATATTCCATTGAAGTACTTGTAAAACATGCACAAGAGTTCAACATTGCAGCGATAGACAAGGGCTAGAGCTTGGTGGATAGTGAGAGACCTATAAGATTAGCGTCTCTTTTTTGTACCTTGTATAAGAAGGAGAGACTGGTGGATGGTGCACCAGCCCAGACGTGGCAAAAATACTCCATGCATGGGCGGATGGTGGCTTTGTAGAGGTACAGGATATTGTCAGGTGTTAGATGTTTTCTGGTACGATAGAGGGAGCCAACTTTCTTTGCAACAGCCTTGGTAATATCTTCTATGTATTTGTTCCATTTCAAATTACCTGGATTACGAGGATTTTGAACGTTGGTCTCTCAGGTATGGTGTAATTTGCCATGGCAATCGGTGGTTGAAGAGGTTTCTTGTAGTTGTTGTAGGCAAGGAGTTTTGTCTTAGCAGCATTAAATGTTACCATCCATTTATGACCCCATTCCACTACAGACTGGTGATAACTTTCTAAGGATTCAGCCATTGCATTGGATATGTGTGCATCCGTTTTATCCACATGACGAGAGTAGAGCGTTGTGTCGTCAGCTAATATACCCATCTCAGACACAATGTCATCATTGAGGTAGTTTATGAACAATAAAGGTCCAAGGATTGATCCCTGTGACACACCTGCATTTATGCAATGTTATTTGGATGAATGGCCATCGAGGACAACCTTGAGCTTTCTTTTAGATAGGAAGGATCTAATTATATTAAATATTCGTCCACTAATATCACATGATATCATTTTTTAGAAGACCTTTATGCCAGCCCTTGTCAAAGGCTTTGTATATACTAAGCGCTACCACCCTAGCTTCACCTGTCTTGTCCAGTGTATGGTATATGCGTTCTTAGATGACCGTTAAGATATCCACAGTAGATCGTGCTTGTCTAAATCCATACTGATAGTAGAGAGTAGTTTAGCATTAACGAGCTGATGGATTATCGCTAGATCGATTAAATATTTAAATATTTTAGCGAAGAGAGGGAGTAGATTATATGGGGTGATAATTGTGAAGGTCAGTTCTATATCCAGAATTCTTGAAGACTGGTATCACACAGGCAATTTTCTAGCTATCAGGGAAGCAAGATTCAGCAAGGCATTTGTTGTAAAGTTTGAAGAGGACAGAGCATTTCTTCATTACTATTACTGATATAAGATCAGGCCCACATGCTTTGGAGATATCAAGGTTTTTTATGATGTCCGGGTTCAGTCTGCAGTGGGAAATTTGGGAGGGAGTGGTTTGCGGAGTCCAAAGTTGAGTTTATGGTGAATCGCTGTGCAAGAAGTTCAGCCTTATAAGTTTCCGTGCAAACGACATCATTGTGGTTGGATAGCGGGGGAATTGTTGATTGCCCATTGCTCACCACACTATTGAAAATTTTCCAGAAATCACGTGTACCTAGTTTCTGTGACTCAATGCGTTTTCTGGTCACCTCTGTATACCTTCTCTTTGCTTCATCTATTACAGTCTTACATTAATTTCTTGACGTTATAAGTTTCGGTCTATTTGTAGTTGACTTGTGGCGGTTGAATTGTCGGAATGCTTGCTGCCTCTCAGCAATAGCAGCTGCACAGTTCGAAGTGAACCATTGTTGGTAATGAGGCTGGCTTTAGAATTTTCGCATGGAGACATGAGCTTCAATGCTTGCGTTGACCCTTTTGGTTCTAATTTGCGCACTGATCAGCAGGGAGAGAAAATATTTAACACCATGGGGCATCGTTTATGTGATCTCTGAAGGATTCCCAGCCAGCCTGCTTTTAGTATCTCGTCGTTTTGAGCAACGGCTCACTAACTTTGGCACGAGATTTTAGGGTGATATCAATCATTATAACAAGGTGATCAGCGTTCCTGAGCGGGCTATGGAAATTCGTCGCACAAGCCCTAAGCAGTGAGGTCACCTAGAGTCAAGTGATAATGCTGTATTAATGCTGTCAGAGACAAAGTTAAGCAGGGTAGAGTTCAGGAGAACCGTATATAAAATATAAGTAACTAACGCTGTGCTCTAAGGGTAATCTAAAGCACATGTAGGCTTGATCATCTGATTCTAGATTATGTTCTCTAGTCAAGAGGAGGGTGTTCCGAACATACACTCTTAGCCCGTGCATATGTTTGTCAGAGTCTTTACGGTAGAGTGTGAGGTATTTACTCATGTCAAAATGGTGTGAGGAGATTGAGTATTGTAGGTGTGTTTCACTTAGTGCTAGGATATTCGGGAAGTTTACTATGAGAAAGGTTTCTACGTCCTTGTATGTTGGTTCTAAGTCCCCGGATATTTGTGAATGCGAGCCTCAAGAACGAAGGCAAAGATGTATTTTGTTGGGTGTCTGGTTTAGGTTTGTTTCTATTTATTTATATTGTATTGTCATTTAGATTTCTCACCAGGGTATAAACAATGCTATTTTTAGTAGGGGAAACATTAAAATGTCTTCATAAATCATATTAAGTTCTGGAATTTTTCGATAAGGATTTACAATTTGGATAATTTAAATTGTTCTAACTACTATTCTCATCTTATTTTCACAACGTTTTCCCCGATGTAACCTCCGATCATCTTAAGGTGCATCGTTTCAAACTTGAGAATGTTTATGCCAAATCAGGAACCTTCTAACTGAACACTTTATTTAATCCATGGCGGTAGATTGTTCTCGTTCTGTCAGCCATTACCGGGTAGAAGTGTTAAGTAATTTTTATTTCATTCTTTTATTATTGCCTGTAGTAAGGATTAAAAATAGTAAGAATTAAAAATAGTAAGGATTAAATGTAGTAAGGATTAAATGTAGTAAGGATTAAATGTAGTAAGGATTAAAAATAGTAAGGATTGAAAATAGTAAGGATTGAAAATAGTAAGGATTAAAAATAGTAAGGATTAAATATAGTAAGGATTAAAAATAGTAAGGATTAAATATAGTAAGGATTAAATGTAGTAAGGATTAAAAATAGTAAGGATTAAAAATAGTAAGGATTAAATGTAGTAAGGATTAAAAATAGTAAGGATTGAAAATAGTAAAGATTAAAAATAGTAAGGATTAAATATAGTAGGGATTAAATATAGTAAGGATTGAAAATAGTAAGGATTCAAAATAGTAAGGATTCAAAATAGTAAGGATTCAAAATAGTAAAGATTAAAATTATTAAGGATTACAAATAGTAAGGATTACAAATAGTAAGGATTGAAAATAGTAAGGATTAAAAATAGAAAGGGTTAAAAATAGTAAGGGTTAAAAATAGTAAGGATTGAAAATACTAAGGATTACAAATAGTAAGGATTAAAAATAGTAAGGATTTAAAATAGTAAGGATTTAAAATAGTAAGGATTAAAAATTCTAACCCATAACAGACTGTCACTTAGAAATGATTATAACTCAACACACCATAAAAGAATAAAATAAAAATGACTTAAAACTTCTATCCGGTTATCGCTGATTGAATAATCTACCCCCTTTGATTCGAAATTCCGTATAGATTCCCGAGTTAAACATACAATTCCCGAAGTAAAAAATGAACACCTGAAGAAGGTCGGAGGTTACATGGGCCAACAAATTTTTAAAATAACAACCAAGATTAGAATAATAGTTTAAATAATCTAAATAATGGATAAATCATAGTTTATGAATAGCAACACCAAAGACAAAATATCATGGAAATTTCTTTTGCAAACTTTTATTTCATTATTGTTTATTCTAATTGTTTTTATAAACTTTTCCCTTTATATAAAAAGGGACATAACTCTCTCAAGAAATAACGCAAATTGACTTTATTTTATTTAGAAGCTCTCATTATGGAGTGTATTCGTAAAGTCTGGACACAGGATAATTGGATGTTTTTCATTCAACCAAATTAAATACAAAATGCAATATTTTTAACTGATTAAAAAGGTGAGAAATTGGTTGAATGGCGGTTTTTCTTATTGGATTAGAAGACATGTTCAGGTGAAGTGGTCTTATAGTTCATCAGACCACAGTGGTATTTTTTTCTTTTTCTCGGGTGTGTAAAAGGAAACATCACAGATCTAATACAATTGACTCAGCAGATAAAGAGTGAATATACGAAAATTGAATGGAATGTTGACATCCTGCAGTACAGAATAGGCGTGGTGTATGGAGCTGATTAAGATGATGCTCCACTAGTTGAATGCCATCTTTAATAAATTGTTTTTTTCTAATCTTATTCATTCATTTCGTATGCATCAAATCATTCGCATTGGGTTCCCCGCTATCTAGTTAGAATTCTTTCTAGATAGAAAGACATCGGGTACTTACAGGAGAGACCACGTGAAAGTTGCCAAGATATTACGTGAAAGTGTTTCTGTGGAACGAACTGGATTCGAATTTGCCAGACCTAGGTGTTCAGTTCGTGGCGTTAACCACTGAGCAACCGTCACCTCCATCTAATATTATAACTTGATAAAAATTTAAAATTTATTTTTACAATATCAATATGATATTTCTCTGGGAAATAAATTCTGATGATTTATTTAATTACACATATTATTACAACTTCTGTTGTAATTGTAGTTGAATTTTTTCAGTACTCTACCTTAAAATTATTAACGATTAAAACAATGCAACATTTTAGTTGAATTTTTTCATTACTCTACCTTAAAATTATTAAAGATTAAAACAATGCAACATTTTAGTTGAATTTTTTCATTACTCTACCTTAAAATTATTAAAAATTAAAACAATGCAACATTTTAGTTTAATTTTTTCATTACTCTACCTTAAAATTATTAAAAATTAAAACAATGCAACATTTTAGTTTAATTTTTTCATTACTCTACCTTAAAATTATTAAAAATTAAAACAATGCAACATTTTAGTTTAATTTTTTCATTACTCTACCTTAAAATTATTAAAAATTAAAACAATGCAACATTTTAGTTTAATTTTTTCATTACTCTACCTTAAAATTATTAAAAATTAAAACAATGCAACATTTTAGTTTAATTTTTTCATTACTCTACCTTAAAATTATTAAAAATTAAAACAATGCAACATTTTAGTTTAATTTTTTCATTACTCTACCTTAAAATTATTAAAGATTAAAACAATGCAACATTTTAGTTTAATTTTTTCATTACTCTACCTTAAAATTATTAAAGATTAAAACAATGCAACATTTTAGTTTAATTTTTTCATTACTCTACCTTAAAATTATTAAAAATTAAAACAATGCAACATTTTAGTTTAATTTTTTCATTACTCTAACTTAAAATTATTAAAGATTAAAACAATGCAACATTTTAGTTGAATTATTTATTTACTCTACCTAAAGATTATTAAAGATTAAAACAATGCAACATTTTAGTTGAATTTTTTCATTACTCTAACTTAAAATTATTTAAGATTAAAACAATGCAACATTTTAGTTGAATTATTTATTTACTCTACCTAAAGATTATTAAAGATTAAAACAATGCAACATTTTAGTTGAATTTTTTCATTACTCTACCTTAAAATTATTAAAGATTAAAACAATGCAACATTTTAGTTGAATTTTTTCATAACTCCACCTAAAAATTATTAAAGATTAAAACAATGCAACATTTTAGTTGGATTTTTTCATTACTCTACCCAAAAATTATTAAAGATTAAAACAATGCCACATTTTAGTTGAATTTTTTCATTACTCCACCATAAAATTATTAAAGATTAAAACAAGGCAACATTTTAGTTAGATTTTTTCATTACTCTACCTTAAAATTATTAAAGATTAAAACAATGCTACATTTTAGTTGCATTATTTATTTACTCTACCTAAAAATTATTAAAGATTAAAACAATGCAACATTTTAGTTGGATTATATATTTACTCTACCTAAAAATGATTAAAGATTAAAACAATGCAACATTTTAGTTGAATTTTTTCGATTACTCTACCTTTAAATTATTACAGATTAAAACAATGCAACATTTTAGATGAATTCTTTCATTACTCCACCTTAAAATGATTAAAGATTAAAACAATGCAACATTTAGTTGAATTTTTTCATTACTCTATCTTAAAATTATTAAAGATTATGACAATGCAACAAATTGGTTGAATATTTTCATTACTCTACCTAAAAATTATTAAAGATTAAAACAATGCAACATTTTAGTTGAATTTTTCATTACTCTACTTTAAAATTATTAAAGATTAAAACAATGCAACATCTTAGTGGAATTTTTTCATTACTCAACCTTAAAATTATTAAAGATAAAGACAATGCAACATTTTGGTTGAATATTTTCATTACTCTACCTTAAAATTATTAAATATTAAAACAATGCAACATTTTAGTTGAATTTTTTCATTACTCAACTTTTAAATTATTAAAGATTAAAACAATGCAGAATTTTTGTTGAATTCTTTCATTACTCTACCTTAAAATTATTAAAGATTAAAACAATGCAACATTTTAGTTGATTGTTTTCATTATTCTACCATAAAACTATTTAAGATTAAAACAATGCAACATTTTAGTTGAATTCTTTCATTACTCTTCCTTAAAATTATTAAAGATTAAAACAATGCAACATTTTAGTTGAATTTTTTCATTACTCTACCTTAAAATTATTAAAGATCAAGAAAATGCAACATTTTGGTTGAATATTTTCATTACTCTACCTTAAAATTATTAAAGATTAAAACAATGCAACATCTTATTTTTATTTACGAGTAGACACACTAATAGAATTGAATATTACAGGTAGACCACAACTAAAGTAAATGCACGCAGTTAGACCGTATACTGAAGTTAGACCGTATACTGAAGTTAGACCGAATACTGAAGTCAAAACATGCAGTACAGTGTCAACTAATATAACACATTCACGTAGACGGCCTATTAAAAGAGCACATCAAATCGTTTCATATACACCCGCTTAATACAGCACAAACCAACCCAAATCCCCTAATGCCTACATAGTATTTACTTCCGGTCTCCGTTCCTTATTTCAATTAAAAAGCATTCCATAAAGATCCCAATGACATAATTCATTCAAATCTTAGTATACAAGCCACAACCATCTTATATTCGTTTTTTTTCTTTCATGCTCTGTTCTCGGGGGAAGAAGGGATCTACAACTGAACAGCTGTTTCAAGATTACCGGAATGAGTAAAGAAAGAGATATGTTTGTTCCGATGCCCTACTTATTGACATTATTCGCTTTTAGCTTAGAAAAGCCTCTGTCTGTTCGTCTGTCTCGCTGAAGTTTGAAATAGCATCTGCATCGATAAACGCACAGATTGAATGGACGTACAATTACTGACATCCGGTCTTTTTTTGAGGGGGGAGGGGGTGAGATAATTGTTGCAGCCACCATACGACCAGCAAATAAAAAAGTAAAACTACTTTTCACTTGAAATAATCGTTTCTTTCTTAGAATCTTATTTTGGTCAAACATGTGCATCATCTGAACCCAGGCGTTTAACAATTTTAAGAATCTATATTATGATTTAGTATGTTTTGTCTGTCTGTCCGCTTGTCTCTTATGAAATTCATAATTACATGACATAATTACTCTAAATTTTGCATTAAGTACCTTTGAAATCCTGGGTGTGTCATAGTAAGATAAGAATGCTCACACTACTACTACTACTACTACTACTACTACAACTGGAAATGATAAACATTTATAATCTCCAAAATGACTCTAGAGAATTGCACCAAATGTGCTATGAAGAACCCTTGACGTGTACGATGCTTCATAGGAGTAACTAATATTATTCTGTCACCACTCCTTCATGCAACATACAATAGCATATTATTATTATTATTAATATTATTATTACTATTATTTACTGACTTCGAGTTTTCACAGAAGTGATTATCAGAGATTGTTCACTGACAATAACTAGTAGTGTCCCCTAGAGTCTGAGTGACCACAAGTCTCCTCATATTTCCAGCACTCCCCACTTCTTTTGATAACCGTTGCAAATCATTTTGCGTTATCACAACAGTCGTTTACCTCTAATTTCTCATTGGAAACGAGCATCGGTCTACTCCGTCATTTTATGGGATTTCTGGTTGTTTTAGTTTTCGTGTGTGCTTTCTATGTGTTGTGACCTTGAAGGACCGATAATAAATAAGACAACACGGTGGTATATTTACAAGAGTGTGTATTGAAAGAGGCACAGAATAGTATGTTACAAGAAAGACTAGGTATTTACTTCCTTCCTACCGCAGATAGATGTAGCACAAGGCCGGAAGGTGGCAAGTATAAGCCAGCGCCCTTAAAAGGGGCTGTTTAGCCTTTTTAAATTGCATGGCCATCCTCGTCGGCATTCCTAGGTCGGTACGCCTCAGGTAGTTAGAAATAAATTAACTCCTCCCTAAGGAGGGGAGACAAGGCTTGGGACAGTAGACTTCCTCGGACTACCCAGAGCTAATACCTCATCCCGACAGATAAAAGACCACCGAAATGGCCCCGTTTCCGTCGGACTGATTGCCGAGCACGGATCTTCGACTGGTATAGAACGGCCTGGCGTCTTTATGCAACTGTTGTTACAAGAAATGCTGTGTATGTACCCCCTTTCCCACCCCAAGAAACAAGACCGGAAGACTTTTGGTCTTAACAATATCTCGATTCTTTTGTCTTCGATATACTGTCATTGTTTGTCATATGAAGCCTCGGTCTCGTTTTCCCGCCTTTTTGCTGCGAGACTTCGACGAAGGAAATGTCCTATCAAATGATGAACACATTAACGTCTGCGTTAGTATTTTCTTTTGGAAGTTTTTTGTCCAAGCTTTTTTGTTTTGGCCATTAATCAGCAAACAATAGAGACACAAAAGTAATTAATTTTTCTATGAATGGATGGAATTCGATAAAACAAGTGGAAAGGGGGTTACAAAATGAAAGTCTGTCGTATTTAAAAAAAGTAGATTAGGAGGAAAGGAAGTAGAAAAGAAGAGGGAAGACATCTTTACAAAATAATCATATTACGGGGAAGAGAAAGAAAAGAGAGAGACATCTTTTAAAAAAGCTACGGTTACTCTCAAACAACGTCCAACCAATCTGTGAGTTTAGCACGGTTAGCGATGTGAATGTCATACGTAAGCGTGACAGGCGGACTTACGAACAGAGCCTCTTATAGAAATGCTAGGCGAATCTTAAATACGATGCATCCATTTAATCTGCGCGTTTAACGATGACAATTTGATTTCAAACTTAAGTGTGACAAATCAACGGACAGACAGACAGACTCATTGATGGTGATAGTTGTCGCATATAAAGTTAGATTACAAAGATTTGAAGTGAAAAAGTTTGAATGGGAAGTGGAATGAATGAAGAAGATACAGCCTGGGTCGTGGTATGGATAACATAGACGATGGTCCTTCGTCTATGTCTACCATGACTCACGCTAACGATTAAATATTTAAAGAAAGTTTGTGTTTCAAAGAAGGTAAACACAGAATTAATATAAATTAATGAAACACGACATACACGGTGTTCGAGTTAAATTTGACACTTTTGGAAAGAAAAGAAAAAATAATATCTTGGCCAATAATTGATGTATTCTTTAAATTTAAAGTGCATCTCATCTCATCTCGCATTTGCTAAATTTTGCCTTTTGCCATGAACTTCCAACACGACCTCCAGATGGGACCTGTTCAAGTCTGCGGTCTTCACGGTGTCCTTTGAGAGACACCGGAACACTAGTTCCATCTTGGAAACCAACTCGTTCTAGGTGTTGCCCTGTTGGTTTATTTCTCAACTTCACTTCACACATAATAATTCATGGCGTTTCAATTAGGTGAGTTGGTGGGGGTCAGATGTCGAGGTTGGTGAAGTTGTAGACGTACTCAGCCACTTCTCGGTTTTCCCGGAGGTGTGTTACGGAGCTGAGTCCTGCTGTCATACCGAACTGCAGCTAAAATTTAAACAAAAAAATAAATAAATAAATAAATAAATAATAATAATAATAATAATAATAATAATAATAATAATAATAATAATAATAATAATGATGATGATGATGATAATGATGATGATGATGATGATGATGATGATAATGATGATGATGATGATAATTCATAACTTTTAAAATGTAATTTAACTTCTTACACATCAAGACAAACATTGCCTTAATGTAGTTTTAGCAAAAGAGGTAATATTCACAAACTTTTGGACGACGACGACGACAACAACAGCAGCAACAACAACAACAACAACAATAATAATAATAATAATAATAATAATAATAATAATAATAATAATAATAATAATAATAATAATACGAGATGGTTACTACCTTTTTTTTTCTCCTGTTAAAACCCAAGGAAAAGAAAAAAGTAAGAGGTAACTCATTGCTTTTAATATTTAAAACCGGTCAGATATTGTTTTATATGCCCAAAAAATCTGACAAAAAAATCATTGTTACTTATGGAACTTTTAAAAAAATGTTAAAGTATAATCCAAAATATAAAGGCTTATATGTTTTATAATCTGGTGTAAATTTATCAGATAAAAACGGGAGGGGAATCTAGTGTCTATCCCCTGGCTGTCAAAAATTAGCCTATAAAACTTATACTATGTAGTTAAGTAACATATACATACATGTGTGTATACATATGTATATGCACGTGTTTATAATTTTTTTTTTCTGTGTGGTAGTGCACAATATCACTCATTAAAAGGAATGAGACAACCACTATCCCTGTGACATGACCACAGGCAGAATAAGCCTAGGCCTGGTGTGGCCACACACACCAAAAATATGAATAATGCACAATAATATCAATACAAGCCGTTGGACTCAGGAGAAAGACCTG
This sequence comes from Sepiola atlantica, assembly GCA_963556195.1. Classification (NCBI taxonomy): domain Eukaryota; kingdom Metazoa; phylum Mollusca; class Cephalopoda; order Sepiida; family Sepiolidae; genus Sepiola; species Sepiola atlantica. The sequence continues at coordinate 101,432,639 of OY744530.1, forward strand.
AATGTCATGATGGGCAGGTGCTCCCTCGTTAGCCAACATGGGGGACCCGGTCCGCATCCTGCGAATGTTGGCCCTTCTCATTTCAGAAACAAGACAAGAACCAGGTAAGTAACTTCTCTGATTCCAGGTATGACAAGGACACAGACCAGAGACAAGAAAACCAGAACGAAAACAGCAAACTGAAAAGATATAGAAAAAAATGGACCACGAAAGAGAACAGACTGGTGATGGAGTGCTATTATAAAAGTCGCTACCCTACAGAAAGAGGCTATCGAAAACGAATGAAAAATCTCTTGGACATTGCTAATGACTATCATACAACGGAACAAAGGATAGCAGATCAAGCAAGACAGATCCTCAAGCGAGGATGGTTCTCGGAGATGGAACTGACGGAAATCAGACAGAAGGTTTATGGCGAAACGGAGCAAGAAACACCACCGAAGGAGAAACCACAGGAAGAGGACGGGCAAAACCTACACACTGAAACTGAAGAGATTGAAGACTACGGAATCACAGAACCAGGGGAGATAGAAGACTGCGGAACCACAGAACCTGCTGAGATAGAACTCGACGAAAAAGAAGCAAGTGAAGTGGAGAACATTAGACAATACATGTTAGAAAACAAAACAAAACTCCCATCTCTCAGGAATGAAGTAGCGAAGAAGTTACAAGCAGAAACAGAAAGAGTAAACAGACTCCTCACACACATCCCAACAGAAACTATTACAGACCTAAACAACCTGATATATGCAGGGGCAAAATCGGTAAGTATGAAACTAAGAAACGAAGAGAATGGACAAAAGAGAGGACCGACAAAACTTGGATGGGAAATCAGACTGGAAACCCAGATCACCAAACTTCGCAAAGAAGCTAAAACTGTGAACAGAAGGAAGGAGGACATGAAACGATTAAGAAGCAAAAATCAAAAACGCAAGGAAAAACTAAATGAGAAACATGAAGAAATAAAACAAAGTATAGCAGCAATAGAAGGAAGACTGAGACGATACAGGTACAAATCAGAACAGAGCAAACAGAACAGGACCTTTGAAAACAATGAAAGCCAGTTTTACAAAAACGTAAATGGAGAAAAAACAACAACAGAGCAACCGAACCCAACAGAAACAAAACAATTCTGGAGCAAGATATGGGAAGAACCAAAAAAGCACAACAAGTATGCCCAATGGTTGAAAAACATGAAAGATGAACTGCAGGAAATCGAAGGAACCGAAACAGAAATCAACAAAGAAACGATCGAGAACACCCCAAGAAAAATGGCAAACTGGAGAGCACCAGGCCACGATGGAATACATGCATACTGGTTTTAAAAATTCACGACCCTGCATGAAAGACTAGCGCAGAAACTGAGTGGATGTATCCGCAAAACAGACGTACCAGAATGGATGACGGAAGGAAGAACAACATTAATACAAAAAGACCCCAAAAAAGGAACGACCCCCCAGCAACTACAGACCGATAACATGTCTACCAATAATGTTGAAAATTCTCACAGCACAACTGAGAGAACAAATCTACCAATCCCTGGACAAACGTGGACTGCTCCACGAGGAACAAAAAGGATGTCGGAAAGGACAAAGAGGGGCACATGATCTACTATACATTGATCAAAAGACCCTGAAGGAGGTGAAGAGCAGACAAAAGAACATAACCATGGCATGGATTGACTACAAGAAAGCCTACGACAGAATCCCCCAAACATAGATAATTGAATGCTTAAAAATATACAAGATACCAGACAGGATTATTAATCTCATCCAGAAAGCGATGGAAACATAGAGACTAAAACTGACAGCCGGAGGACAATACCTGTCTGAGATAAAAGTACAGAGGCATCTTTCAAGGAGACTCTCTATCACCACTATTGTTTATAATAGCCATGATGCCACTCAACTACATACTCAGAAAGTGTGATGCCGGATACAGGTTTACGGATACAGAACAAAGAATAAACCACCTGATGTACATGGATGACCTTAAACTGTTTGCAAAAAACAAAAATGAACTGGAAAAGCTGATAAACACAACCAGGATATACAGCCAATATATCCAAATGGAGTTTGGAATAGAAAAATGTGCACTGTGCAAAAGAGGAAAACAGGAGACGACAGAAGGTATAGAACTCCCCAACCAAGAGGAGATGAGGGCGCTAGGAGAACAAGATAGTTATAAATACCTGGGAGTTCTGGAAGCAGACACAATCAAATATACAGAAATGAAAGAAAAGATTGGAAAAGAATATCTACGAAGAACAAGGAAACTCTTAGAAACTAAACTATATAGCAGAAACCTAGTAAAAGGGATAAACACATGGGCTGTATCACTAATAAGATACTCTGGACCATTCATAGGCTGGACCAAAGAAGAACTCAGGCACCTTGACCAGAGGACTAGAAAACTAATGACTATGCACAATGCATTGCACCCAAAAGACGATACGGACAGACTCTACATTAAAAGAAATGAAGGAGGTAGAGGACTGGTAAGTATAGAAAACTGTGTGGAAGACACCAAAAAAGAGCTGGAGAAATATGTAACCCGGAACACGGAAAGACTAATCACCACAGCAAGAGACACCAGCCCAACAAACAACTCCGGAAGCACTGAACCCAGAAACAAAAAGACAAGAAAGGAAAAGTGGGAAGAAAAACAACTACATGGACGCTTTATAAGACTCACAAGCGATGAAGCCAATGAAAATAGCTGGGCATGGTTAAGAAAAGGACACTTGAACAGAGAAACGGAATTTCTGCTGACGGACGCACAGAAAAATGCGATTAGGACAAACTTTATTAAAGCAAAGATAGATAAACCCCAGGAAAACAGCAAATGTCGATTGTGTGGACAAAGAGACGAAACGATAAATCATATAAGTGAATGCAGCAAGCTAGCACAAAGGGAATACAAGAACAGACATGACAGCGTGGGGAAAGAAGTACACCGGGAAATGTGCAAACAACTGAATTTCGAATATGCAAAAAAAACGGTACAGACACAAACCAGAAACTGTACTAGAAAACGAAAAACACAAAATCATATGGGATATGAATGTACAAACAGACAAACCCATAACAGCAAGGAGACCGGATATGATAATAATCAACAAGAAAGAAAAATCCTGCAAAATAGTGGACTTTGCCGTTCCAGCAGGCCACAGAGTGAAGATCAAAGAGACGGAAAAAAGAAGCAAATATACTGAACTTGCCAGAGAATTGAAAGGAATATGGAACATGAAGAAAGTCAGTATAACACCAATAATCATAGGAGCACTAGGAACAGTCCCCAAAAACATGGAGAAAAGACTAGGAGAAATAGGAATCAAAGGGATAACTGAGACCATACAAAGGACAGTAATGATCAAAACAGCTACAATCCTGAGAAATGTCCTCGAATGCGGAAACTAACCCACATAAGCAACGAATGGAGAACAAACACATGGAAGCACAAGACAACAAAACCGGGGAAAATACAACCGCACGAGAGAGGCGCAAGCATAGGCTAACACCACGAAAATTATGGACAGAGGGTCGAGGAGGGAAAGCGCAAACTAGACATCCACTGGAAGAGCGCGACAGCTCTGGGACCTTGGGGAGGCTTGTTGCCACTCGGGCCCCGGAGAGGACCAATGGCCCTTAACAGCGGGAAATCGTTGGTAGGTGGCTGTTGCGATACCGCAAGGTCATCAGCGGTGATGAATGAAAAGAGATGGAGCATACTGGAAGTCTGAGGAGACTTGTTGTCACTCAGACTCCAGGGAATACCACAGGTTGTCGGCAGTGGGCGATCACTGACGATGACCAGTGTGATAACTCCTAGTGAGTAAATAATAATAATAATAATAATAATAATAATAATAATAATAATAATAATTCGGATTTTTTTAGATAAGGATAGATAATTTGGATTATTTGGTTTATTCAGACTACTGTTCTCATCTTGGATGTTATTCTTACAACGTTTCGGTCGCGTGTTACATCTGAAAATTTTCAGATGTATCTTGTTGAACTTGGGAATCATTTAGTCGAACCCATAAATCTGTACGGAATTTCAAACGGAACTCTTTATTTCATCCACGGGGTTCGCTTGTTCTTGTTACGTCAGTAATGACCAGGTAACACTCTTAAGTAATTCGTAATTGTATTCTAAGTATCGCCCGCACTGATGATTGAACCTTCAACCTCCAGAAGACTGTCACTTATAACTGATTATACTTAGCACTTTATCCGTTACACCACGAAAATTCTAGTATGAATTTTAGGAGCCTTAAACTTATTCTTGTTTTAGATGTGTAGTCTTCCTACTTACCACTATATATTACTACTTATTACTATATATATATATATATATATATATATATATATATATATATATATATATATATATATATATATTGAATGGTAATCTAATCTATTATCTATAATTAATGGTTTCCATGTATTAAATACTATACTAGGTCTACTTAGGAGGTAATTGTCGCCCAACATATGCGCTGTTTCTTTGAGTCGTCTTACTCATCACCGTTCTTCTCTATCTATAATTTTAACTTCGTCCCATAAGGGTAGATGGTTTCCCTTTTCCCTCCATATGTGGTCAGCCATAACCGACTTTTCAATATCCCCACGTATTACAGCTTTCTAGTGTTCTTCTAACCTTACTTTTAGTGAGCGACATGTCTCACTTTTCTATATTTTTTAACACTTGCATTAAACTGCATACACACAGTTCTTGGTCATGACTTTTCCGTAGCGGCTTGACTCGCACAAGATGCTTTCGGAGAGTTTAGTCGCTCCTGAATATTGGCCTGTTGTCATATGGATTACATATTCTTTGGATTTTTTCAGACAGACATTTCATATATAGAAAAGTAAAAATTGAAAGAATATGACAAATTTTTGGTTAGAGGCGGACACACAAAGTTATTGATTTTGAAATTGAGAACAAAACTGATTTACTAGCGTTTACAGAGGGGCATCCATTACAGAGGGGCATACGTATTATCAGAAACGCTTGTTAGACGCAATTGTATTTTATTCGTAGTGTTAACCCGCCGGAAATATGAACTATAATGAAGTGAAATACGTCGCGAAGCACATTCACCTAATATTTAAGTGCTCGTGACTTGAAAGGAATGTGATCAATCATGGCTCTTTCCACAAGTCATTCCACAGGGTGGGGTGAGGAGGCAGTAATATTGTTTCTTCTTCACTCACAAGTAAAGTAAATCGGAACAGGGGTGAATAGGAACACTTACGCACATATATATATATACATATATATATATATATATATATATATATATATATATATATATATATATACATATATATATATATATATATATATATATATATATATATATATATATATAAAGAGAGAGAGAGAGAGAATAAGTGTCAAATAAAACAGAATAGAGCGATAGAGAGGGTTAAGGACGACGATATTGATAGATAGGTCGATAGATAGATAACTAGATATAAAATGGAATTAGATAGATAAAACAGGCTGATATATATTTTTTATTTTGGTGAATGCCTATATTTTTTCCTTTCTGTCTTACGTGCGTTTCACAACCCGGTAAGGAAAATATAGTCTTTGGTTTACCAAGGCTGTTCTTCAGAGACAATCATTTAATAGTATTCGAAAACAAATAGTAAGAACGGTGAGCAAGAACGATCAGAAGAACGGCAACCCTAAACTTCGATGTTCATCCTGAGGAAGTCTTATAATAAAGACGAAACGTTGATTAATATATATATATATATATATATATATATATATATATATATATATATATATATATATAAACAACTATATCTTGTTTTTTGCTTTTTCATTTCCCATTACGCCGAAGTACTCTCCTTCCATTCTCATATATATATATATATATATATATATATATATATATATATATATATATATATATATATATATATATATATATATATATATATATATATATATTAGAAGACATGGGTCAAGAGCGCATGGTGCCTAGTAGTTTCTTGCATTGTGTCATTCAGATCATATGATTCGATGCACGTAACTGAACGCACGTCAGCGTGCACTATTGCCAACTTGACATCTATACAAGCTCTAACACCGACATTGAGCTATATCATCTATATAGCAACTAATATAAATATGTTCGGGGATTTTTTAGTTGCGGATTCATAATGTTTATTACTTGAACTGCTATTTTCATCTTGGTTGTTATATTCACAGTTTCGGCCGATGCAACATATGACCTACTTCAGATGCATTTTTGAATTCTGGAACCTAATCGTAGAACTTAGGAACCTATACATGATTTTGAATAGGAACCGTTATTGAATCCACGGGACTAAGTTGTTCTTATTCTGTGAAGCATGAGCGTCGCATGTAGTAAGGTTGAGAACATGCAACCTTCAGAAAACTGTTACTGTTAATACTGTACGCCACATGCCCACGTGGATAATTCTAGTCTTTTTGTATTATGTGTTAATGACAATTTCTATAGGAAATGTTGAATGTTACGCTTTTCAAAGGAGCCATCGGCTTTCATTACACGGCTGGAACGTGGAACGTACATTTTCATCACTTCCAACGAAAAGTTCTACTACTTAACGTGTTGCTAAAAGTTTTTGCAGCTATTTCCATCAACGATACATCATTCGCTTGCATTTTATGATTCATAGTTACATTATGTAGTTCTTTACACATTTCCCTTAAGCCTAAGAGGTATGCTTCGTACCAGGCATGTAGCCGAACTTCAAATTCAGGGGAGGGGGCCAAGGCATTTTTTTGGGGGGGGGGGACAAATATTGGGGTATATTGAAACGGTTAGCTCTCAAAATGACTGCCAAATTTCATTGACTACTTTTGTCTGTTTTTCATAGCTATGCCAGCGTAAATGTATCCGTTGTGCAAATATTAATGTCTTCTTTTTGCCTATTACTAAAAAAGAAATATTTTGCAAATATTAATTTGTTGTCTGACTTTTTCGGATTATTCTGCAAATATTATTTTTTTCCACAAATATTAATTTGTTGCCACCTGGTTAGTGGGAGGTTTAATGAGGTCTATATTTTGTTTTGGAAGAAACAAATCCTAAAATAAAACAGTGTTTGTTAAAAATTGAAAATATAATGACGTATCTAAATATAGAATATTGTCAAACAAATCGTCCGCAAAAATAAAAATAATATGGCGCTTTTTCGTATTTGTCCGATGTCCATAATCCGTTTTTCCCAACTTTTTTACTGACTATTTTTTTTCTTTTTTCGGTGTACAATTACCTATCAGGTCGCTAGAGAATTCCAGGTTTTTTTCGTAATTTTTTCCAAATAATTTAGATTCTAGGAGGGGAGATCAGTTTCCAATATAAATTTAATCTAAACTGATCCCCCTCTTTTTGACCATTTCAAATTTTTAAAATTCTGTTTCTGTGTACGATTATTAGCTATGATGTCACTAGAGAATTCTGGGTTTGGGGGAATTTTTCTTCATATATTTTAGATTTTAGGAGGGGTATCAGTTTACTATATAGATTTAACGTAAACTGAACTCCCACTTTTTAACCATCACCATATTTTCTTTTTTCTGCGTACAATTAGCGAGCATGTAGCATGAAAATGCACTTGTGAAATATGGCAGTTAAAAATGATACCAAAACTTTATGAAGTACTTACTTGGTATTGAAAAGTATTACCGTACAGTACACCGACAATTACGGAAAACGAACAATTATTTTCATTTTTATTTAAAAAAATAAAGTCGCTGGTGATTAAAAGATACTTGTGAAATATGACAATTCAAAATAAAATGTCAGCAAAACATGTAACCAAATTTTAAAAATATATATTGTTTTTATTTTTTATTTTTTACAAGGTCCACACATACACAAAAAACTGTTGGCGATATGTTACAATAGCCAACAGAACAAAAAAGAGGTAAAAAAAACAAAAAAACAAATAGACAACAAATAAATGTTACCAAAGGCAAGATAAAACTGATCCCTCCTCCTAAAATCTACGATGAAAAATTCCCCAAACCCCAGAATTCTCTAGCGACATGATAGTTACCTAAAAGAAAGAAATTTTTAAAATTTGAGATGGTCAAAAAGAGGGGGATCAGTCTAGGCTAAATGTATATAGGAAACTGATCCCCACTCTTAAAATCTATAAGATTTGAAAATGTTTAAAAAAAAAAAAAAATCTCTAGAAAATTGATAGGTAATCGTACACAGAAAAGTATTAAAAAAATTTTAATGGTCAAAAACAGTGGGATCAGCTAACGTTAAATGTATATAGGAAACTGGTCCCCACTCTTAAAATCTATACGATTTGAAAATGTTTTCCAAAATACCCGGAATTATCTAGCAAACTGATACGTAATCGTACACAGAAAAATTGTCAGTAAAAAAGTTGGGAAAAACGGGTTATGGACAAATACGAAAAACCGCCCGAGATTATCCATCATAATGCATTTCGATTTCTTCGTAAACAAGTAAGCCATTTTAATATTTTGTTAATGATTGAATTACTTCTATATTTATTCCATACTTACCTAATTTACCTACCTTGCCCAAATTACCTAATGTTCTGGGCACAAAAACGCACACACCCTTCCAACTACTAACCGTAAGTCCGGGTGGTAATACGAAAAATAAAAAAATAAAAATTTAACAAAAGTCGGAAAAGGTGCGTGCGACGTGGGTGTAACGAGGCTGTTGGTAGTCAATTTATTGAACATTAAAGTTGCTTTTTTGTTGTGTTATTTCTTTTAAATAAATCCTTGTATTTTATCACTTATCTTTCGTGGAAAGAAAAAAACAATTATTTCAGAATGCAGATTGGGGGGTCAGTTTTGCATATAATTGTAACATAAAATGATCATCTGTTTCCGGGCCATTCTAACTTTTTAGGTCAGTTAACAAATTTCTTTTTGCGATTGGAGATAAATTCTATGGGTTGTTCTTTGTCGGATGAGGAGGTTCTACTTTTTAAAGCATGTGGTTTTACAACTTTTCCGACTATTAAGGTAATAGAATTTAGTTAACATTGGCTCCCCATTTGAATTTGAATTTTATGGGGATACAAAGTAAATATTCCAGATTTCACTTAATCCTACCCCTCTCATCAAACCTTTTGAAATGTTCAAAAATTTTTTCGCACCTATTTGTTGAATGTTTATATGACGCCGCTCAAAGAGTTAAGTTTCAGGACAAGCTTTTTGGGTGGCAAACGAAATCTCCAGATTTTAAAGAAAAAAAACGCTAAATTGACAACACTGACTCTGTGCAACTCATTCTGGTCGTCCCCACCCCTGAGGCAACACGAATGATAACAAGTGTGATGATGCTGAAAATAAGAGAGAGAGAGAAACAAGCCAACACACAACCCTAATGACACAGTAACACAATCGGTTTATTTTTCAATTTTTTTTTTTTTTGCCCAGCCTCAATATGAGTTCTATTTTATATTTTCTTCGTCTAAAATATTTTTTGGATCACAAATTTCAGGGTGGGGGGCAAATGTAATCTGAAGGGGGCTTGAACCCCCCCCCCCCCCCGCTGCCTACGTGCCAGCTTCGTACCAAGTGTTTTTAAAATTGTTTAGTAAATCGTCTGAGGGCATTCTGCAATTGTCAACTTGTTGCTTCAGTGCTATTGATCTTTACTGAATTTTTACATTTGTGTGTGGATGCAAAAAAGCATTAGGTATCAAGACGAACATTTTATGTCAACGCAATGGAATGTATGGTCTTCTAAATACCAGACATCAGCGTTAAATGTTGAAAGCAATCAGTTTTTTCTCTGCTCTATGTCTTAAACAAACATTATCTAAATAACTAACTTACGGGATGTTTCTTTGATAGAAACATCCCTTAAGTTAGTTATGCTGTCATGATAGCAGTGTAGGATATAGTTTTTCATATTCGCATCTACTAGTGTCTGCAATCATGCATCTAATCTTAATATCCCTTTATCATCCAAGAAAACGTTAAGATTTTCTTAGGTATATTATTCTTAGTATGCTTTTTAAAGTAAGATAATTAATAAGTATATACTCAGGTTGTTTTGTCCTTTTAAAGTTGTTTATACACTTGAACACAAGTGAAGTGGTAGCATATGCACTTTTTTAATTCAGAATATCTTGCAGCAATCCCATATTCCGATGTTCTATTTCTATTAATGTAAACAGACGAGTACCACTAGCCAATCTTGGCGTAAGAAATCAAATTTGTTGGCTTACGGCACCAACACGTTCTGGCCTTTTCCCGTTTTTCAATCAGTTGGAGTTCGAGAGCGTGCTAGTCAGACGTTGTTGGATCTAACTCACCAGCGACGGGATGAAATGTGTAGCACCGGCTTTTAAACTGACTCTTAGCTGTTTTGAATTCTTTTTCGGCACTGCGAAAAAAATGTTTCGAATATGGAGTCAAATGGATGTTCTATAACAACCAAACTTTAATTATAATAAAGATGTATACCCTTTTACCTGACGCAAATCATTTAATTATAATATCATGAACGAGATTGTAAGATCCATCATTGCTTTCTGGCTGTTACAATAATTGTTATTTCTAATTACATCTCTAAATCTATTATCGTGATGCATGTCATACCATGAAAAAGTTGTATCATTACACACCCAGTAGCGAGGTACCCGCATGAATTCAACTACATTTTTATACAGTAAGATTTACCAGCATATTACCCCAAGTAATATACACTACTAGTAAAATCTATCATGACAGAAAAAAATTATGCTTCGCCAGTGTTCACACTAACATTCATATAAAATGATCGCATATAAATTATTATTATTATCATCATTATTTCTGATAACCTAAAGAACAATAACACACACCGTTGACATTTTATTTTAAGTGACGGATTTCTTTCCGAATTGATTTAAGACAACGGAGGTTGTCAAACTTGCTATTCCCCCCCCCTTAACATTGAAATGGCACGTTCATTAATCGCAAACTTTTGTTTGATGGGACAGATAAATTTTATTTATTTATATAAAAATATACAAATAAATGCAAATTACTCTTCATTATCGAGTTGAGGATCTTTGTGAATTCAAAAGAAAGCTGAATAAAAAATTGCTTCCGAACATCGTTGGTTGGCGTTATCAAATGTACATCGCAGAATAGAGGAAATTCGCTTCATATTGCAGATGTGTGATCGACACGGACAGATGGTTAGCTGGTTCATTGCAAATACTTTTATCTCAAACAAGAAAAATCAGGTTTTGAGGTAAACGATTAATCAACTTGGTAAAAAGTTGATCCAGGAGTTTAAGTCTCGAGAGAACAAAATAAATAAATGGACATCGGGAAAACACATGATCTCATCAGAATTAGAAAAGTTGAACATATTTAGCTTGCATGGTAGAAAGTGATATATATATATATATATATATATATATATATATATATATATATATATATACATATACACACACACACACATATATATATGTATATATATATATATATATATATATATATATACATATACACACACACACACACATATATATATATATATATATATGTGTGTGTGTGTGTGTGTGTGTGTGTGTGTGTTTTAGAAGACATGGGTCAAGAGCGCATAGTGCCTAGTAGTTTCTTGCATTGTGTCATTCAGATCATATGATTCGATGCACGTAACTGAACACACGTCAGCGTGCACTATTGCCCACTTGACATCTATACAAGCTCTAACACCGACATTGAGCTATATCATCTATATAGCAACTAATATAAATATGTTCGGGGAATTTTTAGTTGAGGATTCATAATGTGTATTACTTGAACTGCTATTTTCATCTTGGTTGTTATATTCACAGTTTCGGCCGATGCAACATATGACCTACTTCAGATGTGCGTGTGGGTGGGTGTGGCTATTAGGTTGGTCGTATCGATTGACAGGTTAAGACTTATAAGTTCAAAGGTTCCTAGGGTTCGGGGATCAAATCGTGCGACCACCATTAACAGTTATCTTCCACACTAATAACAGAAAAGAATGAAATACATGTGTATGTTGATAAGAATAAAAATATTTATCATAATATTGTTTATAGCCCTCTTAATGCATGGTTGTGCCCTTTAAAAGAAGTAAAAATAGGCTGCCAAATGAATTCTTAAATGCGATTTTCTGTGCAATTGGATTGGTGAACACTGTTGTGACAGTCGACTAGATATGTCCGCTTGTAAAGGCCGAAATATACTTGAATTCTCTTCTTTTTCTATGGCTGTTTGGTTGGCCGTATCAATTGAGAGGTTCAGGCTTGAAAGTTAAAAGATGGCACAACAGTTATCATCCACATAATTCCATTAAAAGAATAAAACATATATCTATGTGGATAAGAATTTAAAATATTTATTATAATATATATATATATATATATATATATATATATATATATATATGTATATATGTGTGTGTGTGTGTGTGTTTGCATGTTATGTGTATTTAGGCAGCATATTTTCATTTAGGCAAACATTATTAAATAACACGGAGTGTTTTTGCTTGGTAAGATTTTTTTTATTTATTTTTTTTTATTTTATTTTCTATTTTTTCAATTTTCCGAATGGTTCATTTAGTGTTTCGGTCAAATTGCTGTATGTAAGTTCCATGTGTTTCTTGTTCCATTTTCTTTCTTTTTTTGCAAGTGCTTTCGATTTGATCCGCAAATCATCAGGCGGTGGTTAATTTTGGTTTCTTAAAAAATATGTCTTTACTGTTGAGTTTTTTTTATTATAACGGCCAGTTTATATTATAACATCCAGTAATTTACAACTTAAAATGAAAATTGAAAAATGAAAAAGTTTTATCAAGCAAAAACACTCCGTGTTATTTAATAATGTTTGCCTAAATGTATGTGTGTATGTATGTATGTATGTATTATGTAAACAAATTATTGGTACAGCAGAACGGTAGGATAAGCTTGAGATGAAAACGGTTGAAAAAATGAGAAAAGTAATCATATATATATATATATATATATATATATATATATATATATATATATATATATATGTCAAATGAAGAATGCATGTCACGCATCTAGCCCATCTACATACATTGTATCAATTTGTGTAACTAAAATAAACATTGTCCGGAAACATGTAGGCAACGATTGGAATACCATTGTGCCTACCGATCTCCGCCGTCACGTTCCGCATTATCTCTTTTTTCACACCCTCAAACCGGTATCATCCGGGCCTTTGGGTCTGGATTTACGCCGGTCTATTTGGGGTTGCCGGTCCTGTGCAGTTCTAGGAGGTGCACCCTCCCAGGCTTTGCCTCCCCTTTTTGGGAGGAGTAAGTTTATTGCTTACTGTCTGAGGGGCTGCCCAGGCAATTTTTAAATGGTCAGAGTGCTCACCTCTCGAGCGCTGGCTTATCTTATCCCACTTTTCTGACCTTGTGTCACATCTTACCTTGTAGGAGTTAGATAATTAAACTTCGATCCCATCTCCACCACCAAGTCATATACTCTTTCTCTTCCTCTCTTTCCATTTCCTTCTTATGTCCCGTGTAGCTCTTCAGGTCTTGAAATAACATCAATGGGCTTAATTTTTAAGGTTTCTTCTTTTTTGTCTATTTGGAATACTACCAAAGTCTAAGCATTTATATATATATATATATATATATATATATATATATATATATATATATATATATATATATATCCGTCTCTCTTTCTTTTTTTCTCTCTCTCTTTCTCTCTCTCTGTATATATATACATTTTATTTTATATATACATTTTATTTTATTTATATATATATATATATATATATATATATATATATATATATATATAGAGAGAGAGAGAGAGAGAGAGAGAGAGAGAGAGAGAGCGAGAGAGAGATAAATATGTGCGAATGACAAATTAATTTCATCTTCGGTTGTTCAATGTAATTCGCACATCTTTATCTCTCTTCCTTTATTTATCTTCATAATTTGCTCTATCCCGTATAATGAGCTTTAATCATTTCACTATAGGTTCAATTCTTCAAAAGTATACTATGAGTCTCAAATTATATATATATATATATATATATATATATATATATATATATATATATATATATATATATATATATATATATATATATATATATATATATATGTATAGGTCGGCAACAAGTCATTTTTTATGCAAGCGTCATTAAAGACCACGATCTTTCTTGTCAAATTCTCGACTCGGCGAGCGATTCTTCGGTTTTCAGGTGTTAACCGGTGGAGTGTGGCACCTATCGTTGTATCGTGGGCCATTCCTCTAGCACTTTCGGTCTCTCGACCGTCTCTAAGCTGCTGTGTCTTATTGTTACTAAGCGCCGTATTTTTAGTTTTATTATTAGTTATTAATTTTGGGTTGTAATCTTTTCATATGTATGGCTTCGAAGATTTTAAGTCCGTTGGTGCAGTTGTTTTTATGTATTATCTTTGTATTAGTTGTTAATATTTGTCGTAGTTCGGTTGATGTTATGCTTTTTTATGTGTGGTAATGTATGTATATATATATATATATATATATATATATATATATATATATATATATATATATACTGATAAACAGACACGTGCTTTATCGTCTCGTGAAGTCTGGTGTTGTGCATATAACTTATCTCGTCTGTTAATGTTCTCATTATTATTGTTAACCACTTCTTCAAGAATTTATTTTTTAAAGAATGGCCATGTTTCATTTTTATTGAAAACGCTCAGTGATAATAATAATGTTTGTAAGATTCGTTTTTTTAACGAATTCAAGTTTTTGGTTCAACGGCGCCTAAATTGTTCAGAGCAGACGACTTTTTTCATTGAATCTGCTATTGACTCAAGCTCGTCCTCTGATTGGTCAATTTGAGTGACGTGTCAGTTTCTAATTGTAAACAATAATTAATTGCATTTTCTCGCTAAAATATTTTGAAGATATTTCCTTTAGATAAATTCGAGATGTTGACTTGTTGACATCTAATTTGTCTCCGTGGACAGAATTTTCTTTCCTTGTGAAAATTGTGCCCTCGTTAATTAATTAGATAACTCCCGTTTATGTGAAATCGACATCATTATGTCGAAAATTAATTTAACTGATAATTTTAAAGATTTATTAAAAATAACGTAATGGATTTGAGATATTTATCTCTTAGTTACGATGTGAATTTTAATTTGGACTACAGACAATATGTTTTTAATTTGATGACTATTTTAATCATAATTCGAGGAAGAGGTCCTATAATTATAAGGTTGTATTTGAAAAACTCAAATATAAACCATTGTTTATGAGGAAAAAACTTATGACGATAAGTTATAATCGAAAAATATAATCACGACAAAGAGTCGTTGATTTTATTAGTCTAAAAGAGAAAGACTAATTGTTTTTAAAAATTGATTGAAAAATATCGACATAGGATCGAAAATATTTATTATTTAGTCAGAAGGACTAAGAGATTAAAAAGATTTATTGAATTCAATATTCGTTTATCAGAAAGGTAAACGAAAGTCATCGTACGTTTTGTTTTGATTGGAATTCGTTTGTCAGTCCAAATATTCGCATCTTATATATAAAAAGGCAGTAATAATTATTTATAACAATTAATAAAAGAATTAATTAAGTTAATTAAGTTAGAAAATAATAATTTTTTTTATCTGTTCCGATGGATACTGCACCCCATAGACTGATATTGTCTTGGGCTTCGGGGCTTGATTTACGCCGGTCTATGGGTCTGTCCTGTCCAGTTCTAGGAGGTCCACTCTCCCAGGCTTCGCCTCCCCTCTTTGGGGAGGAGTAAGTTTATTGCTTACTGTCTGAGGCGCCCCTACCAGGGAATGCCGACGGGGCTGCCCAGACAATTTTTAAACCCCACTTTCCCGACCCGACCTTGGATCACATCTTACTTGTGGGAGTAAGATAAAAACTGGCCTTGTGCCTAACTCCTCGAGAGGAGTAAATCAATACTCTAGTGATATTTGTAAAATTATTACTTGAGTAAAAAAAAAACGAAGAAAAGATGTCGTCTGCTTGGCGCCTTTTGCCGAACAAAATGAAAGAACATTTGCAAGTCAAGGTTTATCGCCATTGATGAGCGAAAAAATAAAAAAATATACCAGAGAATGTCTACGTCTGTAAAAACAGAATTCCCACGTCTGTAAAAAAAAAAAATTTATTGTGAACTGTGAGTACTTTGTTTGTTACCTGTTTTCTTTTTAAATGACATATGGACAAATATGCATGTCAACCTATTTTCTTATTTTAACCTTTTTTCTTCCATTTATTTGTAAATAAATTTCGATTCTTTGATTCAAAAGCAAGTTTTGTCTGTCTTTTTCTCATTTGTTACCAGGAAAACAGAGGGGTATAGATGAACTCGTCTTGCGCAACAGTCGTTTAGTTTTTTATTGTCATTTAGAGAAGTAAAATTTTTAATAAAATTTTCAGAGAAAAATAATTTTTAAAATTTTATTTTTTACACTTCTCTTCAGAATTAGAATCATATGGCGAATACGGTGGACATGTTGTCAGGTAAACATCTGAATTTATTTCCGATAATATATTATGTTTAATCACGCTTCTTTTTTATTAACACTTTGGTTTCGTGGGTAATACCATTAAATGGGCACTTAATATACTTTAATATACTTATATATACTTATATATACTTATATATATATATATATATATATATATATATATATATATATATATATATATATATATATATATATATACTTAATATACTTATATATACTTATATATACTTATATATACTTATATATATACATATATATACTTATATATATACATATATATACTTAATATATATATACTTATATATATATATATACTTATATATATACTTATATATACTTATATATATATACTTATATATATACTTATATATACTTAATATATATATATATATATATACTTAATATATATATATATATACTTATATATACTTACATATATATATATACTTAATATATATATATACTTATATATACTTACATATATATATATATATATATATATATATATATATATATATATATATATATATATATATATACTTAATATACTTATATATACTTATATATATGCTGCTTAGTTAATCGATGTGATTACTTCGGGATTATGTTCTATGGATGTGTGTATACGCTTCGTTTTCGAGTTATGGATCCTTGAAACAAATACTGATCCACATTCTTTATTGTAAATATCTAACACGTCTCACAATGTGTGTGTGATAGTGCAGTACTGTTATTTCTACATATGAGAAGGATAAACACTATACATGTGACAGGATCACAGGTAAAATATGATTAGGCCTGGTGTTGCCACATGTACAAACAACCATGAAAACATGACACTAAACAATATACGTGGGGCTCAGTAGAAAGATCTGAGCATCATGATCGACAGGGTTCCTTTGATGGCCAGCGTAGGGAGAGTCGGTCGCCATCCCGCGAATGTTGGTCATACTTATGTCAGGGAAAAGAATACAACAGACCAAATATTTATAGACGAGTATTATCAGCACAAACGAAAGAATACACAGAGGAAGGAATCGAGCAGAAAGGAAAATAGATTAATAATGAAGTGCTATTAACGAAGCACCCCCCCCCCCCATAATGAAGCTCTTTTACACATATAGAACATAATCCCTAAGTAATACTATTGATTTTCCAAACACCCTGCATATAGATACATAATGACAGAGAGAGCAAGAGAGAGAAAGAGAGAAAGAGAGAGAGGGAGAGGGGATGAGGGATAGGGTGTTGTTTGATCTGCTTTCGCCCATTTCTTAATATGTTCATGTTGCAAAATACATCATTCGGATGCTTTCAACCAAGCCACCGGCGATGCTGTCAACCTGAAATTTTAAATTGGCTAAACGTTTTTCGTCTGTTATTGTTTCTATCTAAATGTCTATGAAAACGTAAATGAATGTCTATGAAAACGTAAATGAATGTCTATGAAAACGTAAATGAACAAAATCTGGTTGCAACTAATGTGCCCGAACGACTTACGTGCTGCCACATACAGTTCTATTAGTACAATTTTAAATTAAAAAAATGTAAGTGGATTTCTGAGTTATGACATTATGACAGATGCGCGGTTCCTTGCACTTCCGTTAGCAAACTTCCATTTCTACCTCTCCTGATAATCATGTTCACACGCAGCACCTGCTTAGAATATTTCTCTCAAACGGCAAATGTCTTCAAGGAAATACATACAGGTTTTAGATGCGTCTTCGCATATCTATAAGAGGCTTTGTCGGTCGGTCGGTCGGTCGTGCATACCATTTTTATCGTTAAATGCATAGATTGAAATGGACCTAACTTATTTTAGATGCGTCCAACTGTCTTTAGAAGATGCTTTGTGAAATTTAATTTTCATGTACCATTTTCCTTGTTACTACCCGGTCAAGTCTAAAATATCATTTTCATCATTAAAATACGCAGATTGAATGGACGCATCTTATTTAAAATGCATCTGATGGTTGGTCCGTCACGCTTCAGTAACAAAAAAACTAGCATTATCGTTGTTCTCTCATCCTTAAGTTTGAAATAGTATTTTCTTCGGTCTGTCACGCTTAAATTTAAAATAGTATTCTTAGATGCGTACACGTATCTCTGTAATAGACTGTGTGCGTCCGTCGGTTGGTCACACTGCAGTTAGAAATTGCATAATAATAATAAAAACAAAAACTTACCAGCTAATCACTGCTGAAAGTTTAGACATCAAGTTAATTTAACGGGAAGAGGGAGGTAGGCAGGGGTATCCAGCTTCACTGAAGAGGCACTCTGAAAAGTTACAAAGATAGTCGAGCACGAACCTGTCAGTATTGCCCGGCAGGGGCACCTCAGGCGATCGGCAACAATCACCCCCGAAAGAGGTGGTAATGGCTGGAAGGGTACACCTCTATGGACTGAGTGGGACAATTCCTAATTCCGACAAAGAAGGTACTAGTGGTTTAAGTCAGCCCCTAGGTTACCAGAATGATGACAAAACGAACCTTCGACTGGAACAACAACTGGCTGTAAGTGTGAAAATGTCTTTCTTGCTGATTTTTATGATTAAGAAATATTTATTCGCTCTACTAGTTCATCTCGACAAATAAAATGAATTGCGCGTTTGTTTATCAGTTAATAACTAACGACCTCTAAATATTAGCCAAGTTAGCAGAAGATCTGAACGAGGGCGGATTCCATATTGGATGGCATTGTGCTAGGCTATCGGAGGCGTGTTTCAGCCGAGTAATTTGTATGAATTTCGGATTTCAATTCAACAGAAGACATGAAAAAGATGACAGAGACCTGCGTGAAAACAACAGACGAATTCTAGTTGATGGTTTTGTTCGGTCTCAAGAAAGAGGAGAGAATGGATTCGTATTCACCAAAGAGGTATCTGTATATCACATCGAAATAAAATGCTTATTTAAATAGACAAACATAACTTTGCAACGTAGATTTGCAAAATATTTTGGTATCTTACTTACTTAGGAGCACTCGTTCAGTGTGCAAAATTTCAAACTTGTGCGATTTATATTATTGAAGTTATTAACAATATTATGATCTGCAATTAAGCGAGAAACACAGTTTATATATATATATATTTATATATATATATATATATATATATATATATATATATATATATATATATATATATATATATAATTCTTTAAATATTAAAGTGTGTTATACCTACAGGCGATATCGTTTCGGGTTTTCCACCCTCATCAGTGCAGGAGTGGCGGTTTCAAGCGGTATATATATATATATATATATATATATATATATATATATATATATATATATAATATGAATAATAATTATTTTAGTGACTACACAATTTCAAACGTATTTCGATTTCCAAATATCAATAAGTTTTCGTTTTTTTTCATACCGAACCGAGCGTGTCAAATTACTTAAGCAATGAATTCAAATAATTAAAACTCACACCTTCTTCGTTCTTCTTCTCCCGATCCTCACTAATTTTTGCACACGTCTTGTTTCTGTGAACATTTGTGTCGCTGGTCGACAATTGAAATCAAAGTCGTTGGACACCCTTTTCTTTTAAGGGCAGATAAAACATTTATAACAAGCATCGTGTCGAGTTAACATTAAGGGAACGAGTCATTAAGCCCCACGCTCTTTCATTTAATCATGATAATCTCATTACACCAAGCTACATTTTTGTTAGCTCATTGTTAGCGATCGTTTCTCCAGTGGCAGTTGCTTTCGCCCAGAAGTCTCTGGGTTTCTTCGATGACGTCACTTCCTTTTTGTTAAACCCACTTTCGTTTCTACACTTTTGATTCTTAGTCATTCTTTACTTCTTCCGATAGGTATATATATCGTATGTTCACCAGGGTGGCAATAGGTACGTGTATAGTAGTGCATAGAGGTGGCGATAGGTACTATATAGCATGTGCACAGGGATGACAGTAAGTATGTATATAGAATGCGCACCAGGGCGGTTATAGGTATATATTTAGCATGCGCTCCGGGGCGTCTATCAGTACGTATATAGCACGCACACCAGGGCGACGATAGGTACGTATTTAGCACGCGCACCGGAGCGACGATAGGAACATATTTAGCATTCGCATCAGGCCGACGATAGTGACGTATTTAGCATTTGCACCGGGGCGGCGATAGGTACGTATGTAGCATTCGCACTGGGGCGGCGATAGGTACGTATGTAGCATGTGCACTGGGGCAGCGATAGGTACTTATTTATTATGCATACCGGGGCGGCAATAAGTACTTATATAGTATCTGCCTGGGGCGGCGATAGGTACGTATATTGTATGTGCACCGGGGTGGCGATAGATATGTATATAGTATTAACACCGGGGCGGAGATAAGTACCTATATAGAAGGCGCTGATAGATGTGGTACTTTTTATAGAAATATGTCATACTATTGCCCTGCGCCACGTAGGAGAAATGGTGAGGAAGAATCAGCTTTCGCAAAAGGCAAAATTAGAAAGTAGCGGTGAAATGGGGCGACCAGGGAAGAGAAAGGTAGAAAGATGAAGAGACGGCTACAAAGGAGGGGGAGAAATAGAAGTTTGAATATAAAGATGTTACACACGCGATTTTTCTTCAATTATGTCTTTATGACCCCGAGCAACGCCGGGTAGCCCTGCTAGTTAAACATAAATCAAAGAAAGTTTGTTAAATAATTAAACAGCTGAAACTTTTGAAATCAAATACACTTTGAACAACATTTGTTTGTTTTGTTTTCTAACCATTTTCAAGGCTTATACACTGAAATCAGATGTCATTTCTTCCTGTCACGCGTGTTTCATATAAATGTTTCGGGACCATATGGTATAGCCTCCATTAATATATAACGGGAATATTGTATAGCCTCCATTAATATATAACGGGAATATTGTATAGCCTCCATTAATATATAACGGGAATATTGTATAGCCTCCATTAATATATAACGGGAATATTGTATAGCCTCCATTAATATATAACGGGAATATTGTATAGCCTCCATTAATATATAACGGGAATATTGTATAGCCTCCATTAATATATAACGGGAATATTGTATAGCCTCCATTAATATATAACGGGAATATTGTATAGCCTCCATTAATATATAACGGGAATATTGTATAGCCTCCATTAATATATAACGGGAATATTGTATAGCCTCCATTAATATATAACGGGAATATTGTATAGCCTCCATTAATATATAACGGGAATATTGTATAGCCTCCATTAATATATAACGGGAATATTGTATAGCCTCCATTAATATATAACGGGAATATTGTATAGCCTCCATTAATATATAACGGGAATATTGTATAGCCTCCATTAATATATAACGGGAATATTGTATAGCCTCCATTAATATATAACGGGAATATTGTATAGCCTCCATTAATATATAACGGGAATATTGTATAGCCTCCATTAATATATAACGGGAATATCATGAAAACCTTTTTAGAATTAATAATCTTAGAAACTCATATTCATGCAACAGAAAAGGCAATTTCTTTTCTGAATCACCTAAGCCTCAACTCTTCGACCTGCAAGAATATATCGTGCAAAACTATCAATTGAAAATGATATACGCATGCTTCTCCCGTTTAGAGACAGTTCCCAGAATTTAATAATTTTTTTGAATAAAGCCGAATACATATATTTAATCAAAATTTAATGAAACTAGCTGGAATACTTGACCTAGGTCAGGTATATAGTACTGAGACACAGTTGGACCTTTTAATAAGTGCAATTGTAACATGACCCACGAGGTCTATTAACAGGGGTATTATTGGAAATATGGTTTAGCATGTTTACTGTTTTCGCATCACAGTTCTGTATCGCTCATATCATTGTGTGTTACTATCGCTTATTGGGTGTTGTTTCTTTGTATTTGCATATACGTATCACATTCGTTAGATTTTATATGATTCGTTGATTGCTGGAATCGACGTTCATATTTACGAAGGCAAAAATGTATATTTTTATCAATGGATAATGGGTTTATTTTTATTACTTTCATACATACATGATATACAAACATTTCTTTAATTGTGGTTGCCAGAAGGCTAATACACATTTTCGTATGTCTGTGTACTTCTGTTAAATATCCATGTCGGTGTACGAAAAAGTTGTTGACAAAAAATGCACCTGACGATTGTCAAAAGATAAGAAAATTATCGGGTGACTAAAAAGTCATTTGAATAAGGAATAATTTACCGAACATCATTCATTTGCAACGGAAGACGCTACATATCCTGATTAATTGCCATACTGGGAAATCATGTTGTCAAAAGATAAGATAATTATTGGATGACCAAAAGGTCATTTGAATAAAGGTCATCTTACCAGGTGCAATTATCTCATACCAAGAAAAGATAGACAGATTTGTTGGGTTGTAAAATGATTTAAACCCCGTCGCCAAGTGAAATGTATTGGGGCGTGGCTACAGTGACAACGCCATACCAAGGGCGTCGAAGTGGCCACGAAATTGTTATATAATAAAAACCCAAAATTGAAATTGCAGTTTTTGGTTGACGATCGGCCTTGGAGAAGAATCAACCGTCTGATTCTATGTGCACATCATAATCCTTCCGACCACCTTATATTTTCAGAAGATCCATGTGTTGTCATTTATTAAGTACAGCAAAATACTACACTCCGATGATGGCAATAGAGAGAGATAAGTTATCTAAACTTAAACATCATAACTGATGTTTATTTTGCGCCTCACTCGGCGCCCCAGATGGGGTGTAAACACTCATGTCTTCGGTTGTTTCGTCGTCTCCCGTTCGATCTTCTTCTCCGACCACCTTCTCTACTCTGACTAACTAATTTAGTTATGGTTAGAGTTTTGTTGTTTTCTCTGTCTATAGGTGTACATCAGTTCTACAAGGCAAAACAGTGTATCCATGTCGTTAATGTTGTTAATGTTGTTAATGTTGTTAATGTTGTTAATGTTGTTATCGTTATTATAGTTACATTCATCACCAGCTGCTCAAGCCTCCTGGGAAATGCATCAACTGATTTCACCAAGAATTGTTTTTATATTTCTTATGAGTCACCAGTAATCAAAGCTAAAACAGTCGAGGTTAATGAGATAGATTCACAGTTGTGTTATGATGAATACTATGAGAGGATTGAAATTATCCAAGTACCACCCACTACAAATACTGGCCAATCCAGTAAACAGTAATTCTCTTCGTTATGTCAAGAATATCACTCAGAGAATGTGAGGACTAAAGGGGAAAATAAAAGATGAGGCAGCCTCGCAACTATCGCTCTTATGGGGCAGCTCAGAACACGAGTGCATCAATACCGACCAGCAACTGTAGAAGGCGAAAATAACGAGGCAAGTGCCAGTTTGTTCTGGTGTTAAGGTCAAGGGGCACTCGAAAATAAGGGTTAAAAAGATGGAAATGGTTTCCAGCCAAAAGTTGAGGAAGTACTAACATTGCGTTTGATTGCTTATGGGGCGATCCGAGACAAGAAGTTGTTGCCATTGGATTTCAAGATGACTAAATTGTTCGTAAAATTTCGTATATTCGGGCTACTGTTTTCATCTTGGGTGTTTTTATCACAACGTTTCAGCCGATCTAACCTCCGACTTTCTTCAGGTATACTTTGTCGAACTTGGGAATTTGGACGGAATTTCGCACGGAACCCTTTATTTGACCATCTGCCATAACTGGGAAGAAGTCTTCAGTAATTCGCAATTCTTCGTATCGCCCGCACTGAGGATTGAACTTTCAACCTTCAGATGACTGTCACTTAGAACTGAATTATACTTAGTACTATATCCACTGCACCACGGGTCCTTGCGGACAATTCTAGTATGCATTTTGGGAGCCTTAAACCTATTCTTGTTTTTGATCTAACTACTTATCACTACTTATCTATTATTTATACAATAAGGGAACCTATAATAATCAACCCACATCTCAAAAATTCTGAAGCATGACTAAATTGTTATCAGCAACGAAGCCGACACCTGTAATGTGTTCCACAAACGGGCCGCCCTTACAAATAAGCTCTGTCCATCGAAATTCCGCTTGAAGTGCTAGGCACATGGACGGATACAGGAAAGTCTTTTTCCGTTGTGGTAGAGAGACTAGTTTTTGATGTGAATGTCGTACAAGGAGAAACAAAATGGTTGGAAATCAGTCGAAAATCTTCCATGGAAATAAAGAGAGAGTAAAGAGATACTGTGAGAAAAGGGTTGTAGGGAAGAGGATAGATTACCATACACTAGATTGCCAAGTCGATTTTATACTCTTTGGTGAACTTTCCAAAATGCATCAACATTGATGGTAGTCACTTAAATGATACAATTTTCAAAACAACTTGAATCAAAAAGAAATGCACTTATTATAAATACAAAGAACATTCTTATTAGACTTTGAAATCATGGCACACTTTTTGCCCCACCCCCATCCCCACACACTATATAAAGCTCCCTTCTTAGGTAGAGCTTATTTGTAAGGATATCACTAACTGCCATTGGGTAAAACTAATCTGAGCTCCTGGCACTTAACAATGTTTACATTGAGATAACACTTACAATCAGTCAGTGTCGTATGATAGCGCAGGGTAAAGGGCGCCGACTGTCAGCTCGACGGTTGCGTTTCAATCGCGGCTTGAATCCCGAACTGAAGAGCTGTGATACAGCGAAACAGTCTGTATGTGGATGACTATATATATGTATATATATATATATATATATATATATATATATATATATATATATATATATATATAGTCAGCCACATACAGACTGTTTCGCTGTATCACAGCTAATATATATATATATATATATATATATATATATATATATATATATATATATATATATATATATATATATATAAAGTAAGATACTAAAAGTAAACTTTTAGTAGAAAGAACCTATAGTGAAATGGTAAAAGCTCAATATACGAGATAGAGCAATTATAAAGATAGATGGACGAAGAGTGATAAACATGTACGAATGTCAAAATTTATTTCAAACTTCAAATATTCAATGCAAGGTATATTCTGTAATAAAATTATATTTATTGTTCTTTCCTTAAGCAAAGGCTTTTCAAAGATCGAGATCTTATCATCAGAGGAATTATACAGATAGATAAGTTGGCAATAGAAAAGCCAAAGTTCAACATTTGAAAAAATATTAAGAAAGAGATGGGTGAAAAAAAGTTCGAGTAAAAAGATATTGGGTTTGTCTAAGTGGTAATTGTCCGCCGATAAGGTGTCCAATGGAAGAAGGTTTCAGTGGAGAAGAAAACGTTTCGTAGAGGCATCACAGGAAGGCGTTCAAAAAGAAGTAAATCCAATGGTGAAAATTGAGTTCAAATCGTAGATAGAACGTACATAAAATAACTTTATCACAAGAACCCCCTCTCACCCACCCTACTCCCTTTTCCATCAGCTGTCATGGCTTTTTTCAATCCCTCCTACCATTTGCTCCAACTAAACCTTTCCTCCCCACCTCCTAATTCGACCTTGATTTTAACTTAGGGTTTTTTCTCAGAACTACTTCAATTCTCCATTGCCAACATCATTCACTTACGATTCTCTTCTCGGCCGAGGAAGCTTTTTCTAAATGGCCAGATATCTTCATTTTAATTCCGTTTAAGCACTTATCAGCCTTGATGGGAGTCAGGTATCCCATCACAACACCAACAAATTCAAAATTTAAGACAATTAAATAAAAGTATTTCTAAACAATGTTGAGATGTCACCCCAAAAACGAATTCCTCTCTTTTCCTTCGTTGATATTTTTCTTTTTTCTTCTTTTCTCACTAATCCTCCCAAGATTAGTAATGCCGACTCCGATGTGAACTCATCTATTTTTCTCTTGACCTATGAATATCTGAACGAAGGTAGATAGTATACAGAAACCCCATACTAGAATAAGCAAAGCTTTTTCGTATGAAAACATTTTCTTATCATTATTCATGGTATATATATATGTGTGTATGTGTGTGTCTGCGTGTGTGTGTGTGAATATACCTAATTAATATATATATATATATATATATATATCTTCATCCTTAGTATATTAGATGTGTGTTATATGAGACCTTTAGTTAATATAACCTATTAATCATTGAGCTTATTTTATCTGCAGTATTGCAACATATACTGGACACTTTATAATATCCTTATATTTTTCCTTATATATATGTATATACATATTAACGGAATATGTGTTTTCTTCAAGTAATGCTTTATATTGTTCTCTATTGAATTCTGTATGCTGATGAAAAAACTTTTTACAATCATCTAAAATACAATACAAAATAAAATTTACCAAATTGTTTTAGTAACGATTGAACGCCAAATATTCGTTGTGTTTGAATTCTTGAAACTGATATCAACAATGTTTTAATTCTATTTATCTCAACTTACCTTTATATATATATATATATATATATATATATATATATATATATATATATATATATATATATATATATATATATATATTCGTTAAGGGAAGTTGTAGTTTGCTTGAAGCATTGCTGGTAAATATAAGTGTAGGTTTGGTTGTTTGGTTGTTTTGTTTTACGGCATATCAACCCTTTTCAGGTTATTTAATGCCGAATGCAGTCATTTTGGTGAAAGTTTTTATGCTTCAAGTTGTTTATATCTTCAAATATTTATTCATGGTGCCTAGTTTGGTTGTCCCGCTTTACGGCACATCAACCCCTTTCAGGCCACTCAATGCCGAATGCAGTCATCCTGGTGAAAGTTTTTATGCTTCAAGTTCCTCACACGTTCAAATATTTATTGATGGTGTTTGGTTTGGTTGTTAAAGTATATTTGTTTTCTTCTCTTTTTTGTTTCTTTCCCCTTTTAATATCTGTTTCTATTTAACCCATAGTTGGGACCCTAACAGGTACTACCACTCCGGGTCAGGGTGGACCTGGGAGCAATGGTAATTAAGAGGAGGCTCCACATTCCCCAAAGTCCGTAAGCCGGATCTCACCATCGGATGTAGTTTAACGTCATATCCAGGACCGGGAGTAGGGTAGGAAAAATAAAATAAAAAAGGGGAGGGAGTAAGGGAGAAGGGCTGTTGTTTTTGTTTTTGGTTTTGTAGAACATAATTAAGTTTTACAAAAAAAACAAACAAAAACGTCAATGTAGGTGAATTTCGTCTCAGGGAGCTACAGGGCAGCCTGATCTGGTATCACCAGGTGTAGGTTTGTAATCCGAGGCTAGAACAGTGTGATATAGGACCGGAAGGTGGAAAGGTGAACAAAAACAAACGAGAAGAGAAAACAAGAATGGAATCTCAAATCAATTTATTAATATTTCACGTAAAAAAGATTAAAAACCAGAACAGTAAAACGGTTACTGTCACGCAATTAAACGTTCCGGAATAATGTAATCTTAAATTTTCGAAAGAAAAACTTTCATTATCAAAAGACCAAAAATTAAAGACCGAATGGTCGAAAAAATCGAGATGGAATGCTGGAATCAACTGTTGACAAAAATATAGCAGAGAATAAAGAATAGGTACGCAGAAAATGTTAATTATTACTATCATAATTTAATTATATAATTATTCAGCTAGAGTTATCATCTTATTAATATTTATTTATTTATATACTAATTATAATGATTTTATTATTTTAATTTTATTTGATTTATGAACTTTCTCTTTATTTATTTAATTCTAATTTTAAATTTAAATGTGTGGGCCGTAATGGAAATACGGACGGTTAAGGGGAGATAACTTTGAAAACAGAATATGGTTATAATCAAAGCCTGAAAGTTGAAATCAATTGTAGAAAGAATTAATATCATGAGAGCAAGAATGAACCGTTGGAAAAGGGTGGGGGAATTAAAAGATAAAAATATACACACATATATACATATAGAGTGTACATATAGAGTGGATACGTTTCTTTTTTGGATGGCATATATGAATTGGATTTTTTGACTTGCATTATATTATTAATGCTTAATATATATAAATGTATTGTGTGTTTACCCCTCTTTCTTTCCCTATGTATAAATGATTAAAAGCTTCTTGCGTATATATATATATATATATATATATATATATATATATATATATATATATATTTATATATATATATATATATACGCAAGAAGCTCTCCTAAGTACAATAATTTTGCTATCTAAAATATTTGATAAATAAGAATAATTTCTCTTAAATTAAAGATTCAAAATGATAACAAACAAGGAATGTTCGCTTCTATTTTGTATCATTAAACACAAATCGATAATTGTCTTTAGCCGATCGATTTTTATTTGTAATCATTGAAGGAGAAAATGATGGAAGAATGTTTTAGGAGTTTACTTTGAATTCTGCTTTGGTGTTACAATAACGACAATTGCATTGTTAACAAATGCATCTAAATTCTTCAATCAAATCTCAAACTATATATATATATATATATATATATATATATATATATATGTATGTATGTATATATATATGTATATAT
Organism: Sepiola atlantica; assembly: GCA_963556195.1. Taxonomy (NCBI): domain Eukaryota; kingdom Metazoa; phylum Mollusca; class Cephalopoda; order Sepiida; family Sepiolidae; genus Sepiola; species Sepiola atlantica. The sequence goes on from OY744530.1 coordinate 101,461,658, forward strand.
ATGTATATATATGTATGTATATATATGTATATATATGTATATATATATGTATGTATATATATATGTATGTATATATACATGTATGTATATATATGTATATATATATGTATATATATATGTATGTATATATATGTATGTATATATATATATGTATATATATATATGTATGTATATATATATGTATATATATATACATAATGTATATATATATGTATGTATATATATGTATGTATGTACATATACATATATATATGTATGTATATGTATATATGTATATATATGTATGTATATGTAGATATGTATATATATATTTATACATGTATATATATTTATATATAATCAAATTGTTTGAGATTTGATCAGAGAGTTTAAATACATTTGTTTACAATGTAATTGTCGCTATTGTAACAACAAAGCGAATTCAAACAAAGCTGAAAAGTTAATTTCCAAAAAACATAAACACTCCCGAAAATCCATACATATCTACGTAGAAATATTGTGGATAAGGGAAGGCAGTCACATCAGTTTTAATGTGTGCTTTGGGTTGAGTTGAAACGTGCCAATTAGTAAGAATACACATATTAACACATTAAAGGAGAGATAACCGTGGCGACGAGCTGGGCATTCCAAGTTCAAAGTCTGTCGATTCAATGTCCCGTTTCCACTAAGTATATCGGAATCATAGACCCTCTTGTAAGTACTTGCTTCTGAAAATAACTGGAGAAACAAATGCCAACAACAGAATCGAGTCACTAATGCGTATTCATACGTCACGTACCTATCACTATGACGTCAGTAGTGGATACATCCGGACAGAACTTATGGTATGACCTGACACATATCCGGACAGAACTTATGGTATGACCTGACACATATCCGGACAGAACTTATGGGACATCCATATTTATTAGAGGCCAATTAAGCAAGATTCGCTGAATTTCAAATTTTCTTAAGAACTTCAATTTTATACATTTTCTAGAATCAAAATCATGAAATAGATTTTCATCAAATCCGAATAAGTATTCTAGACATCAGGTTAAGTAGAATATATCTGGATTTTAATCTTTTTCTTAATCAGAGAACATAAAAGTGGTTTTCGGGGAATGAATTTTACCTGTCCTAGAATGGTTATTCTATTCTTCTTGTATATTTCTTATAACTTAGAATAATCTTCGATTATTAGACAACAGTTACCGTCATTAAGTTTTGTTGCAAAATGAGTATCCAAATACATTTTATAATGAGGTACGTGTTCAGATCTGCTTGGCGTCGTTGCAGAATATAAATGGTTTGCTCAATTAACTATATGCGTATGGCCGCGGACTATGGAATCGACTACGTTTAGTTAAAATCCAATCGGATCATGCAACATTCACATGTGGCCCGGTTGTGCCGTGGAGATCACTCAGCGTTGTATCCTAGTCACGGCACCAGATGTGCGAGGACCGCATGCGTTCCGAATAGTTGCTCTGTTAATCGTTCTACGCCCATAACTGGCTGCTGACATACATTAGTTGGACATTTTGGTAAGTTGTAGGTTCTGTCGGCAGCCTCAAAACCAGAAAAACTCGTAGTGAACGATAACAATTATTTACGATAATAAAAACGAAAAATTATGTCGCTCTTTTTGTAAAAAAAAAACAAGTTGAGGAATTAGACTAGTTCTAGGAAACTTAAAAGTTACTTCGTGCTTTTCTTTCTTCGAAAGTGTTGAATTGGAAGAAATATTCTTAGTCATTTTTATTCGTGTTTTCGATCAGTCGCTAACTTCGGTTTCTCTCTTCCAGTTTGTCTCTCTTGCTCTCCGAATGACCGACTTCCTTTTGTTGAGCTCTCCAACCAATAGTTCTGGTCGAAAGAGTTGCAGAATATAAAATGGTGTACACGATTAGCATTATGGGTATGATAACCCGCTATGAAATAGGCTATATTGAGTTTAAATCCAATCAGATCATGCAAAGTTCGTAGAACTATTTTACTAGTGTATGCGTTTTGGTTGACTCGAGTTTCTGTCTGTTTAGCGTTAATTCTCTCTGCGTTTATTTTGACGAATTTGACTTAATTTAAGCATAGGAATATTATATAGCTACAATTGTTTTCAATCGCATCTCTCAAATTTCGAGTCTGTTAAACAGATATAAGTGCTAATTAATAATTAGGGGCAGGTTATAGTTTTCTGGAGGTTTAAGGTTCAATCCTCAGTATGTGCGATATTAAGAATACAATTACGAATTACGTAAACATCTACCGGCAAATTTCCCCCGTGAGTTAAATAAAAGATTCCCAAGTTCGATTTAAAGATTGCCGAGTCCGACAAAATGCATCTGAAAAAGGTCGGAGGTTTCATCGACCGAAATGTTGTGAGAATAACATCCAAGATGAGAACAGTAGTTCGAATAATTCAAAGTATAAAAATTGAAACACATGGAGTAATTTTGAATCAAAACACACGTACGCATTTCTATAAACATTACAACTTAGAAAAATAGTCTAAACAAATAAGAGCTATTTTACAATTGACTTACGTTGAAAAAAAAAAGAAAAATATAATTAAAAGCAAATCTCAGAATGTAAATCAATTAAAATAGCATATAGATATAACCACATATGTACTGATCACAGAGTCGGAAAATATCATAGTTTCCCCCGCTATCAAACCACAATGATGTCGTTTGCACGGCAACTGATAAGGTTGAACTACTTTCCCAGCGTTTCGCCTTAAACCCACATTGGACTCGGCAAACCAACTTCTCCCTAAATTCCATTGCACACTTGAAAACCTGGTCATCACCTGCCCCCAGGTCAGGGACATCATAAGAAACCTTGACACCTCTAAAGCTTGTGGGCCTGATCTTATACCTGTAATAGTAATAAATAAATGATCTGCTGAACTGGCCCCCGTCCTCCCCAAACTGTACAACAAATGCCTTGCTGAATCTTGCTTCCCTGATAGCTGGAAAATTGCCTCTGTGGTACCAGTCTTCAAAAATTCTGGGTATAGAACCGATCCTCAGAACTACCGCCCAATCAGTCTATTCCGATCTTTGCTAAAATCTTTGAATCCTTAATCAATATAGCGATAGTCCGGCACCTAGTTAATGCTAAACTTCTTTCTGGCCACCAGTATGGATTTAAACAATCACGATCTACTGCGGATATCCTAACGGTCATCTCTGAACGCATATATCATACACTGGACAAGGCAGGAGAAGCTTGGGCAGTAGCGCTTGATATATTCAAAGCAAAAGGGCTAAAAATTCACTCATATTGTATTACTGGATAAATATTTAATATAAGTTGATCCTTCCTAACCAAAAGAAAGATCCAGGTTGTCCTCGATGGCCGTTTATTTAAGCAACATGATATAAATGCTGGTGTACCCCAGGATCCATCCTTGGACCTTTATTGTTCCTAATTTTCATAAATGATTTAATTATTTTTTAACTTAATTTTATTATGTTTTTCTTATTTATATTTATATTAATGTATGAAGGTATTATATACTTATTACACTTTATCATGATTTTTCTAAATTATTCCATTTTTAAAATGTATAACCTCCTCTAATGTAAATATAAAGTGAGATAAATGTATATATCTTTTAATAACTCAATATATAGATGCACACACTAACATCTATCTATCTATATATATATCTATCTATCTATCTATCTATCTATCTATCTTCATATATAAGTATGTGTATACGTTTTATAGCCTTTATTTGTAATTGTTAAGCATCAAATCAGCACACTTAATAGTTTTACATTAGTAGGGACAATGTTAATTTAATTATTTGATTATTTATATAATAAATTATTATAATTCAACCATATATCTATGTGTACGTATACACACACATATATACACTAAGGTATAATGCAAAACACATGCTATAAGCAGTATAATAACAATATGAGATGTAGAAAAATCGGTATAAGTGTTAACTAATGAAGGGGGAATTCAGTTCAAGTGTGGTATTAATCGAAATAAGGATCGATTCCGTAATTCGTAAATTCCCAATGTTCCTGACAGAGGAAAGAATAGAGACTCGGGTATTCCGTTGTGTTTTATTACATCACGTGATGTGTCCGTGGAAAGAATATATACGAGTATGCACGTGTTCTTTGTTGCGCTGGTGCAAAGGTTTTCCATATAGCATCTATTGCACTTAGCACATTGTATATTGAAGACTATATGAGGGTGATGAGACAACCCTGTTTTGGGAAATAGGGCTATTGGTCAGAGATCACGGTTTTATGTGTTTTTTTAGATAGTTGTTGTTGCAAGGTGGTGCTGGTGTGGGTGAGTTTAATATCTAAATTTTTCTGTTGTATTGTTTTACGAATGACAGTTGTGATTTTATCCCTAAGGAAAGGGAGTTTTAAGAAGCAGGTGTTGGAGAGGATGTGATGTCTGCGTCTTTTCGTGTTATTGATGTAGGCTATGGTATAAGCGATATAGCTATTGGTTAACAATGTCTGGTCGAGGTCATTGGTGTGTGTTATTTTGTCAACGGTTGTGTGGCATTTGTTTTGTATACGGGTAATCTCGGTGCGTGCGTATCATTATTTAGCTTTAAAGGGTAAGGCAGATTTATAGTGTATAAACAGTTTTCTACAGACTGATTTCCTATAGAATTTAGTATGTATGAATCTATCCTTAGTGATGTTGAGGTTGTAATCGATGAGTGAGAGTGAACTAGAAGCGTTGAAGTGTTCTATAGTGAATTGTAAGTGGGGTCTGTGTTATTAAACGTATTACATATCTGGCGGCTTTATCACGAGAGGACTTGAACATAAGGATATCGTCTATATACCTTGTGAAAAATATGTGAGCTTGACAAGTGCTTACTACTCGTCGTTCAAGTCGATCCATGTATGTAATAGTTAGAAGCCCAGAAAGGGCGGATCCGATTTGCTTGTATGTGTGTTGTTGAAATGTAAAATAAGTGTTGTAGCTATGGTGTCTACATTTAGCTGTTAATCGAAAGATTGGGAGTCTTTATTCTTTACTTTTTCGAGTCTAACCGAACCATAAAATGACCAAGGTTTACGATGCCAACAACAGACTGTAGAAGTCCTGTTATGGGCTATTATCATTGAATATATACTTGTTGGCTCAATCAGTAGTCTACTGCGATATTTTCAATAAAGTGTGTACATGACATACTACTGTTACTTCTAAGCACTTTCATATTCATGCATGATGACGTCACCACCCACTCTGCCAAGGCTACTGAATCATGTCTCGAAGCCTCTACCGAAATATCTCTACAAGATGAACAGTTGATGGCGTTGTCACCTGCCTCAACGGATATTTGGTTTATTATTAAACAAAATATTTATGCTGATGTATTATTATCTCCAAAATATGTCAAGATGGGCTATATTCCCCGAAAACATCGAATATAGAATAAAAATAGAGTACGTTCCATAGAATAGTGAACATCTAACAATGATGTTGCCATATTATACAAACTATCTGAGAAATATCCTACATTTCACTACCAAACACTTTGTGTATGTATAGTGGTTATTTCATCTCTGGGTCGGACGTGTTATCAGGTAGCCATCTTGAATTTCATTCTCATTGGAAGAAAAGTGGCTGCGCTGAAGTAGATACTGACGTGGACTGGCGACCTGGGCGTGGCAAGTTCGAATCCTGTCGGTTCTTTAGCGTGGATATTGGCAACCTTAACGTGTTACCTCTTATAAGTACCTTGATTCTGAGGAAACCAATGCCAACAACAGAATCTAGGACGGTAAAAGGTCATATCATGCTGCAGATAGATACGAATTTTCGTTTTTTATCGTTGGAAAGTGTTCTCGGGTGAAGACGACGAAAGTGATTCAAATTTCACATACATTTTATTATCCTTTCCATAATTTCCTCAGCATGACTATTAATTGCAGAATTGATGCCTTGAAAATTTCCATTCAATTTGTAAGACCTGTCTACCACATGCCTCAAACTCAAACTAACTGCCTTTAAGCCTATCTTAAAAAAGCATACCTCCTAACACGTGACCAAGCTTCGCCAATAAGCTTCTGGCAGTGTAAAATAATGATGCAGACATGTTGAGTAATAACGTCACGGGGAGGCTAAGTGCATGACCCCGCAATAATGAAGAAAAGCCGAAGACTAGATAGATTGTCAACCGACAGGCTAAAAGAACAGCCGAAATGAATCGGTGACCTTTGAACGAGCCCAGGTGTGTGAGGTCGACGAGTTCATTTCGGAGTATGACGTCGTAAAAAACGACTCGGTAACCTTTAAAAGAATCAGGTGCGCGAGGCCAGAAGAAGAAAGCACCTGGAGTGCAAAGTCAGAAATTAAAACGGCGGTTTTAAACGAAGGAAGAAGGAGCGCTTACGTAGCAGAGATCGAGTTGGGAGGATATAGAGAAAAATTTGTCGTGGGCTAGCTCCAAAGAGAGGTACCCCCACCGCGATCGAACTGCCGTAAACAACTTGCGTGGAGATCACAAGCCGTCCCTATATTCCGGGAGCAGACTGTTACAAAAAGTATTATTGTGTTGGCTTTCGTAAAAATAACCTACGTTGGGTTGAGTTGAAAATCAACCGCCGTCAAGGTAAAGAAAGAGGTTTCTTCGTAAAACAAGCGAAAGAACAATAATGCCAAAGGACTTTTGCTAACAAAGAAATATTTAATAATATATATGTGTATACCCAACTTACACCAGCTGGTGGTGAAGAATAAAGAAACAGAGTTTCTCGAGTACGCCCTTGTCTCTATCGTTGTGTTTTGTTTGATGCTACCGGGTCCCACGAAGCACGAGTATTGCAACAGCAGCACCCAGTCCAACTTTATTACATAACAATAAGTTAACTTTTTATAGTCATCACACTTCCTCGGTTACAGCTTATCTGCATGCCAAGTTTGCTTGCAATCGGAACCGTAGTTTCTGATTCCACAGAGAAAAAAGAGATAAACAAACAGCCAGACACTTCATTTTATTTAGATGTGCGATAAACATCGGTAATATTTTCCTTCAAGTTTCATTCTTGATTAATTTCGACATAAATACGTTAATCTGACATCATATCTTCCAAACGTTAATCTGACATTATATCTTCCAAACGTTAATCTGACATCATATCTTCCAAACGTTTATCTGACATTATATCTTCCAAACGTTTATCTGACATCATATCTTCCAAACGTTAATCTGACATTATATCTTCCAAACGTTAATCTGACATCATATCTTCCAAACGTTTATCTGACATCATATCTTCCAAACGTTAATCTGACATTATATCTTCCAAACGTTAATCTGACATCATATCTTCCAAACGTTTATCTGACATCATATCTTCCAAACGTTAATCTGACATCATATCTTCCAAACGTTAATCTGACATCATATCTTCCAAACGTTAATCTGACATCATATCTTCCAAACGTTAATCTGACATTATATCTTCCAAACGTTAATCTGACATCATATCTTCTAAACGTTAATCTGACATCATATCTTCCAAACATTAATCTGACATCATATCTTCTAAACGTTAATCTGACATCATATCTTCCAAACGTTAATCTGACATCATATCTTCCAAACGTTAATCTATTTTGTTGCAGACACTCGACTTTAGAATTCGGGGTTTTATTTATTTCTATTTAGATTATTAATATCGAACGTTACTTTTCTTTTTTATCTCTTTAATTTTTTTCTGTAGACTTTTGCCTTTTACTAACTGTTCCAATGAAAATCATGCGGGGTGATCATGAAACTATCGCATATAGATAGTGACGTGGGTAGGAAAGGTTGTAAGAGCATTAAATTCAGTGTGGATCGGTACTAATGAGTACAAATTGAAAGTCTGAGTCAATGTTTTATCACACATTTCTTACTTTGTTGCTTATATTATAAAGTTAGTGAATTTAGGACGAGGTCATTGTAATATGACGCATTTCAAACTATGCGAGAAGAGATTGCACAACTAAAATGAAAGGCATTTTGGGAATGTTTATGTTATCGCTATTCACTTAATTTATTAGAGTCTGTATACTTTTTCACCAATGAGTCATTACTCATCAAGACCAGAAACCACTCGAGGATAAAGACTAACGAAATGGATATATTCTCAGTTTTATAAAAACCAAAATTATGATGAGAGTGAAATGAAAATGAACAAAGTTTGCTCGCTTATTAGATGGGAAGTTCTTGGAAAGAAACTTTGTATCTGGAAACTATTTTTAGATAGGGGAGGCTGCCGAATAGAGGGGATCGAGTGACGCCCTAAATCGGAAGTGATCCACTTGACTTCCGTCCTAGGGGGTCTCGGTGTCCTTCCTAGCTGACAAGTGAAGAAAGCGGAAGTGAAAAAAAAATCGTGCACAGTTTAGCTAAGTGTAGCGAGACAGACGATCTATATGTTTATCCGTCTCTTTCTCTCACGCGAACAAAGTTTTCTGGTCTTGTTCTTTGAATAAACCTTTATAAACCAAACAACATGTGTCCACGTGGTTTTTATCCGAAAAGCTACCTGAGTTTTACGAGACGATCGGCACGCGTGTGTTTTGTCAATAACTTGGATGACGAGTACACGGGTCTATAACGGTTAAAATACCCAGCGTAACGTAAGGCGTAACGTAACACTCGGAGAAATTAAAAAAAAATCAGTTGTCATAAAAAGACGAGTTAATTTTATAGTTTTCAAGTCCTATTTAGAAAGAAACAGTATGTATTAGGTGTTCACGCTCCCTTGTGGACTTCTTAAAAATGTGCAAGTATTCAAGCCCCAGACTAGTTCAAATTAATCATGCATATACTACAGAGTGACCCAAATTAAATGACGCGCACAATGTAATCGTTAATAAAAGTCAACATCCTTTGTGCAATCTAAAGATATTTTGTACAAATAAAATAAACTTATGTCTGACTTGTCCCCCAAGTTTCAGTCATGAATCTCCAACAGCCTTTATTTCATTTACTTTCAGTGATATGCTTCAAATGTGTACCTTCGCGTTGCAATTCCATCTAGATACGACTGATTCTGGTTGTAATGGCCCTCTTGAGTTCAGAGAAGCCAACAAATGAAATAAACGAAGAAGAAAACAATGCAAGAAAGAACGAGTGAAAAAGACTAGGATATGACATAGATTTTGTTTAGTTTTTTTTTATTTGTCTGCTTTTGGCGGCAAATCAACCCTTTTTAGGGGTATTTAATACTAAATATGAACTGTTTAAAACCATTCAATTTTGTAAATTCTTAATCATTTCATGTTCCAGCTACAGTTGCTTAATTGTTCTGCCTCCTTCATCTTAATCCTGTGATGAATGGCGATATCTACGATTTGGCAGTTTTTTCCGTCTTGTTCATTATTATGATGTCCGGTCTTCTAGCTTGGATGTGTTTGCCCGTTTGTATTTCCATGCCCCAGACGCTGGTATACCTTTCATTTTCTAATACTGGCCTCGGTGTTTGTTTCTACACTCCACATGCAATCAGCATGTTCAAAATTTAGCCATTTATAAAGTTGCAATTCAGTCATGCCTATTTTTTAGATCCTCCCTTTACACTAGGTTTCTACATTATTTACGATGTGGTTTACTGTTTTGGCTCTTTGTCCAGTGTCGACATTTTCCTCAATCTTGTTTAACTTGGCTTATATGTAGTTTGTTTTCATCGCATGGTTTTGTGCGACTGTCAGTAATTTGGCTGTTCAAGTGACTTTCCGTTCACATGTCCATGTGTTTTCATACGTGATGTTTTTGATCCGTCTTAAAAAATAATCCATGTGGCGGTTTCTTTTCCCGTTTGGCTTTTTTCGTTTTGGGTTGTGTTTTGTTTCACTGCTAACCGTATTTTTCATCTTGGCGCTGTCTATCTTGCATAACGAAGTTTTCTGGTGAACCTAAATACTCATCAGGACACTAACTCCTTTCCGTTTTAAATAAAGTCGGTCAATATCAGACTTCGGGAGCCGCGCATCATCACATTATTATTATTAGTATTATTATTATTATTAGTAGTAGTAGTAGTAGTAGTAGTAGTAGTAGTAGTAGTAGTAGTAGTATTCTTTCTTATTTTGCTGCAATCTTTTATTTTAGTTCTTCATGTTTCTTATTTAGTCTTTCCTTATGGGTCGGATTTCCTCTCTTCCATCGTTTTCTCTTCTATTTCATCCTATTTACGTTTTTAGCTTCCTTTTGGAGTTTGGTGATCTGGGATTTCAGTCTGACTCTCCATCCAGGTTTTGTTGGTCCATTCTATTGACCAGTTTTCGTTTCTATTTTTAGTTTCATACTTACTGATTTTGCCCCTGCATATATTATGCTGTTTAGATCCGTGATAGTATCTGTTGAAATGTATGGGAGGAGTCTGTTTACTTTTTCTTTTTCTATTTTTTAAAATCTCCATTCCTTGGAATGGGAGTTTTGCTTTATCTTTGTTAATAAATCTTTTTCTTCGCCTCCTCGCTTTCAGTGTTCATGTTTTGTCAGTCTTCTACTGGTGCGGTTTCACTAAGGGGTGTTTCTTAATCTGTTACACCAGTTACCATTTGTTATATTTCCATTACTTCCAGCTCTGATAACAACCCTATCTGGGCATGTGTCTAACTTGATCTGCTATTTTTGGTACCGTTAAATAGTAGCCATAGACATTTCCCACAGACTTTTCATTCGTTTCCGAAAACTTCTCTCTTTTTGTTTGCTTTTGTAGTTGCCTTTCATTACCAGTCTCTTCTCTTTTGTTGTATATTTTCTTCTATGGTTTTTTGATTTGTTGTGTTCATTATTGCTTTCTTGTTGCTGGTCTGTGATATTGTCGTACCTCGAATTAGAGAGGTTACTTACCTGTTTTGGTCCGTGTTCCTAGAAATTAGAGGAGCCAACATTCGCATGATACCGACCAGGCCCTTCATGTTGGCAAACGAGGGAGCACCTGCCAATGATGATACTCTGATCTTTTTTTCTGAGTCTCACAGCTTTCATTTGGGGCTTTAGATATTTTGTTTTGTTTGGTAATTATGGCAACACTATGTCCAGACTTCTTTTACCTATGATCCTGTCACAGAGATAGTTTTTATCTCTCGCTTTCGTGAGAGATGTGCGCTATCACACGAACATAGAGAAGTGACATTTACAACAGACACAAGTTTTAGACGAGTCTTTACTAATGATTGCTCTTCATAATAACAAGTTGTGTTTCAGTCTGATTAACAATAAATCTCCACAAATTTCCAACCCTCTCCGCTTCGTTGCAGATAACTTTATGACAGTGTTTACCATTGATTTTCCCTGATAATGGTCATTGAGTTTCCTTGGAATTTGAGTATGTCCGATATCCCAGTACTCTCCTAGTCTTTATAGTGGAGGTTTGGCTGCTGCTCTTCCATCTTCGCCTTTTTATCGTTTTTGACTCTTCACGATCATTTTGTGTGATGCCACCAGCTTTTTGTTTTTTTTTGTGGGGGGGGGTCTATATGTCTTATCTTATTTATATTTTAACTTACCTGTAGTTGGTCAGTGTTATCTGCTTATCTGGTTTGGTTTCAGCATTTCCTAAATATTTCAGCAGTTCCTCGTGCTACTATAATTTTAGGTATTACAGTCATTTTCTTCGCGTTTCATATTCCTTTCAGCGCTCTGGTTAGCTCCACGTGGTTTGCATTTGTTGGAGCATTCCATTACTAGTCCATTTTTCTTCTGTAGGTTCATTTCTCTCTGAGAGTTCTATTAGGTTCAGTTGGTAATTTTACTTACCTGCATTTGGCCTGTAAGATTCTGGAATCTACAAATCAAAACGGCAAACTCTGACTCCCAAGGGAGAATCTGCCGATCATGATGCTCCGATCATATTTCTGAGCCGAACGGCTTTTAGTTTTGTTTGGTGTCATGTTTTGTGGTGTTGTTAGTGTATACGTCAATACCAGGCCTATGTTTATTTTACCTGTGATCCTCTCACAGGGGCAGTGTTTATCTCACATAGGGTAACGTTGATTTATCATATGCAGAAAATTCTATCAATTAAATTCTACATGTCAGCGCTTTTACACTCGTTGTAGCAGAGGTTTGGCCAGTTTTGTCTTTCCATAGAGGTGACTTAATCATACACTCCACTGGGCACGTTAGTCTCGTGAAACTGAAATAAATAAACAATAGCGTTTTTGTGTGTGGGGGGGGGTGTACGTAAACTTTAAGATGAAGTAAAAGGCCACATAAATATTAAATATAAAACGGGTAATATCTTATCAATTAATTTAACAGAATTTGAATAAAATTTAATATTTTTCTACTTATTTTAGAAAAAATGCAGAGCCTTTGTTCTTCGTAAAAAGTGAGTACATAATGCTTTCCCCTCTCGATACTATTTACTGACTGGGAGTTTTCACATTTCGAGTTATTATCAGTGATTATTCTCTGATAATAATCAGTGGTGTTTCCTGGAGTGTGCATGACAACAAATCTCCCCATATTTCCAGCACTCTCCGCCTCTCTTGATAACCATTGCAAATCACATTGCGTTATCGCGACAGCTGTTTACCACTGAATTAACGTTGATTAAGGCCGTTAGATTACTCTGGAATTTGAATGGCAATAAGTTAGTCCACGATTTTATTATTATTATTATTTGTACTCACTACTAATAACCAGTTGTGTTCCCTGGAGTCTGAGTGACAACAAGCCTCCAAAGATTTCCAGTACTCTCCACCTCTTTTCGATAACCAATGCAAATTACTTTGCGGTATTGCAACAGCCGCTAACCATTGATTGGTCTCCTCTGGCATTTGGGTGGTAATAAGCCTCCCCAAGGCCACAGTACCCTCCGCACTCTTCTAGTAGAGGTCTGGTTAGAGCTCTCCCTCCTCGGTATTCCCATCCTCCTTGACCCTTCACAGCTATTGTGTGTGGTATCAGCCGGGACTTGTGCCATCAGTTTTTTTAATGAAATTTCTTACAGTTTCTGTTCCTTGGCTTCATGTGGTGGTTTTCTTCATGTGGTTTTGTTTTCTTCCTGTTGTAACTTCCAAGTGATTAGTTACCGTTCATAGCTTATGCGGGTTGGTTTCCGCATGCGAGGATTTTCCCGGAGATTGCAGTTGTTTTCATCATTACCCTCCATTTGCATAGTCTCAGTGATCCTTTTGATTCCAATTTCTTCCAGTCTTTTTTCCATGTTTTTTGGGGACTCTTCCTGGTGCTCCTATAATTATTGCTACTATATTGACTCATCATGTCCCATATCCCTTTCAATTATCTGGCATGTTCCGTGTATTCGCTTCGTTTTTCTCTCGACTTGATCTGTGGTCTGCTGGTATGGCAAATGGTACTGCTTTCCCCACGCAGTCGTGTCTGTTCTTGTATTATTTTTAAGTTTGTTATTCTGCATTCATATATTATGTGATTTTCTTTTTCGTCTCTTTGTCCATACAATCTGTATTTACTGTTTTCCCGGGGTTTATCTATTTTAGCTTTAATGTAGTTTGTCTTAATAGCATTGTTCTGTGTAGCTGTCAGTTGAGATTTCGTTTCTTTGTTCATGTGTACTTTTCTTAGCCATGTCCAGGAGTGTTGGTAGGTCTTTTCTCTTGGAACGTCCATGTAGCTTATTTTCTTCACACTTTTTTCTTGTTTTTTTTTGTGTTTCCGGTGTCGGTGCTTTCCGAGTTGTTCGTTGGGATGGTGTCTATTGCTGCGGTGATTAACCTTTCCGTGTTCGTGGTTATGTATTTCTCCATTTGTTTTTGTGTTTCTTCCCCATTGCGTCACTTCCCCATTCTCCCTTCGTTTCTTTTCATGTAGAGTCTGCCCGTATCGTCTTTTGTGTGTAGTACGTTGTGCATAGTCATTAATTTTCTAGTCCTCTGAGTACCTGAGTACTTCTTTAGTCCAGCCTATGAATGATCCAAAGTATCTTATTAGTTATACTGCCCATGTGTTTATTCCTTTTACTAGATTTCAGCTATATAATTTCGTTTCTAAGAGTTTTCTTGTTCTTCGCAAATATTCTTTTCCAACGGTTTCTTTTATTTCTGTAGATTTTATGGTGTCTGCTTCCAGAACTTCCAAATATTTATAGCTATCATGTTCGCCTAGTGCCCTCATCTCTTGGTTGGGCAGTTCCATGGCCTCTGTCGTCTCCAGTTCCCCCCTTTTCATCTCTAGCAGTGCACATTTTTCTGTTCTGAATTCCATTTGTATGTCCTGGCTGATAATTCTGGTCGTATTTATCAACCGTTCCAGTTCCTTTTTGCTTTTTGCAAATAGCCTCAGGTCGTTCATGTACATGAAGTGGTTTATTCTTTCTTCTGTGTCTGTAAACTTTTATCCGGCATCACATTTCCTGAGTATGTAGTTGAGTTGCATCATGGCTATGATAAACAGTAGTGGTGACAGAGAGTCTCATTGGAAGATGTATTTATTATCTCAGTCAGGTGTCGTCCTCTAGCTGTAAGTCCACTCTCCATGTTCTCATTACTTTCTTAATAAGATTAATAATCCTGTTGAGTATCTTGCACATTTTAAAGCATTCAATTATCCATGCTTGAGGGATTCTGTCGCATGCTTTCTTGTAGTTAATCCATGCCATGTATATGTTCATTTCTTTTTTGCTGTTTACCTCTTTCAGGATCTATTGATCTACGTATAGCAGATCATGCGTCCCTCTTCTTCCATTCTGGCATCCTTTTTGTTCCTTGGTGATCAGTCCACGATTGTTCAGGGAGTGGTAGATTTGTTTTCTTTTTTCCACATTGTTAGTACACAGGTTATTGGTCTGTAGTTCCCTTCTTGGCGTTATTTTATATTAGTGTTGTTCATCCTTTGGTCATCCACTCTGGCACGTCTGTTTTTTGGATACATCTTCTCAGTTTCAGCGCTAGCCTTTCATGTAGGGTTGTGATTTTTTTAAACCAGTATGTATTATTATGTGTACTCACTAGGAATTCTCACACAGATGGTATTTCCTGGATCTGAGTGACAACAAGTCTCCCCAGATTTCCAGTATTCTTCACCTCTTTTCGATAACGATGCGGTATCGCAACAGCCTCTTACCATTGATTTCTCGCTGGTAAGGACAATTGGTCTTCTCTGGGATTTAGGTGGCAATAGGTCTCACCAAAGTCCCAGCATTCTCCGCACTTTTCCAGTGGAGGTCTGGTTTGTGCTGTCCCTCCTCGGTCTTCTCATCCTCCTCGACCCTCTACTAATATTTTGTCTGGTGTCAGCCTAGGCTGGCACCATTTAAAAAATAAATTTGTTTAATTAATTAAAAACAAAATTTTTTAGGGGGGTGGGGGAGAGAAGGGGGAGCTTATAGTGTTTATTGTAATTTCTGTTCCTTGGTTCATTTATTGGGGGGAGATTATGAAGTGATGTTTCTTGCAGTTTCTGTTCCTTGGTTCGTGTTGTAAAGTTCGTGTGATTTTGTTTTGTCTCTGTTGTAAATTCCTTGTGACTGGTTGCCCTTTGTAGCTTATACGGGTTGGTTTCTGCATTCGAGGATTTTCCTTAATATAGCAGCTGTTTTGATCATTACCGTCCTTTGTATGGTTTCGATGGTCCCTTTGATTCCAATTTCTCCCAGTCTTTTCTCCATGATTTTGGGATTATTCCTAGTGCTCCTACGATTATTAGTATTATACTAACTGTCTTCATGTTCCATATTCCTTTCAGTTCTCTGGCTAATTCTGTGTATTTACTTCGTTTTTCTGTGACTATGATCTTCACTCTGTATCTGCTGGAACGGCGAAGTCTACGATTTTACAAGATGTTTCCATCTTGTCGATTATAATAACATCAGGTCTCCTTGCTTGTATGAGTTTATCTGTTTGTATATCCATATCCCAGAGGATTTTGTGTTTTTCGTTTTCCATTACTATTTCTGGTTTATGTTTGTACCATTTGTTTGCGTATTCGAAATTCAATTGTTTGCACATTCCCAGTGTATTGCTTTCCCTACACAGTCATGTCTGTTCTTGTTTTATTATTATTATTATTATTATTATTATTATTATTATTATTATTATTATTATTATTATTATTATTTGTTTGTTATTCCATATTTTCTATCGTCTTAATTCAAGCATCAAAATATACATAATATTTACACTATTATTATACAAATCAAATTCTGCTAACTATTTCATATGATAGTTCCCTAAAATGCCCTTTAATTTTTTTTACCATTATTTCTGAATTCATCAAATTCCATCTTAAAATGTTAAACACTATTGTTATTCATAACAATTTGTTCAAAATATTTTAGCAAAAAATGGTGAATTAATCTAGTTCTTGTAATCGGATTGACAATAACTTTCAAGATTGCAAGAAGAAATATTTTTAAAAAACAACATGTCCACGATTGTTAGAAATGTAATTAATTATTTTTCTTCTCTCTAGTAAAATAGTTTATATTAATGTCCCTAATATATACTTGCAAAGTGTAATAGTTTATTATTTTATTATTTTTATTGCATTCCAAATTTCAAGTTCGTACACTGGAGCCCAGTCACGTTTCCATGTTGTTTGGCAGCTGAAAAATGAATTAACTTTTTAAAATATGGCAAATGCTCAGAACGGAGGTTCGATTTATACCAGTCTCTACATCTTAAACTTGTGTTTTTCTCTTGGGCTTAACGTGATGCATGTACCAGCATCTGCACATGTGCTGCATATGCGGGTGGTTATCACGTGGACAGCTATACTTTATTCGGTAATAGATTTATTCGTTTAGTATTTCGGTTTAGATTTCAGACAATTTAAAAACAAAGTTAACTTGCAATATATTGCTGTCTCTTTCTCTTACTCTCTTTCTCTTACTCTCTTTCTCTTTCACACGTGTTTATAACGAATTAATTCAAAAACCGTTAGAATAATGACAAAAGAATCACATATATTTATATAGATTGTAATATATTATGCTGAACTAATCAGTGGAAAAGGAAATGTATCCATGGGCTGTATGTATATGTATGTATGGATATGTGTGAGTGGATGTAGGTTTTTTATCTATATGTATGCATTCGTCTATCCATGTATGTGTGTACATGTGTGTATGTATGTTTATATATATATATATATATATATATATATATATATATATATATATATATATATATATATGGATAGGTGCATATGTATGTATATATGTGTATATATGTGTATATCCGTGTATGGATATATGCGTATATATTTGTGTTTGTTATATTTTATAAATGTATATACATGTATGTCTATGTGTGTACTTATGTATCTAAAGATTCGTGTGTATTCTATATGAAGATCAGATATTTATACTTGAGAATGTATGTATCTAGATTAAAACTTTGAAGTATTAAATGGAGAAGAAAGGAATCCAAGCTAAGTGGGTAATAAACACAGAAAAACAGAAAAAATTATATATATATATATATATATATATATATATATATATATATATATAATTACTATTTCATGTATCCACATAAAATTTTATGAGGAGATATATTTTTTTTATGTATCAATTTTCAGTATTTACTTCAACAGTGCTCGATACGTAAGTAGAGCTAGGTAGTAAGCTATGAAAATATATTTATGGCAATTAAGCTACACAGAGGCTTCCACGTTTCATCTTCAGACTAAAATGCATGGAGTTATTATTGCCGGGTGTTTTTATGTACACGGCTAGCTAGTTAACCAATCAGATTCCTTGTTGTTCTCTCAGCCAATCGTTCGGCTTCCCACAAACAAAGGTCTGGTTAGTGTTACTTCCTATATCCTGTTCTATTGTTCTATTTTCTATAGATTCGCCTATATCCTGTTCCTTTGTTGTGTCAATGTAATGGGTGAATTTATTTTAACACGTGGTTCTTTGTATTTCTATTTTAGGTTTTAATTTTTTAAATTGTTAGGTTTTTGTTTAGTTTAGTTTTTTTTTACTTATTTGTTTATTTATCTATTTATTTATGTATCGTTAGCCTAAGGTAAATTTATTTCTGTGTAGGAAGATGTTTGCTATCTCACTTCTACAGTTTAATAGATTTCGAGGGTCTTTAAAGTTTAGGATTTCAAATTTTTCATTCAGACATAATCTACACGGGTCGTCTAAATTTCTACATGTACTGGCCTGTCGTATTAGTTTCCATTCAATTATTGGTGAGCGTCCATTTTCTTTGAGCTCCAAATAGTGGTTTGCTAGTGTTGTTAAATTCGACGTTCTCTATTCTTGTGCTTTTGTGGTCATAATATCTGGTTTTAAAATCTAGGGAGGTCATACCCACGTAGTATTTCTTGTTATTCGGGCTTCACTTGGCAAATATTGTGGCTTGATATACAATACTTTTTGGTTAGGCATTTATTTTGTAGTGGACAAAGTTTACGATTTATGCAGTGACATCTTTTCTCTTCATTGCTAACTTTTTTATTTCTATTCGGGTTATTACTATTAGCGTTTTGTTTATTTCTATTTGTACCATTTATAATTTTGTTATTCTTAGAGTAAAGGACTAATATACTAAGAAAGAAAAATCGTTAATTTGGTTTCATTAAATCTATGCACTTATAGCGACACACGTGCGTATTAAAATTTTAAATACTTCCCACATCTAATTTTGAATCCTTCCTACATCTAATTTTAAATACTTCTTACATCAAATTTTTAATACTTCTCACATCTAATTTTAAATACTTCTTACATCAAATTTTTAATACTTCACACATCTAATTTTAAATACTTCTTACATCAAATTTTTAATACTTCCCACATCTAATTTTAAATCCTTCCCACATCTAATTTTGAATCTTTCCCACATCTAATTTTAAATACTTCTTACATCTAATTTTAAATACTTCTCACATCTAATTTTAAATACTTCTTACATCAAATTTTTAATACTTCACATATCTAATTTAAATGCTTCCAACATCTAATCTTAAATACTTCTTACATCTAATTTTAAATACATCCCACATCTAATTTTAAATACTTCTCACATCTAATTTTAAATACTTCTCACATCTAATTTTAAATACTTCCTACATCTAATTTGAAATACTTCCCACATCTAATTTGAAATACTTCCCACATCTAATTTAAAATACTTCCCACATCTAATTTAAAATACTTCTCACATCTAATTTTAAATACTTCCCACATCTAATTTTAAATACTTCCAACATCTAATTTAAAATACTTCCCACATCTAATTTAAATACTTCCCACATCTAATTTAAATACTTCCCACATCTAATTTCAAATACTTCCTCAATCTAATTTGAAATACTTCTCCAATCAAATCTGAAAATACTTTTCACATCTAATTTTATATACTCTCTACATCTAATTTTAAATACTTCCTACATCTAATTTTAAATACTTCTCACATCTACTAAGCATCATCATGTTTACTAATCTCAGCTCTTCGTCTTTTAGATTTATTTCTCTCTCTCCGTGTGTGTATATCTATCCCACTTATTTATATAGCTTATCCCCCTCCCTATCTCTCTCTCTCTCTCTCTCTCTCTCTCTCTCTCTCTCTCTCTCTCTCTCTCTCTCTCTGTGTATGTCTCTTCCATTTTATTTATATCGTTTATCCCGGCCCCCTCTGTGTATATATATATATATATATATATATATATATATATATATATATATATATATTTCTCTTTTTCTCTCTTTCTCTGCACACGGGAATATACCAAACACACTCCAAATGCACACCAGTGCCATGGAATATGCAAAAATATCACCCACGTTGTAGATGGCGCAAAATAAGCACATCTGATAATACCTGATATAACGCCGTCTGATAAGGAGGCTTATCGTTTTAACATACATATGTATATAATAAAATAGTGTAAAGTTACATTTAAAAGAGAACTGATATTCTTTGTATGATACCGTATTTGGATAACGTCGAGTAAATGTAGTTGTTGTATCATTTAGTTGGAAGAGCGGGAGGTCTGAGAGTGCGGAGGTTATAACGCCAATGGCTTTTTCTCTTGCGTTATTAATGACATTTTCTTTTGTATTTGGAAGATTATGGCGAGATTCTATTATAATATATATATATATATATATATATATATATATATATATATATATATATATATATATATATATATATATATATATATATATATATATAGTCTTGGAAGTTTCTCAACCATCAAAACTATAGTTAAAAAAAACAAAAAAAAACTTAAGTCCCAAGTCGTTCAGTGGAAAATCACTCATGTAAGTCAACTTAACTTTTTCAGTT
Source organism: Sepiola atlantica (assembly GCA_963556195.1). NCBI lineage: Eukaryota > Metazoa > Mollusca > Cephalopoda > Sepiida > Sepiolidae > Sepiola > Sepiola atlantica. The sequence continues at coordinate 101,481,878 of OY744530.1, forward strand.
ATTATATTAGTTTGCTTCTAACATTATTTAAGGGATCATCAGTTGTTTACCACAAAAAAACTGCTTCGGGAATTTAAAAACAAGACAGTATTTAATTTCATGGCTTCCCAGCAGAGTTGATCAAACCCCACTCTCCTTAAAAGACAAAAATATAAACGTTCCGTATACTAAACCTAAGTTTTGTTCCGTATAAAGGTTTTGCTAACTTATATTAGTTATTAAAAAAAAAGAAAAAAGTCCTCCTTACCTGTGTTGTTCGTCTGTCTTAATAAAAATTTATCCGTTACTTACAAAAATGTTGCTGCATTTTAAAGTGTGTAGACGAATCCATTAAAAAATGTTTTTCTAATTATATATATATATATATATATATATATATATATACTTTTAGTCCTTTTTTCTCCCCCTCCTCCTCCTCCTCCTTTATTGTTCAATTCCTTGACATCAATTTCAAATAACAGCGTTCATAAGCTTAACTGCCGGAAGACCCGACATTGCTGGCGATTGAATGAGGATCACTACTATGTCCTTTTTCCACTATGCTTATAACACCATATTACTTTCTTTGTCTTTACTACTCCCACTACCGTTTCACCTTGTGATATAGTTAGAAGAAGCTGAAATGTTGGTAAATTCTCTGAATTTCTTTTTCATACGTATGGTTCGAATTTTATTATAAATCGGATATACGTATATATAAGTTTTAAGGGCGTTCTCCCCTAAATGGGTCAGTTAGAAGCCGAAACGTGTAGATATTCGTCACATAGAAGGTGACGTAGATATTCGAGAACACTTACAATGTATTCCCTGAGAATGTCCTACATATCTAGAATATGAAGCGTACGTTGTTGGAAATATACTGTTGAAGTTTGTAGAATAATATGAAGCGTATGTTGTTGGAAATATACTGTTGAAGTTTGTAGAATAATATGAAGCGTATGTTGTTGGAAATATACTGTTGAAGTTTGTAGAATAATATGAAGCGTACGTTGTTGGAAATATACTGTTGAAGTTTGTAGAATAATATGAAGCGTATGTTGTTGGAAATATACTGTTGAAGGTTGTAGAATAATATGAAGCGTGTGTTGTTGGAAATATACTGTTGAAGGTTGTAGAATAATATGAAGCGTGTGTTGTTGGAAATATACTGTTGAATGTTGTAGAATAATATGAAGCGTATGTTGTTGGAAATATACTGTTGAAGGTTGTAGAATGATATGAAGCGTATGTTGTTGGAAATATACTGTTGAAGGTTGTAGAATAATATGAAGCCTATGTTGTTGGAAATATACTGTTGAAGATTGTAGAATAATATGAAGCGTATGTTGTTGGAAATATACTGTTGAAGGTTGTAGAATAATATGAAGCGTGTGTTGTTGGAAATATACTGTGGAAAGTTGTAGAATGATATGAAGCGTATGTTGTTGGAAATATACTGTTGAATGTTGTAGAATAATATGAAGCGTATGTTGTTGGAAATATACTGTTGAAGGTTGTAGAATAATATGAAGCGTATGTTGTTGGAAATATACTGTTGAAGGTTGTAGAATAATATGAAGCGTGTGTTGTTGGAAATATACTGTTGAAGGTTGTAGAATGATATGAAGCGTATGTTGTTGGAAATATACTGTTGAATGTTGTAGAATAATATGAAGCGTATGTTGTTGGAAATATACTGTTGAAGGTTGTAGAATGATATGAAGCGTATGTTGTTGGAAATATACTGTTGAAGGTTGTAGAATAATATGAAGCCTATGTTGTTGGAAATATACTGTTGAAGATTGTAGAATAATATGAAGCGTGTGTTGTTGGAAATATACTGTTGAAGGTTGTAGAATAATATGAAGTGTATGTTGTTGGAAATATATTGTTGAAGGTTGTAGAATAATATGAAGCGTATGTTGTTGGAAATATACTGTTGAAGTTTATAGAATAATATGAAGCGTATGTTGTTGGAAATATACTGTTGAAGGTTGTAGAATAATATGAAGCGTGTGTTGTTGGAAATATACTGTTGAAGGTTGTAGAATGATATGAAGCGTATGTTGTTGGAAATATACTGTTGAAGGTTGTAGAATAATATGAAGCGTATGTTGTTGGAAATATACCGTTGAAGGTTGTAGAATAATATGAAGCGTATGTTGTTGGAAATATACTGTTGAAGGTTGTAGAATAATATGAAGCGTGTGTTGTTGGAAATATACTGTTGAAGGTTGTAGAATGATATGAAGCGTATGTTGTTGGAAATATACTGTTGAAGGTTGTAGAATAATATGAAGCGTATGTTGTTGGAAATATACCGTTGAAGGTTGTAGAATAATATGAAGCGTATGTTGTTGGAAATATACTGTTGAAGATTGTAGAATAATATGAAGCGTGTGTTGTTGGAAATATACTGTTGAAGGTTGTAGAATAATATGAAGTGTATGTTGTTGGAAATATATTGTTGAAGGTTGTAGAATAATATGAAGCGTATGTTGTTGGAAATATACTGTTGAAGTTTATAGAATAATATGAAGCGTATGTTGTTGGAAATATACTGTTGAAGGTTGTAGAATAATATGAAGCGTGTGTTGTTGGAAATATACTGTTGAAGGTTGTAGAATAATATGAAGTGTATGTTGTTGGAAATATATTGTTGAAGGTTGTAGAATAATATGAAGCGTATGTTGTTGGAAATATACTGTTGAAGTTTATAGAATAATATGAAGCGTATGTTGTTGGAAATATACTGTTGAAGTTTGTAGAATAATATGAAGCGTATGTTGTTGGAAATATACTGTTGAAGATTGTAGAATAATATGAAGCGTATGTTGTTGGAAATATACTGTTTAAGTTTGTAGAATAATATGAAGCGTATGTTGTTGGAAATATACTGTTGAAGGTTGTAGAATAATATGAAGCGTATGTTGTTGGAAATATACTGTTGTAGTTTGTAGAATAATATGAAGCGTATGTTGTTGGAAATATACTGTTGAAGGTTGTAGAATAATATGAAGCGTATGTTGTTGGAAATATACTGTTGAAGGTTGTAGAATAATATGAAGCGTATGTTGTTGGAAATATACTGTTGAAGGTTGTAGAATAATATTAAGCGTATGTTGTTGGAAATATACTGTTGAAGGTTGTAGAATAATATGAAGCGTATGTTGTTGGAAATATACTGTTGAAGGTTGTAGAATAATATGAAGCGTATGTTGTTGGAAATATACTGTTGAAGGTTGTAGAATAATATGAAGCGTATGTTGTTGGAAATATACCGTTGAAGGTTGTAGAATAATATGAAGCGTATGTTGTTGGAAATATACTGTTGAAGGTTGTAGAATAATATGAAGCGTATGTTGTTGGAAATATACTGTTGAAGGTTGTAGAACAATATGAAGCGTATGTTGTTGGAAATATACTGTTGAAGGTTGTAGAATAATATGAAGCGTATGTTGTTGGAAATATACTGTTGAAGGTTGTAGAATAATATGAAGCGTATGTTGTTGGAAATATACTGTTGAAGGTTGTAGAATAATATTAAGCGTATGTTGTTGGAAATATACTGTTGAAGGTTGTAGAATAATATGAAGCGTATGTTGTTGGAAATATACTGTTGAAGGTTGTAGAATAATATGAAGCGTATGTTGTTGGAAATATACTGTTGAATGTTGTAGAATAATATAAAGCGTATGTTGTTGGAAATATACTGTTGAAGGTTGTAGAATAATATGAAGCGTATGTTGTTGGAAATATACTGTTGAAGGTTGTAGAATGATATGAAGCGTATGTTGTTGGAAATATACTGTTGAAGGTTGTAGAATAATATAGAACCGTATGTTGTTGGAAATATACTGTTTAAGGTTGTAGAATAATATGAAGCGTATGTTGTTGGAAATATACTGTTGAAGGTTGTAGAATAATATGAAGCGTATGTTGTTGGAAATATACTGTTGAAGGTTGTAGAATAATATGAAGCGTATGTTGTTGGAAATATACTGTTGAAGGTGGTAGAATAATATGAAGCGTATGTTGTTGGAAATATACTGTTGAAGGTTGTAGAATAATATGAAGCGTATGTTGTTGGAAATATACTGTTGAAGGTTGTAGAATAATATGAAGCGTATGTTGTCGGAAATATACTGTTGAAGGTTGTAGAATAATATGAAGCGTATGTTGTTGGAAATATACTGTTGAAGGTTGTAGAATAATATGAAGCGTATGTTGTTGGAAATATACCGTTGAAGGTTGTAGAATAATATGAAGCGTATGTTGTTGGAAATATACTGTTGAAGGTTGTAGAATAATATGAAGCGTATGTTGTTGGAAATATACTGTTGACGGTTGTAGAATAATATGAAGCGTATGTTGTTGGAAATATACTGTTGAAGGTTGTAGAATAATATGAAGCGTATGTTGTTGGAAATATACTGTTGAAGGTTGTAGAATAATATGAAGCGTATGTTGTTGGAAATATACTGTTGACGGTTGTAGAATAATATGAAGTGTGTGTTGTTGGAAATATTGCGAAAAACGCTTTAGTCTTTACAGATGGGAGGAATATGTTTGTCTCATGCAAATATCGGATATTCTATAAAGTTTAAAATGTAATGATATTTTTTATGGAAATCGCTCCAGACAAGGCATGAAGCCACTTGATGTAAAGGGATAAAAATACCACTTCATGGTCAAAAATTAGCCAACGATAAATGTTATATAGATAGATTCCGACCACAAAATAGCAATTATGTCCCCTTTGTCAGAAACATCGCTCATGGAAACTAAGGACTAAAGAACAAAATGAGGGAAGCGAGAGGTACGAGGCTGCCGAAAGTAAACCCAAGTTAGTCACTTTCTACTTTCCTATTGCATATAATAAAGTGGTTTTAGATTATTTCGATTTCGGATTTGGCGAATGTTTAACGGAATGTATTACTCATAAATTTATGGATGACTTCACAGTTGAAATGAAGCCCCGAAAGGAAATCGGTATTTTGCAGCAAAACTAAATATGTGTTGAATCTTCGAAGGCTTATATCATAATGAATAGAAGACTAATTAATTTGATAATATCTTAGGCTAAGGTATAGTTGATTTTGTTATTATTCGGATTTATATTTTTTTAAATTCACAAATCTATTAAGTGCAAATCTTACATTAAAATCAATATTATCCTATAAATAGGGGGATATTCATGTTTATGCACAACCAATAAGTCTTATAACTCCCGGAAAATCAAAATGATTCTACCTTTTTAGAAATAAGTTCTGAACGCAGTTGCACAGATCAGTCAGTTTTATTGCGTAATATATAATTTAATTACTCCTAACTAATAAACGTAGATCCGAAATTATCTCTCCATATTACAGCATCACAATCGTTCACTCGTTCAATAAAGTCGGATATCATATATTAAAAAGCACACACAAACATACATAAATAATACACACACACATATATATATATATATATATATATATATATATATATATATATATATATATATATATTGTGTTTATTTAGGCAGCATTCTTTCATTTAAGCAAACATTGTTAAGCATAACGCAATTTACTGCTTGGCATACCTTTCTTAAAAATTTCAATTTTTCTAATTAATGTTTTTTGCGTCAAAATCAAAAACATTAATGTTTGTCTTACAAACGTTATTGATTCTTTGTCGAATCATTCTTAGGTGACAAAAATAAATGAACAAAAAAGCTGGAAAAAAGAAGAGAATTTAAAAAAGCAGCCAATTATGAAGAGCTCCGCCTTATGCTAAGTGGCAAACGTTTATTCAATTACTAGACGCTCAACCAATGAGTGAGAAGCAAATGTAGTCATTCACAGACAGCTGTTTCGTCGTAGAACGGCTCTTCATTATTACTAGACGTGACGACTGTTTTCAGGCTGAGATTCGAAACCCGTTCGATTGATCAGCAATCTGTGATCAGCGGTTTGGCATTTTACTCCAACGTTAATTCATATTCAAGTTTATTAAGCTCAGTCGAAGCTTGATCTCGATAGTAACAAGTCGGTTCAATGGTTATCAGACCACATATGACTTCGAAAAGTTTGGTGAAAGAGCTGAAAGTATCCCTTCGTGTGTTGGTCTTTCTGAGACGCTATATCAAGTCTCTCTTTCATTATCTGACGCGCGCATTTGCTGTAATCACGGACAGCGAAAACCAAGGGAAAGAAGAGAGGAAAAGTTTGGAAGGGTCAGAATTTTTCACAGTAAGTTAACTGTGATGAATGATGCCATTTGGGCTATGGAACTAAAGTGGGCGAGGGGTACAGGGTTAGATGAGGTTGGGTAATTCAGAACAGATGAGTTCTTCTTGTCTATGTGGGTGGGCGTTGTTTGTATGAGTTCACAAGAGTGCGGAGGCGAGGAAGGTTATTGAGTAAATACTGTTCGTATCTTATCAGTCTGTGTCATAATAGGCACGAACATTTATCGTCTACACACGGGTACTCTTTTAAGAAAGTCGAGTATACACTATATATATATATATATATATATATATATATATATATATATATATATATATATATATATGTATATATATATTAGAATACCCGTCCCAAGACGGGTAAAGTTAATGCCACGTATTAAGCAATTCCAAAGCCCCATTGGGAGGATTAAAATCAACGTATAATGATACTAAACCTTATGTCTAGAATCCTTATTCCAATTTTGATCAAAAGCCATTACATGATTTTGATTCTTGAAAATGTCTATGATTTAAGGTTAACGCTTAAGGGGTCTTAAGAAGATATTTAAATTCAGGGAATCTTGCTTAATTTGTGTTTTATTACTATGGATCAAATCAATGCGTATTTGAAAAAAATGAATTTTTAAATGGGAGATCGTGCCCATATTATGCCCCCTAAAAACCTTTAAAATACCTAAAATGAACTATAATTTAAAGAATATTTATTATCGTTAAAATTTCACAAAGATAGGAGGTATCTGAATTTTCACAAAGGGCTTCCATCCTTTTTTTACCTCTTTTGCATCAAACAAAATTGAACTCAATATAGACCACATTATCTACCCGTACGCCTAGCAACTGTGTTTCAAATTAGTTTAGGGGATATCGTTAGTATCCTTATGATTTAAATACCTTGGAAACCGTATATTAGTGCTAGAATCATGCATCAGTCACCAGGAAAACGGAGTCACCACTGATCAAGGCTAAAAGCCATTCGAGAATAAGGGTTAATGAGATGGGTAGATTGTCAGTTGAATGATGAAGAATATAATGAGAGGACTGAGAATGATGAATGGAATAAAGAATATTTAATTATTTCTGAAAACTGTTTATGACAGGTATTTCTTGACCAAGTTGTATCCCGAAGCAACTAATTCTATAGTAACAGGTTCCACCAATAAGAAGTTATGGGAAAAATCTCTATCCATGGAAATTGTGTTTGATACTAGGCAAACGGTGAACACATGAAAGTTATTTGAACTTTTGGTAGAAAGACGAGCTTTGAATATCTTACAAAGAGGAACCAGATTTTGGAGCTCGGTCGAGCAATTTCCATGGAAATAACGATAGTGTAGAGGAAGACTAGCAACTTCAATTCTTTAAGAAAGGTTCTGTAAAGATCATTCACTACGTAATATCCACCGAGTCTCGTTTATCTGCTGACGCTATAGATACAAAGAGGAACTCGTAGTTGAAGCCTATCAACAACTCCATTTATGCACAAATCTTTAGTAATATGACTGCATTCAGCAATGCTTTATGGCAAGATATGTAAAAAGACGTGGATACCAATTCTAAAACAGAATCGAGCAAGTAAAAATGTTGCTTATACTATTTTATACAAAGTGCGTGTTTTTACATATCTTGCCATGTGAAGTTTGGCAACCTCCAGAGTCGGAGTAGCACTATGGAGCAAGCAGAACTCGAACACCGCCCGCCTAGTCGTCACTGCGCACTGATATCAACCACTGGCAAAATACGTAATACTAATTCTTTTAATCTAAAAAGTTAAAAACGAGCAGCATAAAAGCAATACAACTGATTGATGTTACTGACCGACTGATTTTACAAACAGTTGAATCGATCCGCCCAACATTCGGCGATATTCGTTACATTAGTCACCCAACCGCTGAAATGATTTTTTTTTAAAAATAAAAGTAAACATTTTAAATCACTGTATTAATAAAAAAAAAAAAACTAGCGGGCGCCGTGGAAATTCTCACAATTCTACTTTTCACCTGTTGTATATTGCTGCCGTGCTTTAAACTACTTTCATTCTATGGACGCCCGGCGCGAATGCAGACCCCACGATATTATTGTACAACTGTTGTTCAAATTAAGTACTCTGGTTAATGTAGGTCAAGAATATATCTGGTCATGGGGGTCTATTTCCAAAGCCTTGTAGGAGTTTGTGAAATATTTTCATGGAAATGTATATTAACCACCAGCGCGAACGCAATCCCTATGATGTTATCGTATTTACCCTGTAAAAGAACAGATACTACACTTTGAACTTAGGTCGTAGGCGAAAAAAAGGTGTTGGTCGTTATACACAGCAGCGACATCAGATGAAATTTAAAAATCAATTTTTTTGCATTGCATCGTCGGCGATAAGACGATATCATATAAAAATGGTGGAGCGTGATGACGTAGGACAAACATGAAATTGCCGTAGCGTATTATTACATAGATTGTGTCTCGCGTGTTTTTGTGTGTTATTCGCTTCTGCAAATAAAAATGATAATGTAAGAACATTATCATTTTTAATAATAAATCTAGTTAATAATAATCTAGTTAATAATAATCTAGTTAATAATAATCTAGTTCATAATAAATCTAGTTAATAATAATCTAGTTAATAATAAATCTAGTTAATAATAAATCTAGTTAATAATAAATCTAGTTAATAATAATCTAGTTAATAATAAATCTAGTTAATAATAAATCTAGTTAATAATAAATCTAGTTAATAATAATCTAGTAATAATCTAGTTAATAATAAATCTAGTTAATAATAAATCTAGTTAATAATAATCTAGTTAATAGTAATCTAGTTAATAATAAATCTAGTTAATAATAAATCTAGTTAATAATATTCTAGTTAATAATAAATCTAGTTAATAATAATCTAGTTAATAATAAATCTAGTTAATAATAAATCTAGTTAATAATAATCTAGTTAATAATAATTCTAGTTACTAATAATCTAGTTAATAATAAATCTAGTTAATAATAATCTAGTTAATAATAATCTAGTTAATAATAATCTAGTTCATAATAAATCTAGTTAATAATATTCTAGTTAATAATAAATCTAGTTAATAATAAATCTAGTTAATAATAAATCTAGTTAATAATAATCTAGTTAATAATAAATCTAGTTAATAATAAATCTAGTTAATAATAACCTAGTTAATAATAAATCTAGTTAATAATAAATCTAGTTAATAATAATCTAGTTAATAATAATCTAGTTAATAATAAATCTAGTTAATAATAAATCTTGTTAATAATAATTTAGTTAATAATAATCTAGTTAATAATAATCTAGTTCATAATAAATCTAGTTAATAATAATATAGTTAATAATAAATCTAGTTAATAATAATCTAGTTAATAATAATCTAGTTAATAATAATCTAGTTAATAATAAATCTAGTTAATAATAATCTAGTTAATAATAAATCTAGTTAATAATAAATCTTGTTAATAATAATCTAGTTAATAATAATCTAGTTAATAATAATCTAGTTCATAATAAATCTAGTTAACAATAATCTAGTTAACTATAAATCTAGTTAATAATAATCTAGTTAATAATAATCTAGTTAATAATAATCTAGTTCATAATAAATCTAGTTAATAATAATCTAGTTAATAATAATCTAGTTAATAATAAATCTAGTTAATAATAATCTAGTTAATAATAAATCTAGTTAATAATAAATCTAGTTAATAATAATCTAGTTAATAATAAATCTAGTTAATAATAATCTAGTTTATAATAATCTAGTTCATAATAAATCTAGTTAATAATATTAGATGTTCTGTCTAACGAGAACTGCTGTTTTGATACTCAGTTTGAATTTTCTAAGCAAAATATTGAAAAAAATGCATTGCATTTGAACGTTTCTTTTCTAAATCTTCCAATTTATAATGAAGAGCAATGTGTATTTATCTGTAAATACATAGCCGTCCCGTCACACAAATGCTTGCCCAACGAAGTCAGACGCAAATCTATTTCCATAATCAGACGTTTCCTTTCTTTTTTTTTCATTTTCTATACCGATTTTCTTTTTTAAAACTTCCCAGTTTAGGACGCTTTATTTTTTTAAGTGAGCGACGACTGTTCACATTTAAACCGTTCGCGTCTGTTATGTGTTTTAAATATTTTCACATCCAGTTTTATTTTTATGTCTACCCTCTATATCTTCCTGAAAGGAAGAAAATAAACAAAATCAAAGTCAAGATTGGTGTTTATTCTTTCGGTCATCAGAAACAACTCACATTTTTCAACTCGCGATTGTTCAGTCCTATCCCATTAAAATAAAATAAAGCATAAAAAAAGATACATTGCAAAGCAAATAGCAAGTCACACAACCCCCGCCGTCTGAAATGAATTCGGAAATAAATCCTCCACTTTAAGTAAACGATAGGTGATTTTTCTTTAGGTCATCAGAATTGATAACAATAATTTATATATGAAAAATGAAATTACTTACATAATTATATTATGTTATATGAATATTAATGCGAACACTAGCGAAGCATATTTTTTCCGTCCTTTTTGACGGAGAATGTACACGAGTAGTAGGAATAAAGTGGTTGCTTATCTATTTGCAGCAAGCACATCAATTCACAGGTGAATTACATCGGACATCTCAGTCCACATTTGACTACCTACAAATCGAACTTTCCCAGCCTTTCTACCTATTTCCCCTGTTATTACCTACTCCATCCCCCAATTATATCAACGATTCAAGCTCATTCTACCGCCACCCGCCTTGAGTATGACACGAAACTGCATTTAATGGTCATCCTCCAATGTGGGAGCTTTGCGGAGTCACCTTTTAGTTGCCATTACTTTCAGGTTCACTTTGACGTCGAGTAGTTCTACCTATTATGGTGTAACGAGATTAGCCCGAGGTGATTGAAAAAAATCAGGATAGTTAATGAGTATTATAACATAGATAGTTAATGAGTATTGTAACATAGATAGTTAATGAGTATTATAACATAGATAGTTAATGAGTATTATAACATAGATAGTTAATGAGTATTGTAACATAGATAGTTAATGAGTATTATAACATAGATAGTTAATGAGTATTATAACATAGATAGTTAATGAGTATTATAACATAGATAGTTAATGAGTATTATAACATAGATAGTTAATGAGTATTATAACATAGATAGTACCGTGATGTACTTCAGGGTGTAGGCAGACGTCGCGTTTTGAATGCAACTGTGATTGTTTTGATAATTTCGAGTGGAGGAAAAACTTAAATGACGACAAAGAACATAGTCTCCAACTTAATGAAAAATCTATTGATAGGCAAGAATGGCTTGTTGAAATAAGGAATTATGGGAAGAAAGCAAGAATGGCTTGTGGAAATAAGGAATTATGGGAAGAAGGCAAGAATGGCTTGTGGAAATAAGGAATTATTGGAAGAAGGCAAGAATGGATTGTGGAAATAAGGAATTATGGGAAGAAGGCAAGAATGGCTTGTGGAAATAAGGAATTATGGGAAGAAGGAAAGAATGGCTTGTGGAAATAAGGAATTATTGGAAGAAGGAAAGAATGGCTTGTTGAAATAAGGAATTATCAGAAGAAGGAAAGAATGGCTTGTGGAAATAAGGAATTATGGGAAGAAGGCAAGAATGGCTTGTGGAAATAAGGAATTATGGGAAGAAGGCAAGAATTGCTTGTGGAAATAAGGAATTATGGGAAGAAGGCAAGAATGGCTTGTGGAAATAAGGAATTATGGGAAGAAGGAAAGAATGGCTTGTGGAAATAAGGAATTATTGGAAGAAGGAAAGAATGGCTTGTTGAAATAAGGAATTATCAGAAGAAGGAAAGAATGGCTTGTGGAAATAAGGAATTATGGGAAGAAGGCAAGAATGGCTTGTGGAAATAAGGAATTATGGGAAGAAGGCAAGAATGGCTTGTGGAAATAAGGAATTATGGGAAGAAGGCAAGAATGGCTTGTGGAAATAAGGAATTATGGGAAGAAAGAAAAGAATAACTTGTGGAAATAAGGAATTATTGGAAGAAGGCAAGAATGGCTTGTGGAAATAAGGAATTATCAGAAGAAGGAAAGAATGGCTTGTGGAAATAAGGAATTATGGGAAGAAGGCAAGAATGGCTTGTGGAAATAAGGAATTATGGGAAGAAGGCAAGAATGGCTTGTGGAAATAAGGAATTATGGGAAGAAGGCAAGAATGGCTTGTGGAAATAAGGAATTTTGGGAAGAAGGCAAGAATGGCTTGTGGAAATAAGGAATTATGGGAAGAAGGCAAGAATGGCTTGTGGAAATAAGGAATTATGGGAAGAAGGAAAGAATGGCTTGTGGAAATAAGGAATTATGGGAAGAAGGGTAGAATAGCTTGTTGAAATAAGGAATTATCAGAAGAAGGAAAGAATGGCTTGTGGAAATAAGGAATTATGGGAAGAAGGCAAGAATTGCTTGTGGAAATAAGGAATTATGGGAAGAAGGAAAGAATGGCTTGTGGAAATAAGGAATTATGGGAAGAAGGAAAGAATGGCTTGTGGAAATAAGGAATTATTGGAAGAAGGAAAGAATGGCTTGTTGAAATAAGGAATTATCAGAAGAAGGAAAGAATGGCTTGTGGAAATAAGGAATTATGGGAAGAAGGCAAGAATGGCTTGTGGAAATAAGGAATTATTGGAAGAAGGCAAGAATGGCTTGTGGAAATAAGGAATTATAGGAAGAAGGCAAGAATGGCTTGTGGAAATAAGGAATTATGGGAAGAAGTCAAGAATGGCTTGTGGAAATAAGGAATTATGGGAAGAAGGCAAGAATGGCTTGTGGAAATAAGGAATTATGGGAAGAAGGAAAGAATGGCTTGTGGAAATAAGGAATTATTGGAAGAAGGAAAGAATGGCTTGTTGAAATAAGGAATTATCAGAAGAAGGAAAGAATGGCTTGTGGAAATAAGGAATTATGGGAAGAAGGCAAGAATGGCTTGTGGAAATAAGGAATTATGGGAAGAAGGCACGAATGGCTTGTGGAAATAAGGAGTTATGGGAAGAAGAAAAGAATGGCTTGTGGAAATAAGGAATTATTGGAAGAAGGAAAGAATGGCTTGTTGAAATAAGGAATTATCAGAAGAAGGAAAGAATGGCTTGTGGAAATAAGGAATTATAGGAAGAAGGCAAGACTGGCTTGTGGAAATACGGAATTATGGGAAGAAGGCAAGAATGGCTTGTGGAAATAAGGAATTATGGGAAGAAGGCAAGAATGGCTTGTGGAAATAATGAATTATTGGAAGAAGGCAAGAATGGCTTGTGGAAATAATGAATTATGGGAAGAAGGCAAGAATGGCTTGTGGAAATAAGGAATTATGGGAAGAAGGAAAGAATGGCTTGTGGAAATAAGGTATTATTGGAAGAAGAAAAGAATGGCTTGTTGAAATAAGGAATTATAAGAAGAAGGAAAGAATGGCTTGTGGAAATAAGGAATTATGGGAAGAAGGAAAGAATGGCTTGTGGAAATAAGGAATTATGGAAAGAAGGCAAGAATGGCTTGTGGAAATGAGGAATTATGGGAAGAAGGCAAGAATGGCTTGTGGAAATAAGGAATTATGGGAAGAAGGAAAGAATGGCTTTAGAAATAAGGAATTATGGGAAGAAGGCAATAATGGCTTGTTGAAATAAGGAATTATCAGAAGAAGGAAAGAATGGCTTGTGGAAATAAGGAATTATGGGAAGAAGGAAAGAATGGCTTGTGGAAATAAGGAATTATGGGAAGAAGGCAAGAATGGCTTGTTGAAATAAGGAATTATCAGAAGAAGGAAAGAATGGCTTGTGGAAATAAGAAATTATGGGAAGAAGGCAAGAATGGCTTGTGGAAATAAGGAATTATGGGAAGAAGGCAAGAATGGCTTGTGGAAATAAGGAATTATTGGAAGAAGGAAAGAATGGCTTGTTGAAATAAGGAATTATCAGAAGAAGGAAAGAATGGCTTGTGGAAATAAGGAATTATGGGAAGAAGGCAAGAATGGCTTGTGGAAATAAGGAATTATGGGAAGAAGGCAAGAATGGCTTGTGGAAATAAGGAATTATGGGAAGAACGAAAAGAATGGCTTGTGGAAATAAGGAATTATTGGAAGAAGAAAAGAATGGCTTGTGGAAATAAGGAATTATCAGAAGAAGGAAAGAATGGCTTGTGGAAATAAGGAATTATGGGAAGAAGGACAGAATGGCTTGTGGAAATAAAGAATTATGGGAAGAAGGCAAGAATGGCTTGTGGAAATAAGGAATTATGGGAAGAAGGCAAGAATGGCTTGTGGAAATAAGGAATTATGGGAAGATGGAAAGAATGGCTTGTGGAAATAAGGAATTATTGGAAGAAGGCAAGAATGGCTTGTTGAAATAAGGAATTATCAGAAGAAGGAAAGAATGGCTTGTGGAAATAAGGAATTATGGGAAGAAGGAAAGAATGGCTTGTGGAAATAAGGAATTATGGGAAGAAGGCAAGAATGGCTTGTGGAAATAAGGAATTTTTTGGAAGAAGGAAAGAATGGCTTGTGGAAATAAGGAATTATTGGAAGAAGGAAAGAATGGCTTGTTGAAATAAGGAATTATCAGAAGAAGGAAAGAATGGCTTGTGGAAATAAGGAATTATGGGAAGAAGGCAAGAATGGCTTGTGGAAATAAGGAATTATGGGAAGAAGGCAAGAATGGCTTGTGGAAATAAGGAATTATGGGAAGAAGGAAAGAATGGCTTTTTGAAATAAGGAATTATCAGAAGAAGGAAAGAATGGCTCGTGGAAACAAGGAATTATGGGAAGAAGGCAAGAATGGCTTGTGGAAATAAGGAATTATTGGAAGAAGGCAAGAATGGCTTGTGGAAATAAGGAATTATGGGAAGAAGGCAAGAATGGCTTGTGGAAATAAGGAATTATGGGAAGAAGGAAAGAATGGCTTTTTGAAATAAGGAATTATCAGAAGAAGGAAAGAATGGCTCGTGGAAACAAGGAATTATGGGAAGAAGGCAAGAATGGCTTGTGGAAATAAGGAATTATTGGAAGAAGGCAAGAATGGCTTGTGGAAATAAGGAATTATGGGAAGAAGACAAGAATGGCTTGTGGAAATAAGGAATTATGGGAAGAAGGCCAGAATGGCTTGTGGAAATAAGGAATTATAGGGAAGAAGGCCAGAATGGCTAGTGGAAATAAGGAATTATTAGAAGAAGGAAAGAATGGCTTATTGAAATAAGGAATTATCAGAAGAAGGAAAGAATGGCTTGTGGAAATAAGGAATTATGGGAAGAAGGCAAGAATGGCTTGTGGAAATAAGGAATTATGGGAAGAAGGCAAGAATGGCTTGTGGAAATAAAGAATTATGGGAAGAAGGAAAGAATGGCTTGTGGAAATAAAGAATTATTGGAAGAAGGAAAGAATGGCTTGTTGAAATAAGGAATTATCAGAAGAAGGAAAGAATGGCTTGTGGAAATAAGGAATTATGGGAAGAAGGCAAGAATGGCTTGTGGAAATACGGAATTATGGGAAGAAGGCAAGAATGGCTTGTGGAAATAAGGAATTATGGGAAGAAGGCAAGAATAGCTTGTGGAAATAAGGAATTATGGGAAGAAGGCAAGAAGGGCTTGTGGAAATAAGGAATTATTGGAAGAAGGCAAGAATGGCTTGTGGAAATACGGAATTATGAGAAGAAGGCAAGAATGGCTTGTGGAAATAAGGAATTATGGGAAGAAGGCAAGAATGGCTTGTGGAAATAAGGAATTATTGGAAGAAGGCAAGAATGGCTTGTGGAAATAATGAATTATGGGAAGAAGGCAAGAATGGCTTGTGGAAATAAGAAATTATGGGAAGAAGGAAAGAATGGCTTGTGGAAATAAGGAATTATTGGAAGAAAGAAAAAATGGCTTGTTGAAATAAGGAATTATAAGAAGAAGGAAAGAATGGCTTGTGGAAATAAGGAATTATGGGAAGAAGGAAAGAATGGCTTGTAGAAATAAGGAATTATGGGAAGAAGGCAAGAATGGCTTGTGGAAATAAGGAATTATGGGAAGAAGGCAAGAATGGCTTGTGGAAATAAGGAATTATGGGAAGAAGGAAAAAATGGCTTGTGGAAATAAGGAATTATGGGAAGAAGGCAAGAATGGCTTGTTGAAATAAGGAATTATCAGAAGAAGGAAAGAATGGCTAGTGGAAATAAGGAATTATGGGAAGAAGGCAAGAATGGCTTGTGGAAATAAGGAATTATGAGAAGAAGGCAAAAATGGCTTGTGGAAATAAGGAATTATGGGAAAAAGGCAAGAATGGCTTGTGGAAATAAGGAATTATTGGAAGAAGGAAAGAATGACTTGTTGAAATAAGGAATTATCAGAAGAAGGAAAGAATGGCTTGTGGAAATAAGGAATTATGGGAAGAAGGCAAGACTGGCTTGTGGAAATAAGGAATTAGGGGAAGAAGGCAAGAATGGCTTGTGGAAATAAGGAATTATGGGAAGAAGGAAAGAATGGCTTGTGGAAATAAGGAATTATGGGAAGAAGGCAAGAATGGCTTGTGGAAATAAGGAATTATGGGAAGAAGGCAAGAATGGCTGGTGGAAATAAGGAATTATTGGAAGAAGGAAAGAATGGCTTGTTGAAATAAGGAATTATCAGAAGAAGGAAAGAATGGCTTGTGGAAATAAAGAATTATGGGAAGAAGGCAAGAATGGCTTGTGGAAATAAGGAATTATGGGAAGAAGGAAAGAATGGCTTGTGGAAATAAGGAATTATTGGAAGAAGGAAAGAATGGCTTGTTGAAATAAGGAATTATAAGAAGAAGGAAAGAATGGCTTGTGGAAATAAGGAATTATGGGAATAAGGAAAGAATGGCTTGTGGAAATAAGGAATTATGGGAAGAAGGCAAGAATGGCTTGTGGAAATAAGGAATTATTGGAAGAAGGCAAAAATGGCTTGTGGAAATAAGGAATTATGGGAAGAAGGAAAGAATGGCTTGTGGAAATAAGGAATTATTGGAAGAAGGAAAGAATGGCTTGTTGAAATAAGGAATTATCAGAAGAAGGAAAGAATGGCTTGTGGAAATAAGGAATTATGGGAAGAAGGCAAGAATGGCTTGTGGAAATAAGGAATTATGGGAAGAAGGCAAGAATGGCTTGTGGAAATAAGGAATTATGGGAAGAAGGCAAGAATGGCTTGTGGAAATAAGGAATTATGGGAAGAAGGCAAGAATGGCTTGTGGAAATAAGGAATTATGGGAAGAAGTAAAGAATGGCTTGTGGAAATAAGGAATTATGGGAAGAAGGAAAGAATGGCTTGTGGAAATAAGGAATTATTGGAAGAAGGAAAGAATGGCTTGTTGAAATAAGGAATTATCAGAAGAAGGAAAGAATGGCTTGTGGAAATAAGGAATTATGGGAAGAAGGCAAGAATGGCTTGTGGAAATAAGGAATTAGTGGAAGAAGGCAAGAATGGCTTGTGGAAATAAGGAATTATGGGAAGAAGGCAAGAATAGCTTGTGGAAATAAGGAATTATTGGAAGAAGGCAAGAATGGCTTGTGGAAATAAGGAATATTGGGAAGAAGGCAAGAATGGCTTGTGGAAATAAGGAATTATGGGAAGAAGGAAAGAATGGCTTATGGAAATAAGGAATTATTGGAAGAAAGAAAGAATGGCTTGTTGAAATAAGGAATTATAAGAAGAAGGAAAGAATGGCTTGTGGAAATAAGGAATTATTGGAAGAAAGAAAGAATGGCTTGTTGAAATAAGGAATTATAAGAAGAAGGAAAGAATGGCTTGTGGAAATAAGGAATTATGGGAAGAAGGAAAGAATGGCTTGTAGAAATAAGGAATTATGGGAAGAAGGCAAGAATGGCTTGTGGAAATAAGGAATTATGGGAAGAAGGAAAGAATGGCTTGTGGAAATATGGAATTATTGGAAGAAGGAAAGAATGGCTTGTGGAAATAAGGAATTATGGGAAGAAGGAAAGAATGGCTTGTGGAAATAAGGAATTATTGGAAGAAGGAAAGAATGGCTTGTGGAAATAAGTAATTTTGGGAAGAAGGCAAGAATTGCTTGCGGGAATAAGGAATTATGGGAAGAAGGAAAGAATGGCTTGTGGAAATAAGGAATTATGGGAAGAAGGCAAGAATGGCTTGTAGAATTAAGGAATTATTGAAAGAAGAAAAGAATGGCTTGTGGAAATAAGGAATTATGGGAAGAAGGAAAGAATGGCTTGTGGAAATAAGGAATTATTGGAAAAAGGAAAGAATGGCTTGTGGAAATAAGGAATTATGGGAAGAAGGAAAGAATGGCTTGTGGAAATAAGGAATTATTGGAAGAAGGAAAGAATGTCTTGTGGAAATAAGTAATTATGGGAAGAAGGAAAGAATGGCTTGTAGAATTAAGGAATTATTGAAAGAAGAAAAGAATGGCTTGTGGAAATAAGGAATTATGGGAAGAAGGGAAGAATGGCTTGTGGAAATAAGGAATTATTGGAAGAAGGAAAGAATGGCTTGTGGAAATAAGGAATTATGGGAAGAAGGAAAGAATGGCTTGTGGAAATAAGGAATTATAGGAAGAAGGGAAGAATGGCTTGTGGAAATAAGGAATTATGGGAAGAAGGGAAGAATGGCTTGTCGAAATAAGGAATTATGGGAAGAAGGAAAGAATGGCTTGTGGAAATAAGGAATTATGGGAAGAAGGAAAGAATGGGTTGTGGAAATAAGGAATTATGGGAAGAAGGCAAGAAAGGCTTGTGGAAATAAGGAATTATGGGAAGAAGGAAAGAATGCATAAAACCTAAGAAAATAGACGCATTAAGACGATCGGTTGCGTTTTAGCGATCATTAAGAGTTGATGATATGTATAGATTGTCAGTTGAATGATGAAGAATATGATGAGAGCATTCAAAATGATAAATGGAATGAACAAAATTTGATTATTAATGAGGACAGTTATGACAAGTATATTTTGACATTGGATTTGAAGACGACCATGTCGTATCCCATAGGACAGTAATCTCGTGGCGACTAGTTCAACAAATGGGGAATTCTTAGTTGTTCTTGGAAATTACTGTTGATGTTAGACACATGGAGGAAGAAATAAATGTTCTTTGCAGTTCTTGTAGATGATATTGTGTATGTCTGACAAGGAAGAACGAGAGATTGAAGTTCACTCGCGCACCTTCCATTGAAATAACGATAGAGTAGAGTAGAGAGAGAGAAAGAGAGAGAGAAAGAGAGAGAGAAAGAGAGAGAGAAAGAGGGAGAAGGAGTGAGAGAGTGAAAGACAGAGAGATAGAGACTAACAACGTCTCTTTTGTGAAAAAAGCTTTGTATAGAACAGTAGAGATCATCTCCTACTAGATTGCGAAATAGATTTTGTACTTTGTCATGGTAAAATAGTGCGCTGGGCAGCAGTTCCCCAGATGTGATAGCGGTACTCCATCTTGGGACGTATTTGACTCTTATATAAGTAAAGGATTGCAGCAAGGGTCAGACAGTTGTTGTTAATAATAATAATAATAATAATAATAATAATAATAATAATAATAATAATAATAATAATAATAATAATAATAATAATAATAATAATAATAATAATAATAATAATAATAATAATAATAATAATAATAATAATAATAATAATAATAATAATAATAATAATAATAATAATAATAATAATAATAATAATAATAATAATAATAATAATAATAATAATAATAATAATAATAATAATAATAATAATAATAATAATAATAATAATAATAATAATAATAATAATAATAATAATAATAATAATAATAATAATAATAATAATAATAATAATAATAATAATAATAATAATAATAATAATAATAATAATAATAATAATAATAATAATAATAATAATAATAATAATAATAATAATAATAATAATAATAATAATAATAATAATAATAATAATAATAATAATAATAATAATAATAATAATAATAATAATAATAATAATAATAATAATAATAATAATAATAATAATAATAATAATAATAATAATAATAATAATAATAATAATAATAATAATAATAATAATAATAATAATAATAATAATAATAATAATAATAATAATAATAATAATAATAATAATAATAATAATAATAATAATAATAATAATAATAATAATAATAATAATAATAATAATAATAATAATAATAATAATAATAATAATAATAATAATAATAATAATAATAATAATAATAATAATAATAATAATAATAATAATAATAATAATAATAATAATAATAATAATAATAATAATAATAATAATAATAATAATAATAATAATAATAATAATAATAATAATAATAATAATAATAATAATAATAATAATAATAATAATAATAATAATAATAATAATAATAATAATAATAATAATAATAATAATAATAATAATAATAATAATAATAATAATAATAATAATAATAATAATAATAATAATAATAATAATAATAATAATAATAATAATAATAATAATAATAATAATAATAATAATAATAATAATAATAATAATAATAATAATAATAATAATAATAATAATAATAATAATAATAATAATAATAATAATAATAATAATAATAATAATAATAATAATAATAATAATAATAATAATAATAATAATAATAATAATAATAATAATAATAATAATAATAATAATAATAATAATAATAATAATAATAATAATAATAATAATAATAATAATAATAATAATAATAATAATAATAATAATAATAATAATAATAATAATAATAATAATAATAATAATAATAATAATAATAATAATAATAATAATAATAATAATAATAATAATAATAATAATAATAATAATAATAATAATAATAATAATAATAATAATAATAATAATAATAATAATAATAATAATAATAATAATAATAATAATAATAATAATAATAATAATAATAATAATAATAATAATAATAATAATAATAATAATAATAATAATAATAATAATAATAATAATAATAATAATAATAATAATAATAATAATAATAATAATAATAATAATAATAATAATAATAATAATAATAATAATAATAATAATAATAATAATAATAATAATAATAATAATAATAATAATAATAATAATAATAATAATAATAATAATAATAATAATAATAATAATAATAATAATAATAATAATAATAATAATAATAATAATAATAATAATAATAATAATAATAATAATAATAATAATAATAATAATAATAATAATAATAATAATAATAATAATAATAATAATAATAATAATAATAATAATAATAATAATAATAATAATAATAATAATAATAATAATAATAATAATAATAATAATAATAATAATAATAATAATAATAATAATAATAATAATAATAATAATAATAATAATAATAATAATAATAATAATAATAATAATAATAATAATAATAATAATAATAATAATAATAATAATATAATAATAATAATAATAATAATAATAATAATAATAATAATAATAATAATAATAATAATAATAATAATAATAATAATAATAATAATAATAATAATAATAATAATAATAATAATAATAATAATAATAATAATAATAATAATAATAATAATAATAATAATAATAATAATAATAATAATAATAATAATAATAATAATAATAATAATAATAATAATAATAATAATAATAATAATAATAATAATAATAATAATAATAATAATAATAATAATAATAATAATAATAATAATAATAATAATAATAATAATAATAATAATAATAATAATAATAATAATAATAATAATAATAATAATAATAATAATAATAATAATAATAATAATAATAATAATAATAATAATAATAATAATAATAATAATAATAATAATAATAATAATAATAATAATAATAATAATAATAATAATAATAATAATAATAATAATAATAATAATAATAATAATAATAATAATAATAATAATAATAATAATAATAATAATAATAATAATAATAATAATAATAATAATAATAATAATAATAATAATAATAATAATAATAATAATAATAATAATAATAATAATAATAATAATAATAATAATAATAATAATAATAATAATAATAATAATAATAATAATAATAATAATAATAATAATAATAATAATAATAATAATAATAATAATAATAATAATAATAATAATAATAATAATAATAATAATAATAATAATAATAATAATAATAATAATAATAATAATAATAATAATAATAATAATAATAATAATAATAATAATAATAATAATAATAATAATAATAATAATAATAATAATAATAATAATAATAATAATAATAATAATAATAATAATAATAATAATAATAATAATAATAATAATAATAATAATAATAATAATAATAATAATAATAATAATAATAATAATAATAATAATAATAATAATAATAATAATAATAATAATAATAATAATAATAATAATAATAATAATAATAATAATAATAATAATAATAATAATAATAATAATAATAATAATAATAATAATAATAATAATAATAATAATAATAATAATAATAATAATAATAATAATAATAATAATAATAATAATAATAATAATAATAATAATAATAATAATAATAATAATAATAATAATAATAATAATAATAATAATAATAATAATAATAATAATAATAATAATAATAATAATAATAATAATAATAATAATAATAATAATAATAATAATAATAATAATAATAATAATAATAATAATAATAATAATAATAATAATAATAATAATAATAATAATAATAATAATAATAATAATAATAATAATAATAATAATAATAATAATAATAATAATAATAATAATAATAATAATAATAATAATAATAATAATAATAATAATAATAATAATAATAATAATAATAATAATAATAATAATAATAATAATAATAATAATAATAATAATAATAATAATAATAATAATAATAATAATAATAATAATAATAATAATAATAATAATAATAATAATAATAATAATAATAATAATAATAATAATAATAATAATAATAATAATAATAATAATAATAATAATAATAATAATAATAATAATAATAATAATAATAATAATAATAATAATAATAATAATAATAATAATAATAATAATAATAATAATAATAATAATAATAATAATAATAATAATAATAATAATAATAATAATAATAATAATAATAATAATAATAATAATAATAATAATAATAATAATAATAATAATAATAATAATAATAATAATAATAATAATAATAATAATAATAATAATAATAATAATAATAATAATAATAATAATAATAATAATAATAATAATAATAATAATAATAATAATAATAATAATAATAATAATAATAATAATAATAATAATAATAATAATAATAATAATAATAATAATAATAATAATAATAATAATAATAATAATAATAATAATAATAATAATAATAATAATAATAATAATAATAATAATAATAATAATAATAATAATAATAATAATAATAATAATAATAATAATAATAATAATAATAATAATAATAATAATAATAATAATAATAATAATAATAATAATAATAATAATAATAATAATAATAATAATAATAATAATAATAATAATAATAATAATAATAATAATAATAATAATAATAATAATAATAATAATAATAATAATAATAATAATAATAATAATAATAATAATAATAATAATAATAATAATAATAATAATAATAATAATAATAATAATAATAATAATAATAATAATAATAATAATAATAATAATAATAATAATAATAATAATAATAATAATAATAATAATAATAATAATAATAATAATAATAATAATAATAATAATAATAATAATAATAATAATAATAATAATAATAATAATAATAATAATAATAATAATAATAATAATAATAATAATAATAATAATAATAATAATAATAATAATAATAATAATAATAATAATAATAATAATAATAATAATAATAATAATAATAATAATAATAATAATAATAATAATAATAATAATAATAATAATGATATGATGATGATGATGATGATGATGATGATGATGATGATGATGATGATGATGATGATGATGATGATGATGATGATGATGATGATGATGATGATGATGATGATGATGATGATGATGATGATGATGATGATGATGATGATGATGATGATGATGATGATGATGATGATGATGATGATGATGATGATGATGATGATGATGATGATGATGATGATGATGATGATGATGATGATGATGATGATGATGATGATGATGATGATGATGATGATGATGATGATGATGATGATGATGATGATGATGATGATGATGATGATGATGATGATGATGATGATGATGATGTGATGATGATGATGATGATGATGATGATGGTGGAGGTGGTGGTGAGGTGGTGGTGAGTGGTGGTGGTGGTGTGGTGGTGGTGGTGGTGGTGAGTGGTGGTGGTGTGGTGGTGGTGGTGGTGTTGGTGGTGGTGGTGGTGGTGGTGGTGGTGGTGGTGGTGGTGGTGGTGGTGGTGGTGGTGGTGGTGGTGGTGGTGATGATGATGATGATGATGATGATGATGATGATGATGATGATGATGATGATGATGATGATGATGATGATGATGATGATGATGATGATGATGATGATGATGATGATGATGATGATGATGATGATGATGATGATGATGATGATGATGATGATGATGATGATGATGATGATGATGATGATGATGATGATGATGATGATGATGATGATGATGATGATGATGATGATGATGATGATGATGATGATGATGATGATGATGATGATGATGATGATGATGATGACCGAGACGAAGAAGAAGAAGAAGAAGAAGAAGAAGGTTGGCGATTGTGAAGAGGACGAATATTAGAAGAAAATAATACCCCAACCCCCCTAAAAGCCTCTACCGAAAATGGAACCGTGTTTACATGATTCGTTTAATAGAAACCATTGAAGAATTGGCAAATCCTATCGGATATATTGTGTTTACTTAAACGTTAATCATGTTAGGAAAGGTAAGAATGCACTTTCTCCACCTATGAGTAAAATATGATTGTCCTATAATCCAATATCAACATATTCCTGTCACAAACAATCTCCACAAGTAATCTGACTTAGTTAATTACATTAATCATTCTCAATCCTCTCGCGAGGGTCTTCATCTTTCAACTATCAATCATTTTATCACATTAATCCCAATCTTCGAGTGGATTTCGGTCTTCATATGTGGGGATTCGTTAATAAAATAAACACAAAAAAGCACAAAAGTAAACTCACAACATTTTGTTTATCTCAGGCAAAAAAGGCTTTTACCATAATGACTGGATGAAGCAATAAATAACCCGAATGCTGGCAAAAAACAAAACAAAAAACAATCAACCAATCAAAACCAACCAGCTATTTCTATTGGTCACTCGCACTCCAGCTGCTATATATTGCTTTATTGTTTATTTAATGATGGACGTAACTTGTGGGATTATAAAACCTTTATGAGAATGTTATATAATGATGGGCGTAACTTGTGGGATTACGTGTGGCGGAGAACGGGTGTGGAGTCGTTGGTTTGCTGGTGCGACTTAAGTGCGTGCCGCCGAGGGCATAGAGTGCGATGCTGTTTCCGGGAATCGAAACGTGACAAGTGACGAGACAATGTTTGACCCTGGTTCAAAAGGTCATCCTGCACCTATGTGGATCACGTGATATTACGTCACAGTTTTGATTGTGAGAAAATTGGAGTTTTAAAACCAGTTCGGACTTAGGAGGCGTAGAAGTCGGACGAAGGAATTAAGATGTAGCCAAGTCAGAACGGGAAATGTTTTTTACATAAGAAAGAATACTGGCGTACAAGATGTCCTTCTCCCCCTGTCTCCTCAAATAACAAAGGACTGATTAGACAATAAGCTAGCTAAGAATTAACCACGATATCCATAGGTCTCTCTCTCTCTCTCTCTCTCTCTCTCTCTCTCTCTCTCTCTCTCTCTCTCTCTCTCTCTCTCTCTCTCAACGATAGCAAAACATCTCCACGGGCAATAGAAACTGACGCCGAATAAAAAGTAATTAAAATGAAAAGATTGTTGTCTTATGAAGCGGGCGAGAAAGGTATTTTGTTACAGACAACTCACGGAGATGGCCACAACAGTGCAGAGGCGAAGAAAGTACTCAACCACTAGACGACAGAGCAAACAAAAAAAACGAAGGTATGAATTTTTAAGGGGCTATGCAACATTATGACAAGATACATTATAATTATTTTAAAACAATAGAATAGGGGAGCTGATGTCGGAATGAAAAATATTGCAAACGATTGGAGGGACGATTGTTTCTGAGACGATATAGGTTTTTATTTATATCGAGAGTTTTCATCAGCACAGGATATAGACACCAACTTAGAAGCTAACATTTAGCATCAATACCATGGACACCATTTACATAGGGTAGTGTCAAAAGGGAAGATAACTATTGGGCATTAAGATAAAGGCGGTAGGAAATGGTTCAAGGGAGACAAGTCATACACCTTGATTAACCACAATCTTAATATAGTAAAACAGTGTGATACCCTTTTCGGCAAAGAGATATATGAGAGCTATAAATAGCTATGGCTAAATAATTAGAAAGAAAAGGTTAACACCCAAAAGCCTTACCATTCGTTTATAGGGGAAATAGAATGGTAAAAGCAACGAATCTCTGGAATGATAGTACGGAATAAGAGAATAAGTTCTGGAATAAGTTAGATCACAAGAAAATAGACAATGCACCCCCATAATAGCTCCAGTAAGAGACCCCCATAACAGCTCCAGTAAGAGATATCCCAATTAAGAAATTTAAATGTTACTTAAAACAATTAATTATTAATTAATCCGCCAAAGACTGGGTTACATACTACACGTTAGGGATTACATTTCATCTATAATAAATATATAAAGAGATAGCTCTTAATTGCAATTATATAGCATGCCAAGGGTGGGGGTGAGGGGTGTTAATGCCTATGCCAAGTAATCGAGATAGTACTTGCCTACATTGGGGGTTGGAAGCCTATATCCAGTCAAAGTAGAAAGACTATTAATTAATGTTGGGGGCGGAGGCGGGGAATATAACAGGATTCAGGTGTCATTTTTAGTCTAAGATGAACGGGAATATGATCTGTGAGGTATGTTTAAATAAGTAGAGATGGTTATTTCTAAAATAGACTAATGGTAGAGGTGGAGTAAAACTATTACAGTTAGAAGTTTTTAGAGTTTCGGTACAGAACGGATATGCTTTAGATGGGTACAGTGTTGTTAGACAATCTGGAGGTGGAAGGAGATATGGAAAGGTTGGGAGAAAAGAAGGAGATTAATCAGAGGGGAATGGGAAATAGATAAGAGGCTCTTAACCCAACTCACCAAGGAAACATATTATAGGAATTTATACGAGCCTACGGCGATCCATGCGTGGGTGGTGGGTGTGATTGATTAAAAGTGTAGATTTATTAATTATAGACATTAATCTGGATGATAATTTCAAATTTTACAATTTTCTGAAACCTCTATTTACACAATTAGAATTTTCCATCTACTGTAGTTAACTGGTATTTAATAAATGTATTTATACTCAGACCAGTTAATTAGAAAGTTCAACCAGTATTTATTAAATCTATCAATTTAATAAATGTATTTATACTCAGACCAGTTAATTAGAAAGTTCAACCAGTATTTATTAAATCTATCAATTTAATAAATGTATTTATACTCAGACCAGTTAATTAAAAAGTTCAACCAGTATTTATTAAAACTATCAATTTAATAAATGTATTTATACTCAGACCAGTTAATTAGAAAGTTCAACCAGTATTTATTAAATCTATCAATTTAATAAATGTATTTATACTCAGACCAGTTAATTAGAAAGTTCAACCAGTATTTATTAAATCTATCAATTTAATAAATGTATTTATACTCAGACCAGTTAATTAGAAAGTTCAACCAGTATTTATTAAATCTATCAATTTAATAAATGTATTTATACTCAGACCAGTTAATTAGAAAGTTCAACCAGTATTTATTAAATCTATCAATTTAATAAATGTATTTATACTCAGACCAGTTAATTAGAAAGTTCAACCAGTATTTATTAAATCTATCAATTTAAAAAATGTATTTATACTCAGACCAGTTAATTAGAAAGTTCAACCAGTATTTATTAAATCTATCAATTTAATAAATGTATTTATACTCAGACCAGTTAATTAGAAAGTTCAACCAGTATTTATTAAATCTATCAATTTAATAAATGTATTTATACTTAGACCAGTGAATTAGAAAGTTCAACCAGTATTTATTAAATCTATCAATTTAATAAATGTATTTATATACAGACCAGTTAATTGGAAAGTTCAACCAGTATTTATTAAATCTATCAATGTAATAAATGTATTTATACTCAGACCAGTTAATTAGAAAGTTCAACCAGTATTTATTAAATCTATCAATTTAATAAATTTATTTATACTCAGACCAGTTAATTAGAAAGTTCAACCAGTATTTATTGAATCTATCAATTTAATAAATTTATTTATACTCAGACCAGTTAATTAGAAAGTTCAACCAGTATTTATTAAATCTATCAATTTAATAAATGTATTTATACTCAGACCAGTTAATTAGAAAGTTCAACCAGTATTTATTAAATCTATCAATTTAATAAATGTATTTATACTCAGACCAGTTAATTAGAAAGTTCAACCAGTATTTATTAAATCTATCAATTTAATAAATGTATTTATACTCAGACCAGTTAATTAGAAAGTTCAACCAGTATTTATTAAATCTATCAATTTAATAAATGTATTTATACTCAGACCAGTTAATTAGAAAGTTCAACCAGTATTTATTAAATCTATCAATTTAATAAATGTATTCATACTCAGACCAGTTAATTAGAAAGTTCAACCAGTATTTATTAAAACCATATGCTAAATGGATGTAAAACGAACATCTACACAAAACAATAATTAATTTAAAACTTATATATATATATATATATATATATATATATATATATATATATATATATATATATATATATATATATACAGCAAGTGATGATCGAACTCTCTTGTGACGCTCTACCAACACAGGTTGCTGTATACTATAAACCTAGTTTTATGTTAGAGAATGAAGGGGGTGATAACTACAGACTCGTGATTAGTCGATCGAGATCACGTGATAGAGAAATATTATATTTCAAATATTCGGTACTTCCGCAGTTTACGGACCGTGTCGAAAAATAACGTTATAATTTAGAAACCCATTCTTAACAGGGGGGGGGGGAGTCTTTTTAAAAACTATTCTGTACTTTCACATAATAATAAATTTGAATACAACAAAAGAAACCGTCAAAATTGAATTTAACTTTAAAATCTTATCTAAAAAATAGCACGGTTCATAAACTGCAGAAGTACCAAATATTCAGTTAAGTTGAGAAAGTTGATGAGAAAGGAAGTTGTGACCCTGTAAAACACTCTTTCTCCTGGCTACCTGAAAAGTAAAATGATGAAGAAAGCTCTTAAGAATTTATGACGTAACCAACCGGTCGGCGATGCTTTTCTGAATGAATAAATTAAAATTCATATTTAAAATATGTCGGTCATTGTCATCTATTTATACACAATGCAGATCTAGCTTTGAAGAAGATTTCGGCGAGAGACACGGTGTACACGTGAAGTACATATACAGCCACTAGGCAGATTATTATAATCAAATAGCACTACGAAGATTATATAGCGTCAAGCATGATATTAATATTTATTTAGAGTACCTCAATACTAATGTAAAAACATGTTCGTAAGAGGAGTTTATTATGTTAATCTTCATATTGGGAATGGTTGCGTTATAAAAGAAAACTAATATAAGAAATGTTGGCCTTACTCATGACCCAAAAGAGGCCCACTTATCAGGTTCCAGTCTACTATTACCTTCGCTACAAAGAAACCAAACTCGTTGCGATGAGATTTTATATTTGAAGTTAATTAAAAAACAAAACATATCGCATTACTATTAAGCACCACATTTTTATACCATTTTAAAGAGATGCCTTGCTTGGACTAAGATAAAATTAAACTTTAGTATCTGTTGTGATAATACACTCAATCTGTTTTGTCCTCAATCAGTTAAGAGGAAATCCTTCTAGACTGAGCCAATTTCAATTTTCGTCCAAATCTACATTGCCCTTATTTGAGGAGATGGATTTACACACATTAAAAGCCAACATTGTGTCTAACTCTGTAAACAAGTAAATCGGGACTTGTTTCAATATGTTCTGTTTGCTATGTAACGTTAGTATAAAATGATGCCTATGGGAGTTAATATTTTCCGAGAGATTCGTTGCCATTCTCTAAAATTATGTTTGTCCAATTATTTTGAAAATTGATATCGGTTCAACACTAAATTCTCAGATTATTGCAGGTTGAAAAAAGAAAGAAAACTTATTAAGATTTTCAGATTTTGTGTACCTTATAAATATTCTTACACCCCAGTATAACATTCCGAAAAAGCGATTGCAAACAGGATTGATTTGGCTATGCTCGGTCGAACAATCAAGTAGAAGAACCATTTTACATTAAATTTACTTAGAAAACTGAACACACTATAGAATTACGGTGGACCAATTAGATTATCCGAACGGCGGCTCATCACGAAGACAGCTTGAGTGTTGTTGTGTTGATGACACGTAGCAGCATGTGGATTTGTTGCAGCCGCCGTCTTCTTTTTAATAGCAGCAGTTATACAAATGGTTACTAATGACAGTGCAATCATTTTGCTTTGATCTTAATTTTACAATATGCATACATAATACCAGTCGGTATTTCTCCAACCCATACCCATGTGGCAGCGATTCCAAACACGACATATCTCCTTCGTGGTTCCGAAACGAAACCAAGATTGTATAGTTTACCAGCTGCGTGTCACTCGAGACTTCTTGTCTGTGATATCGCATCCATAACACGTGCTCTAGCTATACTATTTCACTTATAGTAGAATTCTCCGATTCTGTACGTCATCTAACCTTATATGAAAAATTCTGTTTTAACATTATTTTGATGCACTACTATACTTTAAACAACTAAATTTTAAAAATTGCTTTTCATAATTTGAAAATGTAATGCTTAATTGATAATAATCGGAATTTTTGTTTGAAAAAAAATGAATAAGAAAACGCTTTAAGGAAACTATTTTATTAAGATGATAAAGAACGGCGTATTTCTTTTCCATTCAGACATAAGTATTAAATCTATGCCACGAATGGTAAAGACAAAATAAAGACGTCAACAGAAGTCAATACATAACTTAGCACTAAACCATTTTGACCGTATTCCTAACAACTTAGCTTTGTCCGCTTGCTTATCTGCAAATGACAGAATGTTTTCAAAAGACTTTTTACGTCATTCGATCCCGAGAAACTAAAACCAGTCATCTTTTGCAAGAACACGATGACGGATAAGTCATCACGATAATATAATATTAATGGCACTATTGACGTGAAAGTAGGTCGATGAAACAATGCTGACAGTCGTGGTAAAAGATTAAACAGTTATGTCTGTAATAGCAACGCCTAAATTATCTAACAAATATTTTAAAATTGCGCTCATATGTGAGTTATGGCGGCAAACCCCTAACCCTAAATGGACTGAGTCAGTTTAGTTTCTCTGTGTTAAGTCATATCAACCCTTTTTACTGTTGTATTATTTGAATTATTCGGACAGCAATTCTCAATTTAGTTGTTATTTTCACAAAGTTTCGACCGGTGTAACCTCTGGCCTTCTTCAGGTCGGTCGATTAGCGACTTGACCTGAGGAAGGTCAGAGGTTACATCGTCAGTCAGTGTGTCACGTTTGTCTGTCGGTCTGTCATGTTTCGGTTTGAACAAGTATTTTATTAGATTGGTCCGCCGTACTTCTATAGTAGTGTGTTCAGTTTTCTATGTAAATTTAATGCAACGTTTGCTGTTTCACGTATATTCTTTACGTGATCCGCCTAGTTGCTTATCGCATTCGGATATCTTTATGTGGAACTCAGGAATGTGTATGTCAAACTTAGTAATGTGTATGTCAAACTTAGGAATGTGTATGTCAAACTTAGGAATGTGTATGTCAAACTTAGTAATGTGTATGTCAAACTTAGGAATGTGTATGTCAAACTTAGTAATGTGTATGTCAAACTTAGTAATGTGTATGTCAAACTTAGTAATGTGTATGTCAAACTTAGTAATGTGTATGTCAAACTTAGGAATGTGTATGTCAAACTTAGGAATGTGTATGTCAAACTTAGGAATGTGTATGTCAAACTTAGTAATGTGTATGTCAAACTTAGTAATGTGTATGTCAAACTTAGTAATGTGTATGTCAAACTTAGTAATGTGTATGTCAAATGTAGTAATGTGTATGTCAAACTTAGGAATGTGTATGTCAAACTTAGTAATGTGTATGTCAAACTTAGTAATGTGTATGTCAAACTTAGGAATGTGTATGTCAAACTTAGGAATGTGTATGTCAAACTTAGTAATGTGTATGTCAAATGTAGTAATGTGTATGTCAAACTTAGTAATGTGTATGTCAAACTTAGGAATGTGTATGTCAAACTTAGTAATGTGTATGTCAAACTTAGGAATGTGTATGTCAAACTTAGTAATGTGTATGTCAAACTTAGGAATGTGTATGTCAAACTTAGTAATGTGTATGTCAAACTTAGTAATGTGTATGTCAAACTTAGTAATGTGTATGTCAAACTTAGTAATGTGTATGTCAAATGTAGTAATGTGTATGTCAAACTTAGGAATGTGTATGTCAAACTTAGTAATGTGTATGTCAAACTTAGTAATGTGTATGTCAAACTTAGGAATGTGTATGTCAAACTTAGTAATGTGTATGTCAAACTTAGTAATGTGTATGTCAAATGTAGTAATGTGTATGTCAAACTTAGTAATGTGTATGTCAAACTTAGGAATGTGTATGTCAAACTTAGTAATGTGTATGTCAAACTTAGGAATGTGTATGTCAAACTTAGGAATGTGTATGTCAAACTTAGGAATGTGTATGTCAAACTTAGTAATGTGTATGTCAAACTTAGGAATGTGTATGTCAAACTTAGGAATGTGTATGTCAAACTTAGTAATGTGTATGTCAAACTTAGGAATGTGTATGTCAAACTTAGTAATGTGTATGTCAAACTTAGGAATGTGTATGTCAAACTTAGGAATGTGTATGTCAAACTTAGTAATGTGTATGTCAAACTTAGGAATGTGTATGTCAAACTTAGGAATGTGTATGTCAAACTTAGTAATGTGTATGTCAAACTTAGTAATGTGTATGTCCAACTTAGGAATGTGTATGTCAAACTTAGTAATGTGTATGTCAAACTTAGGAATGTGTATGTCAAACTTAGTAATGTGTATGTCAAACTTAGTAATGTGTATGTCAAACTTAGGAATGTGTATGTCAAACTTAGTAATGTGTATGTCAAACTTAGTAATGTGTATGTCAAACTTAGTAATGTGTATGTCAAACTTAGTAATGTGTATGTCAAACTTAGTAATGTGTATGTCAAACTTAGGAATGTGTATGTCAAACTTAGTAATGTGTATGTCAAACTTAGGAATGTGTATGTCAAACTTAGTAATGTGTATGTCAAACTTAGTAATGTGTATGTCAAACTTAGTAATGTGTATGTCAAACTTAGTAATGTGTATGTCAAACTTAGTAATGTGTATGTCAAACTTAGTAATGTGTATGTCAAACTTAGGAATGTGTATGTCAAACTTAGTAATGTGTATGTCAAACTTAGGAATGTGTATGTCAAACTTAGGAATGTGTATGTCAAACTTAGTAATGTGTATGTCAAACTTAGTAATGTGTATGTCAAACTTAGTAATGTGTATGTCAAACTTAGGAATGTGTATGTCAAACTTAGTAATGTGTATGTCAAACGTAGTAATGTGTATGTCAAACTTAGTAATGTGTATGTCAAACGTAGTAATGTGTATGTCAAACTTAGGAATGTGTATGTCAAACTTAGTAATGTGTATGTCAAACTTAGTAATGTGTATGTCAAACGTAGTAATGTGTATGTCAAACTTAGGAATGTGTATGTCAAACTTAGTAATGTGTATGTCAAACGTAGTAATGTGTATGTCAAACTTAGTAATGTGTATGTCAAACTTAGTAATGTGTATGTCAAACTTAGGAATGTGTATGTCAAACTTAGGAATGTGTATGTCAAACTTAGTAATGTGTATGTCAAACTTAGTAATGTGTATGTCAAACTTAGGAATGTGTATGTCAAACTTAGGAATGTGTATGTCAAACTTAGTAATGTGTATGTCAAACTTAGGAATGTGTATGTCAAACTTAGTAATGTGTATGTCAAACTTAGTAATGTGTATGTCAAACTTAGTAATGTGTATGTCAAACGTAGTAATGTGTATGTCAAACTTAGTAATGTGTATGTCAAACTTAGTAATGTGTATGTCAAACTTAGTAATGTGTATGTCAAACTTAGTAATGTGTATGTCAAACTTAGTAATGTGTATGTCAAACTTAGGAATGTGTATGTCAAACTTAGTAATGTGTATGTCAAACTTAGTAATGTGTATGTCAAACTTAGGAATGTGTATGTCAAACTTAGTAATGTGTATGTCAAACTTAGTAATGTGTATGTCAAACTTAGGAATGTGTATGTCAAACTTAGTAATGTGTATGTCAAACTTAGGAATGTGTATGTCAAACTTAGTAATGTGTATGTCAAACTTAGTAATGTGTATGTCAAACTTAGGAATGTGTATGTCAAACTTAGGAATGTGTATGTCAAACTTAGTAATGTGTATGTCAAACTTAGTAATGTGTATGTCAAACTTAGGAATGTGTATGTCAAACTTAGTAATGTGTATGTCAAACTTAGGAATGTGTATGTCAAACTTAGGAATGTGTATGTCAAACTTAGGAATGTGTATGTCAAACTTAGTAATGTGTATGTCAAACTTAGTAATGTGTATGTCAAACTTAGGAATGTGTATGTCAAACTTAGGAATGTGTATGTCAAACTTAGTAATGTGTATGTCAAACTTAGTAATGTGTATGTCAAACTTAGTAATGTGTATGTCAAACTTAGGAATGTGTATGTCAAACTTAGTAATGTGTATGTCAAACTTAGTAATGTGTATGTCAAACTTAGGAATGTGTATGTCAAACTTAGTAATGTGTATGTCAAACTTAGTAATGTGTATGTCAAACTTAGGAATGTGTATGTCAAACTTAGTAATGTGTATGTCAAACTTAGGAATGTGTATGTCAAACTTAGTAATGTGTATGTCAAACTTAGTAATGTGTATGTCAAACTTAGGAATGTGTATGTCAAACTTAGGAATGTGTATGTCAAACTTAGTAATGTGTATGTCAAACTTAGTAATGTGTATGTCAAACTTAGTAATGTGTATGTCAAACTTAGTAATGTGTATGTCAAACTTAGTAATGTGTATGTCAAACTTAGGAATGTGTATGTCAAACTTAGGAATGTGTATGTCAAACTTAGTAATGTGTATGTCAAACTTAGTAATGTGTATGTCAAACTTAGTAATGTGTATGTCAAACTTAGGAATGTGTATGTAAAACTTAGGAATGTGTATGTCAAACTTAGGAATGTGTATGTCAAACTTAGTAATGTGTATGTCAAACTTAGGAATGTGTATGTCAAACTTAGGAATGTGTATGTCAAACTTAGGAATGTGTATGTCAAACTTAGTAATGTGTATGTCAAACTTAGTAATGTGTATGTCAAACTTAGGAATGTGTATGTCAAACTTAGTAATGTGTATGTCAAACTTAGGAATGTGTATGTCAAACTTAGTAATGTGTATGTCAAACTTAGTAATGTGTATGTCAAACTTAGGAATGTGTATGTCAAACTTAGTAATGTGTATGTCAAACTTAGGAATGTGTATGTCAAACTTAGGAATGTGTATGTCAAACTTAGTAATGTGTATGTCAAACTTAGTAATGTGTATGTCAAACTTAGGAATGTGTATGTCAAACTTAGGAATGTGTATGTCAAACTTAGTAATGTGTATGTCAAACTTAGTAATGTGTATGTCAAACTTAGTAATGTGTATGTCAAACTTAGTAATGTGTATGTCAAACTTAGGAATGTGTATGTAAAACTTAGGAATGTGTATGTCAAACTTAGGAATGTGTATGTCAAACTTAGTAATGTGTATGTCAAACTTAGGAATGTGTATGTCAAACTTAGTAATGTGTATGTCAAACTTAGTAATGTGTATGTCAAACTTAGTAATGTGTATGTCAAACTTAGGAATGTGTATGTCAAACTTAGGAATGTGTATGTCAAACTTAGGAATGTGTATGTCAAACTTAGTAATGTGTATGTCAAACTTAGGAATGTGTATGTCAAACTTAGGAATGTGTATGTCAAACTTAGGAATGTGTATGTCAAACTTAGTAATGTGTATGTCAAACTTAGGAATGTGTATGTCAAACTTAGTAATGTGTATGTCAAACTTAGTAATGTGTATGTCAAACTTAGTAATGTGTATGTCAAACTTAGGAATGTGTATGTCAAACTTAGGAATGTGTATGTCAAACTTAGTAATGTGTATGTCAAACTTAGTAATGTGTATGTCAAACTTAGTAATGTGTATGTCAAACTTAGTAATGTGTATGTCAAACTTAGGAATGTGTATGTAAAACTTAGGAATGTGTATGTCAAACTTAGGAATGTGTATGTCAAACTTAGTAATGTGTATGTCAAACTTAGGAATGTGTATGTCAAACTTAGGAATGTGTATGTCAAACTTAGGAATGTGTATGTCAAACTTAGTAATGTGTATGTCAAACTTAGTAATGTGTATGTCAAACTTAGGAATGTGTATGTCAAACTTAGTAATGTGTATGTCAAACTTAGGAATGTGTATGTCAAACTTAGTAATGTGTATGTCAAACTTAGTAATGTGTATGTCAAACTTAGGAATGTGTATGTCAAACTTAGTAATGTGTATGTCAAACTTAGGAATGTGTATGTCAAACTTAGGAATGTGTATGTCAAACTTAGTAATGTGTATGTCAAACTTAGGAATGTGTATGTCAAACTTAGTAATGTGTATGTCAAACTTAGGAATGTGTATGTCAAACTTAGGAATGTGTATGTCAAACTTAGTAATGTGTAT
Source organism: Sepiola atlantica (assembly GCA_963556195.1). Classification (NCBI taxonomy): domain Eukaryota; kingdom Metazoa; phylum Mollusca; class Cephalopoda; order Sepiida; family Sepiolidae; genus Sepiola; species Sepiola atlantica. The sequence continues at coordinate 101,519,381 of OY744530.1, forward strand.
GTCAAACTTAGGAATGTGTATGTCAAACTTAGTAATGTGTATGTCAAACTTAGTAATGTGTATGTCAAACTTAGGAATGTGTATGTCAAACTTAGTAATGTGTATGTCAAACTTAGTAATGTGTATGTCAAATGTAGTAATGTGTATGTCAAACTTAGTAATGTGTATGTCAAACTTAGGAATGTGTATGTCAAACTTAGTAATGTGTATGTCAAACTTAGGAATGTGTATGTCAAACTTAGGAATGTGTATGTCAAACTTAGGAATGTGTATGTCAAACTTAGTAATGTGTATGTCAAACTTAGGAATGTGTATGTCAAACTTAGGAATGTGTATGTCAAACTTAGTAATGTGTATGTCAAACTTAGGAATGTGTATGTCAAACTTAGGAATCTATACAGAATTTCGAACTGAACTCTTTATTTAATACGGCGAGGTAGATTGTTTTCGATCTATCGGCATGGCCGGGTAGAAGTGTTAAGTGTTAAGTCACTTTTATTTTGTAGTGAGGATTGAACCTTTTATTTCTGGAAGACAGTCACTGATGATCATGAATGCCATTATCCGTTGTACCACGGATTTATGTTGACAATTCTAGTATGGGTTTTGGTCGCGTTAAAATTTTAGTATAGATTTTGGGCACGTTAAAATTCTAGTATGGGTTTTGGGCGCGTTAAAATTCTAGTATGGGTTTTGGGCGCATTAAAATTCTAGTATAGATTTTGGGCGCGTTAAAATTCTAGTATAGATTTTGGGTGCGTTAAAATTCTAGTATGGGTTTTGGGCGCATTAAAATTCTAGTATAGATTTTGGGCGCGTTAAAATTCTTGTATGGGTTTTGGGCGCGTTAAAATTCTAGTATGGGTTTTGAGCGAATTAAAATTCTAGTATAGATTTTGGGCGCGTAAAAATTCATGTATGGGTTTTGGGCGCATTAAAATTCTAGTATAGATTTTGGTCGCGTAAAAATTCTAGAATAGATTTTGGGCGCGTTAAAATTCTAGTATAGATTTTGGGCGCGTTAAAATTCTAGTATAGATTTTGGGCGCATAAAAATTCTAGTATAGATTTTTGGTGCGTTAAAATTCTAGTATGAGTTTTGGGCGCATTTAAATTCGAGTATAGATTTTGGGCGCGTTAAAATTCTTGTATGGGTTTTCGGCGCGTTAAAATTCTAGTATGAGTTTTGAGCGAATTAAAATTCGAGAATAGATTTTGGGCGCGTTAAAATTCTAGTATGGCTTTTAGGCGCGTTAAAATTCTAGTATAGATTTTGGGCACATTAAAATTCTAGTATAAATTTTGGGCGCGTTAAAATTCTAGTATGGGTTTTGGGCGCGTTAAAATTCTAGTATAAATTTTGGGCGCGTTAAAATTCATGTATGGGTTTTGGGCGCATTAAAATTCTAGTATAGATTTTGGTCGCGTAAAAATTCTAGAATAAATTTTAGGCGCGTTAAAATTCTAGTATGGGTTTTGGGCGCATTAAAATAGTAGTATAGATTTTGGGTGCGTTAAAATTCTAGTATAGATTTGGGGCGCATTAAAATTCTAGTATAAATTTTGGGCGCGTTAAAATTCTAGTATAGATTTTGAGCGCGTTAAAATTCTAGTATGGGTTTTGGGCGCGTTAAAATTCTAGTATGGGTTTTGGGCGCATTAAAATTATAGTATAGAGTTTTGGCGCGTTAAAATTATAGTATAGATTTTTGGCGCATTGAAATTATAGTATAGGTATTGGGCGCGTTAAAATTATAGTATGGGTTTTGGGTGCGTTAAAATTCTAGTATGGGTTTTGGGCGCGTTAAAATTTTAGTATAGATTTTGGACGCGTTAAAATTCTAGTATGGATTTTCGGCGCGTATAAATTCAGGTATGGGTTTTGGGCGCTACAAATTCTAGTATAGATTTTGGGCGTGTAAAAATTCTAGTATGGGTTTTAAGCGCGTTAAAAGTCTAGTATGGGTTTTGGGCGCATTCAAATTCTAGTATAGGTTATGGGCGCGTAAAAATTGTAGTATGGGTTTTGGGCTCATTAAAATTCTAGTATAGTTTTTGGGCGCGTTAAAATTCGAGTATTGATTTTGGGTGCTTAAAATTCTAGTATAGATTTTGGGCGCGTTAAAATTCTTGTATGGGTTTTGGGCGCATTAAAATTCTAGTATAGATTTTGGGCGCGTTAAAATTCTAGTATGGATTTTGTGCGCATTAAAATTCTAGTATAGATTTTGAGCACGTTTAAATCCTAGTCTGGGTTTTGGACACGTTAAAATTCTAGTACAGATTTTGGGCGCGTTAAAATTCTGCTATGGGTTTTGGGCGCATAAAAATTCTAGTATAGATTTTTGGGCGCGTTTAAATTCTAGTATAGATTTTGGGATTATTAAAATTCTAGTATAGATTTTGGGCGCGTTAAAATTCTAGTATAGATTTTAGGATTATTAAAATTCTAGTATAGATTTTGGGCGCGTTAAAATTCTAGTATAGATTTTGGGCGCGTTAAAATTCTAGTATGAGTTTTGGGCGGGTTAAAATTCGAGTATGGGTTTTATGCGCATTAAAATTCTAGTATAGATTTTGGGCGCGTTACAATTCTAGTATGGGTTTTGGGCGCATTAAAATACTAGTATAGATTTTGGGCGCGTTAAAATTCTAGTATAGATTTGATGCGCATTAAAATTCTAGTATGAATTTTGGGTACGTTAAAATTCTAGTATGGGGTTTGGGCGCATTAAAATTCTAGTATAGATTTTGGGCGCGTTAAAATTCTTGTATGGGTTTTGGGCGCGTTAAAAATAAAATAAAATACTTTTACTTCGTCCTACAAGGATAGATGGTTTCCCTTTGCTCAATATGCGTGGTCCGCTAGAACCGACTTCTACAGATCTCCTCGTATTACGATTTTCTTATGTTTTTCTCGCCTTCCTTTTTGCTGGCTGCATGTTTCAACCTTTGTAACCTTTTCGATTTATTTAATATCGAAAACAATACACATTGTAAACAAGTAATTAGCTGATTTGTCTGTTTTGGGGGATATCAGCAGTTTTCATGTTATTTCCTTATTCACGGAATAGAGGTGTATCGTCTCTATCTCTCTCTCTCTCTCTCTCTATCTATCTATCTATCTATCTATCTATCTATTCTCTCGTTATTTGTGTGTTAGGTGATCGACCGAACTCCAATCCCTGTAAAACATTCATAACAACAATTCGTTTTCTACCACAACGAAAACACGTTTTTCTTCCTCTGTGAACCTAACGTCAGGCGGAATGTTTAGAAACAAAGATTCTACGCCAAGACTTCCCTTCTATGGTATACATTACCACGGGGTTACTTCCCTGTAGATTACAACATGATCTTCTTCAAACCCAATGTCAACAGATTCATGTTACGAATCCTCCCTACAAGTATTCAGACTACTCCAATTAATCATTCCAAATCCTCTCATAAGGTTTTTCATCTCTCAACTTATAGTCCTTCCTTCACATTAACCCTTAACCTCGAGTGTTTTTTGGCCTAGATAAGTATTGATGCATAAGTAAAATAATAATAATGTCGAAAGAGATGATTTATTGATAAGTCGACCTAATACAAATCTGTTATACATAAAGATGATTTATTGATAAGTCGACCTAATACAAATCTGTTATACATAAAGATGATTTATTGATAAGTCGACCTAATACAAATCTTTTATGCATAAAGATGATTTATTGATAAGTCGACCTAATACAAATCTTTTATGCATAAAGATGATTTATTGATAAGTCGACCTAATACAAATCTTTTATACATAAAGATGATTTATTGATAAGTCGACCTAATACAAATCTTTTATACATAAAGATGATTTATTGAATAGTCGACCTAATACAAATCTTTTATACATAAAGATGATTTATTGATAAGTCGACCTAATACAAATCTGTTATACATTAAGATGATTTATTGATAAGTCGACCTAATACAAATCTTTTATACATAAAGATGATTTATTAATAAGTCGACCAAATACAAATCTTTTATACATAAAGATAATTTATTGATAAGTCGACCTAATACAAATCTTTTATACATAAAGATGATTTATTGATAAGTCGACCTAATACAAATCTTTTATACATAAAGATGACTTATTGATAAGTCGACCTAATACAAATCTTTTATACATAAAGATGATTTATTGATAAGTCGACCTAATACAAATCTTTTATACATAAAGATGACTTATTGATAAGTCGACATAATACAAATCTGTTATACATAAAGATGACTTATTGATAAGTCGACCTAATACAAATCTTTTATACATAAAGATTATTTATTGATAAGTCGACCTAATACAAATCTTTTATACATAAAGATGATTTATTGATAAGTCGACCTAATACAAATCTTTTATACATAAAGATGACTTATTGATAAGTCGACCTAATACAAATCTTTTATACATAAAGATGACTTATTGATAAGTCGACCTAATACAAATCTTTTATACATAAAGATGATTTATTGATAAGTCGACCTAATACAAATCTTTTATACATAATGATGACTTATTGATAAGTCGACCTAATACAAATCTGTTATACATAAAGATGATTTATTGATAAGTCGACCTAATACAAATCTTTTATACATAAAGATGATTTATTAATAAGTCGACCTAATACAAATCTTTTATACATAAAGATGATTTATTGATAAGTCGACCTAATACAAATCTTTTATACATAAAGATGATTTATTGATAAGTCGACCTAATACAAATATTTTATACATAAAGATGACTTATTTATAAGTCGACCTAATACAAATCTGTTATACATAAAGATGACTTATTGATAAGTCGACCTAATACAAATCTGTTATACATAAAGATGATTTATTGATAAGTCGACCTAATACAAATCTTTTATACATAAAGATGACTTATTGATAAGTCGACCTAATACAAATCTTTTATACATAAAGATGACTTATTGATAAGTCGACCTAATACAAATCTGTTATATATAAAGATGATTTATTGATAAGTCGACCTAATACAAATCTTTTATACATAAAGATGATTTATTGATAAGTCGACCTAATACAAATCTTTTATGCATAAAGATGATTTATTGATAAGTCGACCTAATACAAATCTTTTATACATAAAGATGATTTATTGAATAGTCGACCTAATACAAATCTTATATACATAAAGATGATTTATTGATAAGTCGACCTAATACAAATCTTTTATACATAAAGAGGATTTATTGATAAGTCGACCTAATACAAATCTTTTATACATTAAGATGATTTATTGATAAGTCGACCTAATACAAATCTTTTATACATAAAGATGATTTATTAATAAGTCGACCAAATACAAATCTTTTATACATAAAGATGATTTATTGATAAGTCGACCTAATACAAATGTTTTATACATAAAGATGATTTATTGATAAGTCGACCTAATACAAATCTTTTATACATAAAGATGACTTATTGATAAGTCGACCTAATACAAATCTTTTATACATAAAGATGACTTATTGATAAGTCGACCTAATACAAATCTTTTACGCATAAAGATGATTTATTGATAAGTCGACCTAATACAAATCTTTTATACATAAAGATGATTTATTGATAAGTCGACCTAATACAAATCTGTTATACATAATGATGACTTATTGATAAGTCGACCTAATACAAATCTTTTATACATAAAGATGATTTATTAATAAGTCGACCAAATACAAATCTTTTAAACATAAAGATGATTTATTGATAAGTCGACCTAATACAAATCTTTTATACATAAAGATGATTTATTGATAAGTCGACCTAATACAAATCTTTTATACATAAAGATGACTTATTGATAAGTCGACCTAATACAAATCTTTTATACATAAAGATGACTTATTGATAAGTCGACCTAATACAAATCTTTTACGCATAAAGATGATTTATTGATAAGTCGACCTAATACAAATCTTTTATACATAAAGATGATTTATTGATAAGTCGACCTAATACAAATCTGTTATACATAATGATGACTTATTGATAAGTCGACCTAATACAAATCTTTTATACATAAAGATGATTTATTAATAAGTCGACCAAATACAAATCTTTTATACATAAAGATGATTTATTGATAAGTCGACCTAATACAAATCTTTTATACATAAAGATGATTTATTAAATAGTCGACATAATACAAATCTGTTATACATAAAGATGATTTATTGATAAGTCGACCTAATACAAATCTGTTATACATAAAGATGATTTATTGAATAGTCGACCTAATACAAATCTTATATACATAAAGATGATTTATTGATAAGTCGACCTAATACAAATCTTTTATACATAAAGATGATTTATTGATAAGTCGACCTAATACAAATCTGTTATACATTAAGATGATTTATTGATAAGTCGACCTAATACAAATATTTTATACATAAAGATGATTTATTAATAAGTCGACCAAATACAAATCTTTTATACATAAAGATGATTTATTGATAAGTCGACCTAATACAAATCTTTTATACATAAAGATGACTTATTGATAAGTCGACCTAATACAAATCTTTTATACCTAAAGATGATTTATTGATAAGTCGACCTAATACAAATCTTTTATACATAAAGATGATTTATTGATAAGTCGACCTAATACAAATCTTTTATACATAAAGATGACTTATTGATAAGTCGACCTAATACAAATCTTTTATACATAAAGATGACTTATTGATAAGTCGACCTAATACAAATCTTTTATACATAAAGATGATTTATTGATAAGTCGACCTAATACAAATCTTTTATACATAATGATGACTTATTGATAAGTTGACCTAATACAAATCTGTTATACATAAAGATGATTTATTGATAAGTCGACCTAATACAAATCTTTTATACATAAAGATGATTTATTGATAAGTCGACCTAATACAAATCTTTTATACATAAAGATGATTTATTGATAAGTCGACCTAATACAAATCTTTTATACATAAAGATGATTTATTGATAAGTCGACCTAATACAAATATTTTATACATAAAGATGACTTATTTATAAGTCGACCTAATACAAATCTGTTATACATAAAGATGACTTATTGATAAGTCGACCTAATACAAATCTGTTATACATAAAGATGACTTATTGATAAGTCGACCTAATACAAATCTTTTATACATAAAGATGACTTATTGATAAGTCGACCTAATACAAATCTGTTATACATAAAGATGATTTATTGATAAGTCGACCTAATACAAATCTTTTATACATAAAGATGATTTATTGATAAGTCGACCTAATACAAATCTTTTATGCATAAAGATGATTTATTGATAAGTCGACCTAATACAAATCTTTTATACATAAAGATGATTTATTGAATAGTCGACCTAATACAAATCTTATATACATAAAGATGATTTATTGATAAGTCGACCTAATACAAATCTTTTATACATAAAGAGGATTTATTGATAAGTCGACCTAATACAAATCTTTTATACATTAAGATGATTTATTGATAAGTCGACCTAATACAAATCTTTTATACATAAAGATGATTTATTAATAAGTCGACCAAATACAAATCTTTTATACATAAAGATGATTTATTGATAAGTCGACCTAATACAAATGTTTTATACATAAAGATGATTTATTGATAAGTCGACCTAATACAAATCTTTTATACATAAAGATGACTTATTGATAAGTCGACCTAATACAAATCTTTTATACATAAAGATGACTTATTGATAAGTCGACCTAATACAAATCTTTTACGCATAAAGATGATTTATTGATAAGTCGACCTAATACAAATCTTTTATACATAAAGATGATTTATTGATAAGTCGACCTAATACAAATCTGTTATACATAATGATGACTTATTGATAAGTCGACCTAATACAAATCTTTTATACATAAAGATGATTTATTAATAAGTCGACCAAATACAAATCTTTTAAACATAAAGATGATTTATTGATAAGTCGACCTAATACAAATCTTTTATACATAAAGATGATTTATTGATAAGTCGACCTAACACAAATCTTTTATACATAAAGATGACTTATTGATAAGTCGACCTAATACAAATCTTTTATACATAAAGATGACTTATTGATAAGTCGACCTAATACAAATCTTTTACGAATAAAGATGATTTATTGATAAGTCGACCTAATACAAATCTTTTATACATAAAGATGATTTATTGATAAGTCGACCTAATACAAATCTGTTATACATAATGATGACTTATTGATAAGTCGACCTAATACAAATCTTTTATACATAAAGATGATTTATTAATAAGTCGACCAAATACAAATCTTTTATACATAAAGATGATTTATTGATAAGTCGACCTAATACAAATCTTTTATACATAAAGATGATTTATTAAATAGTCGACATAATACAAATCTGTTATACATAAAGATGATTTATTGATAAGTCGACCTAATACAAATCTGTTATACATAAAGATGATTTATTGAATAGTCGACCTAATACAAATCTTATATACATAAAGATGATTTATTGATAAGTCGACCTAATACAAATCTTTTATACATAAAGATGATTTATTGATAAGTCGACCTAATACAAATCTGTTATACATTAAGATGATTTATTGATAAGTCGACCTAATACAAATATTTTATACATAAAGATGATTTATTAATAAGTCGACCAAATACAAATCTTTTATACATAAAGATGATTTATTGATAAGTCGACCTAATACAAATCTTTTATACATAAAGATGACTTATTGATAAGTCGACCTAATACAAATCTTTTATACCTAAAGATGATTTATTGATAAGTCGACCTAATACAAATCTTTTATACATAAAGATGACTTATTGATAAGTCGACCTAATACAAATCTTTTATACATAAAGATGACTTATTGATAAGTCGACCTAATACAAATCTTTTATACATAAAGATGATTTATTGATAAGTCGACCTAATACAAATCTTTTATACATAATGATGACTTATTGATAAGTCGACCTAATACAAATCTGTTATACATAAAGATGATTTATTGATAAGTCGACCTAATACAAATCTTTTATACATAAAGATGATTTATTGATAAGTCGACCTAATACAAATCTTTTATACATAAAGATGATTTATTGATAAGTCGACCTAATACAAATCTTTTATACATAAAGATTATTTATTGATAAGTCGACCTAATACAAATATTTTATACATAAATATGACTTATTTATAAGTCGACCTAATACAAATCTGTTATACATAAAGATGACTTATTGATAAGTCGACCTAATACAAATCTGTTATACATAAAGATGACTTATTGATAAGTCGACCTAATACAAATCTTTTATACATAAAGATGACTTATTGATAAGTCGACCTAATACAAATCTGTTATACATAAAGATGATTTATTGATAAGTCGACCTAATACAAATCTTTTATACATAAAGATGATTTATTGATAAGTCGACCTAATACAAATCTTTTATGCATAAAGATGATTTATTGATAAGTCGACCTAATACAAATCTTTTATACATAAAGATGATTTATTGAATAGTCGACCTAATACAAATCTTATATACATAAAGATGATTTATTGATAAGTCGACCTAATACAAATCTTTTATACATAAAGAGGATTTATTGATAAGTCGACCTAATACAAATCTTTTATACATTAAGATGATTTATTGATAAGTCGACCTAATACAAATCTTTTATACATAAAGATGATTTATTAATAAGTCGACCAAATACAAATCTTTTATACATAAAGATGATTTATTGATAAGTCGACCTAATACAAATGTTTTATACATAAAGATGATTTATTGATAAGTCGACCTAATACAAATCTTTTATACATAAAGATGACTTATTGATAAGTCGACCTAATACAAATCTTTTATACATAAAGATGACTTATTGATAAGTCGACCTAATACAAATCTTTTACGCATAAAGATGATTTATTGATAAGTCGACCTAATACAAATCTTTTATACATAAAGATGACTTATTGATAAGTCGACCTAATACAAATCTTTTATACATAAAGATGACTTATTAATAAGTCGACCAAATACAAATCTTTTATACATAAAGATGATTTATTGATAAGTCGACCTAATACAAATCTTTTATACATAAAGATGATTTATTGATAAGTCGACCTAATACAAATCTTTTATACATAAAGATGACTTATTGATAAGTCGACCTAATACAAATCTTTTATACATAAAGATGACTTATTGATAAGTCGACCTAATACAAATCTTTTACGCATAAAGATGATTTATTGATAAGTCGACCTAATACAAATCTTTTATACATAAAGATGATTTATTGATAAGTCGACCTAATACAAATCTGTTATACATAATGATGACTTATTGATAAGTCGACCTAATACAAATCTTTTATACATAAAGATGATTTATTAATAAGTCGACCAAATACAAATCTTTTATACATAAAGATGATTTATTGATAAGTCGCCCTAATACAAATCTTTTATACATAAAGATGATTTATTAAATAGTCGACATAATACAAATCTGTTATACATAAAGATGATTTATTGATAAGTCGACCTAATACAAATCTGTTATACATAAAGATGATTTATTGAATAGTCGACCTAATACAAATCTTATATACATAAAGATGATTTATTGATAAGTCGACCTAATACAAATCTTTTATACATAAAGATGATTTATTGATAAGTCGACCTAATACAAATCTGTTATACATTAAGATGATTTATTGATAAGTCGACCTAATACAAATATTTTATACATAAAGATGATTTATTAATAAGTCGACCAAATACAAATCTTTTATACATAAAGATGATTTATTGATAAGTTGACCTAATACAAATCTTTTATACATAAAGATGACTTATTGATAAGTCGACCTAATACAAATCTTTTATACCTAAAGATGATTTATTGATAAGTCGACCTAATACAAATCTTTTATACATAAAGATGACTTATTGATAAGTCGACCTAATACAAATCTTTTATACATAAAGATGATTTATTGATAAGTCGACCTAATACAAATCTTTTATACATAAAGATGATTTATTAATAAGTCGACCTAATACAAATCTTTTATGCATAAAGATGATTTATTGATAAGTCGACCTAATACAAATCTGTTATACATAAAGATGATTTATTAATAAGTCGACCAAATACAAATCTTTTATACATAAAGATGATTTATTGATAAGTCGACCTAATACAAATCTTTTATACATAAAGATGATTTATTGATAAGTCGACCTAATACAAATCTTTTATACATAAAGATGACTTATTGATAAGTCGACCTAATACAAATCTTTTATACATAAAGATGATTTATTGATAAGTCGACCTAATACAAATCTTTTATACATAAAGATGACTTATTGATAAGTCGACCTAATACAAATCTATTATACATAAAGATGATTTATTGATAAGTCGACCTAATACAAATCTTTTATACATAAAGATGATTTATTAATAAGTCGACCTAATACAAATCTTTTATGCATAAAGATGATTTATTGATAAATCGACCTAATACAAATCTTTTATGCATAAAGATGATTTATTGATAAGTCGACCTAATACAATTCTTTTATACATAAAGATGATTTATTGATAAGTCGACCTAATACAAATCTTTTATACATAAAGATGATTTATTGATAAGTCGACCTAATACAAATCTGTTATACATTAAGATGATTTATTGATAAGTCGACCTAATACAAATCTTTTATACATAAAGATGATTTATTAATAAGTCGACCAAATACAAATCTTTTATACATAAAGATGATTTATTGATAAGTCGATCTAATACAAATCTTTTATACATAAAGATGATTTATTGTTAAGTCGACCTAATACAAATCTTTTATACATAAAGATGACTTATTGATAAGTCTACCTAATACAAATCTTTTATACATAAAGATGATTTATTGATAAGTCGACCTAATACAAATCTTTTATACATAAAGATGACTTATTGATAAGTCGACATAATACAAATCTGTTATACATAAAGATGATTTATTGATAAGTCGACCTAATACAAATCTTTTATACATAAAGATTATTTATTGATAAGTCGACCTAATACAAATCTTTTATACATAAAGATGATTTATTGATAAGTCGACCTAATACAAATCTTTTATGCATAAAGATGATTTATTGATAAGTCGACCTAATACAAATCTTTTATACATAAAGATGACTTATTGATAAGTCGACCTAATACAAATCTTTTATACATAAAGATGATTTATTGATAAGTCGACCTAATACAAATCTTTTATACATAATGATGACTTATTGATAAGTCGACCTAATACAAATCTGTTATACATAAAGATGATTTATTGATAAGTCGACCTAATACAAATCTTTTATACATAAAGATGATTTATTGATAAGTCGACCTAATACAAATCTTTTATACATAAAGATGATTTATTGATAAGTCGACCTAATACAAATATTTTATACATAAAGATGACTTATTTATAAGTCGACCTAATACAAATCTGTTATACATAAAGATGACTTATTGATAAGTCGACCTAATACAAATCTGTTATACATAAAGATGATTTATTGATAAGTCGACCTAATACAAATCTTTTATACATAAAGATGACTTATTGATAAGTCGACCTAATACAAATCTTTTATACATAAAGATGACTTATTGATAAGTCGACCTAATACAAATCTGTTATACATAAAGATGATTTATTGATAAGTCGACCTAATACAAATCTTTTATACATAAAGATGATTTATTGATAAGTCGACCTAATACAAATCTTTTATGCATAAAGATGATTTATTGATAAGTCGACCTAATACAAATCTTTTATACATAAATATGATTTATTAATAAGTCGACCTAATACAAATCTTTTATACATAAAGATGATTTATTAATAAGTCGACCTAATACAAATCTTTTATACATAAAGATGATTTATTGATAAGTCGACCTAATACAAATCTTTTATACATAAAGATGATTTATTGATAAGTCGACCTAATACAAATCTGTTATACATAAAGATGACTTATTGATAAGTCGACCTAATACAAATCTTTTATACATAAAGATGATTTATTAATAAGTCGACCTAATACAAATCTTTTATACATAAAGATGATTTATTAATAAGTCGACCTAATACAAATCTTTTATGCATAAAGATCATTTATTGATAAGTCGACCTAATACAAATCTTTTATACATAAATATGATTTATTAATAAGTCGACCTAATACAAATCTTTTATACATAAAGATGATTTATTAATAAGTCGACCTAATACAAATCTTTTATACATAAAGATGATTTATTGATAAGTCGACCTAATACAAATCTTTTATACATAAAGATGATTTATTGATAAGTCGACCTAATACAAATCTTTTATACATAAAGATGACTTATTGATAAGTCGACCTAATACAAATCTTTTATACATAAAGATGATTTATTGATAAGTCGACCTAATACAAATCTTTTATACATAAAGATGACTTATTGATAAGTCGACATAATACAAATCTGTTATACATAAAGATGATTTATTGATAAGTCGACCTAATACAAATCTTTTATACATAAAGATTATTTATTTATAAGTCGACCTAATACAAATCTTTTATACATAAAGATGATTTATTGATAAGTCGACCTAATACAAATCTCTTATGCATAAAGATGATTTATTGATAAGTCGACCTAATACAAATCTTTTATACATAAAGATGACTTATTGATAAGTCGACCTAATACAAATCTTTTATACATAAAGATGATTTATTGATAAGTCGACCTAATACAAATCTTTTATACATAATGATGACTTATTGATAAGTCGACCTAATACAAATCTGTTATACATAAAGATGATTTATTGATAAGTCGACCTAATACTAATCTTTTATACATAAAGATGATTTATTGATAAGTCGACCTAATACAAATCTTTTATACATAAAGATGATTTATTGATAAGTCGACCTAATACAAATCTTTTATACATAAAGATGATTTATTGATAAGTCGACCTAATACAAATATTTTATACATAAAGATGACTTATTTATAAGTCGACCTAATACAAATCTGTTATACATAAAGATGACTTATTGATAAGTCGACCTAATACAAATCTGTTATACATAAAGATGATTTATTGATAAGTCGACCTAATACAAATCTTTTATACATAAAGATGACTTATTGATAAGTCGACCTAATACAAATCTTTTATACATAAAGATGACTTATTGATAAGTCGACCTAATACAAATCTGTTATACATAAAGATGATTTATTGATAAGTCGACCTAATACAAATCTTTTATACATAAAGATGATTTATTGATAAGTCGACCTAATACAAATCTTTTATGCATAAAGATGATTTATTGATAAGTCGACCTAATACAAATCTTTTATACATAAAGATGATTTATTGAATAGTCGACCTAATACAAATCTTATATACATAAAGATGATTTATTGATAAGTCGACCTAATACAAATCTTTTATACATAAAGAGGATTTATTGATAAGTCGACCTAATACAAATCTTTTATACATTAAGATAATTTATTGATAAGTCGACCTAATACAAATCTTTTATACATAAAGATGATTTATTAATAAGTCGACCAAATACAAATCTTTTATACATAAAGATGATTTATTGATAAGTCGACCTAATACAAATCTTTTATACATAAAGATGATTTATTGATAAGTCGACCTAATACAAATCTTTTATACATAAAGATGACTTATTGATAAGTCGACCTAATACAAATCTTTTATACATAAAGATGACTTATTGATAAGTCGACCTAATACAAATCCTTTACGCATAAAGATGATTTATTGATAAGTCGACCTAATACAAATCTTTTATACATAAAGATGATTTATTGATAAGTCGACCTAATACAAATCTGTTATACATAATGATGACTTATTGATAAGTCGACCTAATACAAATCTTTTATACATAAAGATGATTTATTAATAAGTCGACCAAATACAAATCTTTTATACATAAAGATGACTTATTTATAAGTCTACCTAATACAAATCTGTTATACATAAAGATGACTTATTGATAAGTCGACCTAATACAAATCTGTTATACATAAAGATGATTTATTGATAAGTCGACCTAATACAAATCTTTTATACATAAAGATGACTTATTGATAAGTCGACCTAATACAAATCTTTTATACATAAAGATGACTTATTGATAAGTCGACCTAATACAAATCTGTTATACATAAAGATGATTTATTGATAAGTCGACCTAATACAAATCTTTTATACATAAAGATGATTTATTGATAAGTCGACCTAATACAAATCTTTTATGCATAAAGATGATTTATTGATAAGTCGACCTAATACAAATCTTTTATACATAAATATGATTTATTAATAAGTCGACCTAATACAAATCTTTTATACATAAAGATGATTTATTAATAAGTCGACCTAATACAAATCTTTTATACATAAAGATGATTTATTGATAAGTCGACCTAATACAAATCTTTTATACATAAAGATGATTTATTGATAAGTCGACCTAATACAAATCTGTTATACATAAAGATGACTTATTGATAAGTCGACCTAATACAAATCTTTTATACATAAAGATGATTTATTAATAAGTCGACCTAATACAAATCTTTTATACATAAAGATGATTTATTAATAAGTCGACCTAATACAAATCTTTTATGCATAAAGATCATTTATTGATAAGTCGACCTAATACAAATCTTTTATACATAAATATGATTTATTAATAAGTCGACCTAATACAAATCTTTTATACATAAAGATGATTTATTAATAAGTCGACCTAATACAAATCTTTTATACATAAAGATGATTTATTGATAAGTCGACCTAATACAAATCTTTTATACATAAAGATGATTTATTGATAAGTCGACCTAATACAAATCTTTTATACATAAAGATGACTTATTGATAAGTCGACCTAATACAAATCTTTTATACATAAAGATGATTTATTGATAAGTCGACCTAATACAAATCTTTTATACATAAAGATGACTTATTGATAAGTCGACATAATACAAATCTGTTATACATAAAGATGATTTATTGATAAGTCGACCTAATACAAATCTTTTATACATAAAGATTATTTATTTATAAGTCGACCTAATACAAATCTTTTATACATAAAGATGATTTATTGATAAGTCGACCTAATACAAATCTCTTATGCATAAAGATGATTTATTGATAAGTCGACCTAATACAAATCTTTTATACATAAAGATGACTTATTGATAAGTCGACCTAATACAAATCTTTTATACATAAAGATGATTTATTGATAAGTCGACCTAATACAAATCTTTTATACATAATGATGACTTATTGATAAGTCGACCTAATACAAATCTGTTATACATAAAGATGATTTATTGATAAGTCGACCTAATACTAATCTTTTATACATAAAGATGATTTATTGATAAGTCGACCTAATACAAATCTTTTATACATAAAGATGATTTATTGATAAGTCGACCTAATACAAATCTTTTATACATAAAGATGATTTATTGATAAGTCGACCTAATACAAATATTTTATACATAAAGATGACTTATTTATAAGTCGACCTAATACAAATCTGTTATACATAAAGATGACTTATTGATAAGTCGACCTAATACAAATCTGTTATACATAAAGATGATTTATTGATAAGTCGACCTAATACAAATCTTTTATACATAAAGATGACTTATTGATAAGTCGACCTAATACAAATCTTTTATACATAAAGATGACTTATTGATAAGTCGACCTAATACAAATCTGTTATACATAAAGATGATTTATTGATAAGTCGACCTAATACAAATCTTTTATACATAAAGATGATTTATTGATAAGTCGACCTAATACAAATCTTTTATGCATAAAGATGATTTATTGATAAGTCGACCTAATACAAATCTTTTATACATAAAGATGATTTATTGAATAGTCGACCTAATACAAATCTTATATACATAAAGATGATTTATTGATAAGTCGACCTAATACAAATCTTTTATACATAAAGAGGATTTATTGATAAGTCGACCTAATACAAATCTTTTATACATTAAGATAATTTATTGATAAGTCGACCTAATACAAATCTTTTATACATAAAGATGATTTATTAATAAGTCGACCAAATACAAATCTTTTATACATAAAGATGATTTATTGATAAGTCGACCTAATACAAATCTTTTATACATAAAGATGATTTATTGATAAGTCGACCTAATACAAATCTTTTATACATAAAGATGACTTATTGATAAGTCGACCTAATACAAATCTTTTATACATAAAGATGACTTATTGATAAGTCGACCTAATACAAATCCTTTACGCATAAAGATGATTTATTGATAAGTCGACCTAATACAAATCTTTTATACATAAAGATGATTTATTGATAAGTCGACCTAATACAAATCTGTTATACATAATGATGACTTATTGATAAGTCGACCTAATACAAATCTTTTATACATAAAGATGATTTATTAATAAGTCGACCAAATACAAATCTTTTATACATAAAGATGATTTATTGATAAGTCGACCTAATACAAATCTTTTATACATAAAGATGATTTATTAAATAGTCGACATAATACAAATCTGTAATACATAAAGATGATTTATTGATAAGTCGACCTAATACAAATCTGTTATACATAAAGATGATTTATTGATAAGTCGACCTAATACAAATCTTATATACATAAAGATGATTTATTGATAAGTCGACCTAATACAAATCTTTTATGCATAAAGATGATTTATTGATAAGTCGACCTAATACAAATCTTTTATACATAAATATGATTTATTAATAAGTCGACCTAATACAAATCTTTTATACATAAAGATGATTTATTGATAAGTCGACCTAATACAAATCTTTTATACATAAAGATGACTTATTGATAAGTCGACATAATACAAATCTGTTATACATAAAGATGATTTATTGATAAGTCGACCTAATACAAATCTTTTATACATAAAGATTATTTATTTATAAGTCGACCTAATACAAATCTTTTATACATAAAGATGATTTATTGATAAGTCGACCTAATACAAATCTCTTATGCATAAAGATGATTTATTGATAAGTCGACCTAATACAAATCTTTTATACATAAAGATGACTTATTGATAAGTCGACCTAATACAAATCTTTTATACATAAAGATGATTTATTGATAAGTCGACCTAATACAAATCTTTTATACATAATGATGACTTATTGATAAGTCGACCTAATACAAATCTGTTATACATAAAGATGATTTATTGATAAGTCGACCTAATACAAATCTTTTATACATAAAGATGATTTATTGATAAGTCGACCTAATACAAATCTTTTATACATAAAGATGACTTATTGATAAGTCGACCTAATACAAATCTTTTATACATAAAGATGATTTATTGATAAGTCGACCTAATACAAATATTTTATACATAAAGATGACTTATTTATAAGTCGACCTAATACAAATCTGTTATACATAAAGATGACTTATTGATAAGTCGACCTAATACAAATCTGTTATACATAAAGATGATTTATTGATAAGTCGACCTAATACAAATCTTTTATACATAAAGATCACTTATTGATAAGTCGACCTAATACAAATCTTTTATACATAAAGATGACTTATTGATAAGTCGACCTAATACAAATCTGTTATACATAAAGATGATTTATTGATAAGTCGACCTAATACAAATCTTTTATACATAAAGATGATTTATTGATAAGTCGACCTAATACAAATCTTTTATGCATAAAGATGATTTATTGATAAGTCGACCTAATACAAATCTTGTATATATAAAGATGATTTATTGAATAGTCGACCTAATACAAATCTTATATACATAAAGATGATTTATTGATAAGTCGACCTAATACAAATCTTTTATACATAAAGAGGATTTATTGATAAGTCGACCTAATACAAATCTTTTATACATTAAGATAATTTATTGATAAGTCGACCTAATACAAATCTTTTATACATAAAGATGATTTATTAATAAGTCGACCAAATACAAATCTTTTATACATAAAGATGATTTATTGATAAGTCGACCTAATACAAATCTTTTATACATAAAGATGATTTATTGATAAGTCGACCTAATACAAATCTTTTATACATAAAGATGACTTATTGATAAGTCGACCTAATACAAATCTTTTATACATAAAGATGACTTATTGATAAGTCGACCTAATACAAATCCTTTACGCATAAAGATGATTTATTGATAAGTCGACCTAATACAAATCTTTTATACATAAAGATGATTTATTGATAAGTCGACCTAATACAAATCTGTTATACATAATGATGACTTATTGATAAGTCGACCTAATACAAATCTTTTATACATAAAGATGATTTATTAATAAGTCGACCAAATACAAATCTTTTATACATAAAGATGATTTATTGATAAGTCGACCTAATACAAATCTTTTATACATAAAGATGATTTATTAAATAGTCGACATAATACAAATCTGTAATACATAAAGATGATTTATTGATAAGTCGACCTAATACAAATCTGTTATACATAAAGATGATTTATTGATAAGTCGACCTAATACAAATCTTATATACATAAAGATGATTTATTGATAAGTCGACGTAATACAAATCTTTTATGCATAAAGATGATTTATTGATAAGTCGACCTAATACAAATCTTTTATACATAAATATGATTTATTAATAAGTCGACCTAATACAAATCTTTTATACATAAAGATGATTTATTAATAAGTCGACCTAATACAAATCTTTTATACATAAAGAGGATTTATTGATAAGTCGACCTAATACAAATCTTTTATACATAAAGATGACTTATTTATAAGTCGACCTAATACAAATCTTTTATGCATAAAGATGATTTATTGATAAGTCGACCTAATACAAATCTGTTATACATAAAGATGATTTATTAATAAGTCGACCAAATACAAATCTTTTATACATAAAGATGATTTATTGATAAGTCGACCTAATACAAATCTTTTATACATAAAGATAATTTATTGATAAGTCGACCTAATACAAATCTTTTATACATAAAGATGACTTATTGATAAGTCGACCTAATACAAATCTTTTATACATAAAGATGATTTATTGATAAGTCGACCTAATACAAATCTTTTATACATAAAGATGACTTATTGATAAGTCGACCTAATACAATCTTTTATACATAAAGATGATTTATTAATAAGTCGACCTAATACAAATCTTTTATGCATAAAGATGATTTATTTATAAGTCGACCTAATACAAATCTTTTATGCATAAAGATGATTTATTGATAAGTCGACCTAATACAAATCTTTTATACATAAAGATGATTTATTGATAAGCCGACCTAATACAAATCTTTTATACATAAAGATGATTTATTGAATAGTCGACCTAATACAAATCTTTTATACATAAAGATGATTTATTGATAAGTCGACCTAATACAAATCTGTTATACATAAAGATGATTTATTGATAAGTCGACCTAATACAAATCTTTTATACATAAAGATGATTTATTAATAAGTCGACCAAATACAAATCTTTTATACATAAAGATGATTTATTGATAAGTCGACCTAATACAAATCTTTTATACATAAAGATGATTTATTGATAAGTCGACCTAATACAAATCTTTTATACATAAAGATGACTTATTGATAAGTCGACCTAATACAAATCTTTTATACATAAAGATGATTTATTGATAAGTCGACCTAATACAAATCTTTTATACATAAAGATGACTTATTGATAAGTCGACATAATACAAATCTGTTATACATAAAGATGATTTATTGATAAGTCGACCTAATACAAATCTTTTATACCTAAAGATGATTTATTGATAAGTCGACCTAATACAAATCTTTTATACATAAAGATGACTTATTGATAAGTCGACCTAATACAAATCTTTTATACATAAAGATGATTTATTGATAAGTCGACCTAATACAAATCTTTTATACATAAAGATGATTTATTAATAAGTCGACCTAATACAAATCTTTTATGCATAAAGATGATTTATTGATAAGTCGACCTAATACAAATCTGTTATACATAAAGATGATTTATTAATAAGTCGACCAAATACAAATCTTTTATACATAAAGATGATTTATTGATAAGTCGACCTAATACAAATCTTTTATACATAAAGATGATTTATTGATAAGTCGACCTAATACAAATCTTTTATACATAAAGATGACTTATTGATAAGTCGACCTAATACAAATCTTTTATACATAAAGATGATTTATTGATAAGTCGACCAAATACAAATCTTTTATACATAAAGATGATTTATTAATAAGTCGACCTAATACAAATCTTTTATACATAAAGATGATTTATTAATAAGTCGACCAAATACAAATCTTTTATACATAAAGATGATTTATTGATAAGTCGACCTAATACAAATCTTTTATACATAAAGATGATTTATTGATAAGTCGACCTAATACAAATCTTTTATACATAAAGATGATTTATTGATAAGTCGACCTAATACAAATCTTTTATACATAAAGATGACTTATTGATAAGTCGACCTAATACAAATCTTTTATACATAAAGATGACTTATTGATAAGTCGACATAATACAAATCTGTTATACATAAAGATGATTTATTGATAAGTCGACCTAATACAAATCTTTTATACATAAAGATTATTTATTGATAAGTCGACCTAATACAAATCTTTTATACATAAAGATTATTTATTGATAAGTCGACCTAATACAAATCTTTTATGCATAAAGATGATTTATTGATAAGTCGACCTAATACAAATCTTTTATACATAAAGATGACTTATTGATAAGTCGACCTAATACAAATCTTTTATACATAAAGATGATTTATTGATAAGTCGACCTAATACAAATATTTTATACATAAAGATGACTTATTTATAAGTCGACCTAATACAAATCTGTTATACATAAAGATGACTTATTGATAAGTCGACCTAATACAAATCTGTTATACATAAAGATGATTTATTGATAAGTCGACCTAATACAAATCTTTTATACATAAAGATGACTTATTGATAAGTCGACCTAATACAAATCTTTTATACATAAAGATGACTTATTGATAAGTCGACCTAATACAAATCTGTTATACATAAAGATGATTTATTATAAGTCGACCTAATACAAATCTTTTATACATAAAGATGATTTATTGATAAGTCGACCTAATACAAATCTTTTATGCATAAAGATGATTTATTGATAAGTCGACCTAATACAAATCTTTTATACATAAAGATGATTTATTGAATAGTCGACCTAATACAAATCTTATATACATAAAGATGATTTATTGATAAGTCGACCTAATACAAATCTTTTATACATAAAGAGGATTTATTGATAAGTCGACCTAATACAAATCTTTTATACATTAAGATGATTTATTGATAAGTCGACCTAATACAAATCTTTTATACATAAAGATGATTTATTAATAAGTCGACCAAATACAAATCTTTTATACATAAAGATGATTTATTGATAAGTCGACCTAATACAAATCTTTTATACATAAAGATGATTTATTGATAAGTCGACCTAATACAAATCTTTTATACATAAAGATGACTTATTGATAAGTCGACCTAATACAAATCTTTTATACATAAAGATGACTTATTGATAAGTCGACCTAATACCAATCCTTTACGCATAAAGATGATTTATTGATAAGTCGACCTAATACAAATCTTTTATACATAAAGATGATTTATTGATAAGTCGACCTAATACAAATCTGTTATACATAATGATGACTTATTGATAAGTCGACCTAATACAAATCTTTTATACATAAAGATCATTTATTAATAAGTCGACCAAATACAAATCTTTTATACATAAAGATGATTTATTGATAAGTCGACCTAATACAAATCTTTTATACATAAAGATGATTTATTAAATAGTCGACATAATACAAATCTGTAATACATAAAGATGATTTATTGATAAGTCGACCTAATACAAATCTTTTATACATAAAGATGATTTATTGATAAGCCGACCTAATACAAATCTTTTATACATAAAGATGATTTATTGAATAGTCGACCTAATACAAATCTTTTATACATAAAGATGATTTATTGATAAGTCGACCTAATACAAATCTGTTATACATAAAGATGATTTATTGATAAGTCGACCTAATACAAATCTTTTATACATAAAGATCATTTATTAATAAGTCGACCAAATACAAATCTTTTATACATAAAGATGATTTATTGATAAGTCGACCTAATACAAATCTTTTATGCATAAAGATGATTTATTTATAAGTCGACCTAATACAAATCTTTTATGCATAAAGATGATTTATTGATAAGTCGACCTAATACAAATCTTTTATACATAAAGATGATTTATTGATAAGCCGACCTAATACAAATCTTTTATACATAAAGATGATTTATTGAATAGTCGACCTAATACAAATCTTTTATACATAAAGATGATTTATTGATAAGTCGACCTAATACAAATCTGTTATACATAAAGATGATTTATTGATAAGTCGACCTAATACAAATCTTTTATACATAAAGATGATTTATTAATAAGTCGACCAAATACAAATCTTTTATACATAAAGATGATTTATTGATAAGTCGACCTAATACAAATCTTTTATACATAAAGATGATTTATTGATAAGTCGACCTAATACAAATCTTTTATACATAAAGATGACTTATTGATAAGTCGACCTAATACAAATCTTTTATACATAAAGATGATTTATTGATAAGTCGACCTAATACAAATCTTTTATACATAAAGATGACTTATTGATAAGTCGACATAATACAAATCTGTTATACATAAAGATGATTTATTGATAAGTCGACCTAATACAAATCTTTTATACCTAAAGATGATTTATTGATAAGTCGACCTAATACAAATCTTTTATACATAAAGATGACTTATTGATAAGTCGACCTAATACAAATCTTTTATACATAAAGATGATTTATTGATAAGTCGACCTAATACAAATCTTTTATACATAAAGATGATTTATTAATA
This sequence comes from Sepiola atlantica, assembly GCA_963556195.1. Lineage (NCBI taxonomy): Eukaryota > Metazoa > Mollusca > Cephalopoda > Sepiida > Sepiolidae > Sepiola > Sepiola atlantica. The sequence continues at coordinate 101,543,825 of OY744530.1, forward strand.
AGTCGACCTAATACAAATCTTTTATGCATAAAGATGATTTATTGATAAGTCGACCTAATACAAATCTGTTATACATAAAGATGATTTATTAATAAGTCGACCAAATACAAATCTTTTATACATAAAGATGATTTATTGATAAGTCGACCTAATACAAATCTTTTATACATAAAGATGATTTATTGATAAGTCGACCTAATACAAATCTTTTATACATAAAGATGACTTATTGATAAGTCGACCTAATACAAATCTTTTATACATAAAGATGATTTATTGATAAGTCGACCAAATACAAATCTTTTATACATAAAGATGATTTATTAATAAGTCGACCTAATACAAATCTTTTATACATAAAGATGATTTATTAATAAGTCGACCAAATACAAATCTTTTATACATAAAGATGATTTATTGATAAGTCGACCTAATACAAATCTTTTATACATAAAGATGATTTATTGATAAGTCGACCTAATACAAATCTTTTATACATAAAGATGATTTATTGATAAGTCGACCTAATACAAATCTTTTATACATAAAGATGACTTATTGATAAGTCGACCTAATACAAATCTTTTATACATAAAGATGACTTATTGATAAGTCGACATAATACAAATCTGTTATACATAAAGATGATTTATTGATAAGTCGACCTAATACAAATCTTTTATACATAAAGATTATTTATTGATAAGTCGACCTAATACAAATCTTTTATACATAAAGATTATTTATTGATAAGTCGACCTAATACAAATCTTTTATGCATAAAGATGATTTATTGATAAGTCGACCTAATACAAATCTTTTATACATAAAGATGACTTATTGATAAGTCGACCTAATACAAATCTTTTATACATAAAGATGATTTATTGATAAGTCGACCTAATACAAATATTTTATACACAAAGATGACTTATTTATAAGTCGACCTAATACAAATCTGTTATACATAAAGATGACTTATTGATAAGTCGACCTAATACAAATCTGTTATACATAAAGATGATTTATTGATAAGTCGACCTAATACAAATCTTTTATACATAAAGATGACTTATTGATAAGTCGACCTAATACAAATCTTTTATACATAAAGATGACTTATTGATAAGTCGACCTAATACAAATCTGTTATACATAAAGATGATTTATTATAAGTCGACCTAATACAAATCTTTTATACATAAAGATGATTTATTGATAAGTCGACCTAATACAAATCTTTTATGCATAAAGATGATTTATTGATAAGTCGACCTAATACAAATCTTTTATACATAAAGATGATTTATTGAATAGTCGACCTAATACAAATCTTATATACATAAAGATGATTTATTGATAAGTCGACCTAATACAAATCTTTTATACATAAAGAGGATTTATTGATAAGTCGACCTAATACAAATCTTTTATACATTAAGATGATTTATTGATAAGTCGACCTAATACAAATCTTTTATACATAAAGATGATTTATTAATAAGTGGACCAAATACAAATCTTTTATACATAAAGATGATTTATTGATAAGTCGACCTAATACAAATCTTTTATACATAAAGATGATTTATTGATAAGTCGACCTAATACAAATCTTTTATACATAAAGATGACTTATTGATAAGTCGACCTAATACAAATCTTTTATACATAAAGATGACTTATTGATAAGTCGACCTAATACCAATCCTTTACGCATAAAGATGATTTATTGATAAGTCGACCTAATACAAATCTTTTATACATAAAGATGATTTATTGATAAGTCGACCTAATACAAATCTGTTATACATAATGATGACTTATTGATAAGTCGACCTAATACAAATCTTTTATACATAAAGATCATTTATTAATAAGTCGACCAAATACAAATCTTTTATACATAAAGATGATTTATTGATAAGTCGACCTAATACAAATCTTTTATACATAAAGATGATTTATTAAATAGTCGACATAATACAAATCTGTAATACATAAAGATGATTTATTGATAAGTCGACCTAATACAAATCTGTTATACATAAAGATGATTTATTGATAAGTCGACCTAATACAAATCTTATATACATAAAGATGATTTATTGATAAGTCGACCTAATACAAATCTTTTATACATAAAGATGATTTATTGATAAGTCGACCTAATACAAATCTGTTATACATTAAGATGATTTATTGATAAGTCGACCTAATACAAATATTTTATACATAAAGATGATTTATTAATAAGTCGACCAAATACAAATCTTTTATACATAAAGATGATTTATTGATAAGTCGACCTAATACAAATCTTTTATACATAAAGATGACTTATTGATAAGTCGACCTAATACAAATCTTTTATACCTAAAGATGATTTATTGATAAGTCGACCTAATACAAATCTTTTATACATAAAGATGACTTATTGATAAGTCGACCTAATACAAATCTTTTATACATAAAGATGATTTATTGATAAGTCGACCTAATACAAATCTTTTATACATAAAGATGATTTATTAATAAGTCGACCTAATACAAATCTTTTATGCATAAAGATGATTTATTGATAAGTCGACCTAATACAAATCTGTTATACATAAAGATGATTTATTAATAAGTCGACCAAATACAAATCTTTTATACATAAAGATGACTTATTGATAAGTCGACCTAATACAAATCTTTTATACATAAAGATGACTTATTGATAAGTCGACCTAATACAAATCTGTTATACATAAAGATGATTTATTATAAGTCGACCTAATACAAATCTTTTATACATAAAGATGATTTATTGATAAGTCGACCTAATACAAATCTTTTATGCATAAAGATGATTTATTGATAAGTCGACCTAATACAAATCTTTTATACATAAAGATGATTTATTGAATAGTCGACCTAATACAAATCTTATATACATAAAGATGATTTATTGATAAGTCGACCTAATACAAATCTTTTATACATAAAGAGGATTTATTGATAAGTCGACCTAATACAAATCTTTTATACATTAAGATGATTTATTGATAAGTCGACCTAATACAAATCTTTTATACATAAAGATGATTTATTAATAAGTCGACCAAATACAAATCTTTTATACATAAAGATGATTTATTGATAAGTCGACCTAATACAAATCTTTTATACATAAAGATGATTTATTGATAAGTCGACCTAATACAAATCTTTTATACATAAAGATGACTTATTGATAAGTCGACCTAATACAAATCTTTTATACATAAAGATGACTTATTGATAAGTCGACCTAATACCAATCCTTTACGCATAAAGATGATTTATTGATAAGTCGACCTAATACAAATCTTTTATACATAAAGATGATTTATTGATAAGTCGACCTAATACAAATCTGTTATACATAATGATGACTTATTGATAAGTCGACCTAATACAAATCTTTTATACATAAAGATCATTTATTAATAAGTCGACCAAATACAAATCTTTTATACATAAAGATGATTTATTGATAAGTCGACCTAATACAAATCTTTTATACATAAAGATGATTTATTAAATAGTCGACATAATACAAATCTGTAATACATAAAGATGATTTATTGATAAGTCGACCTAATACAAATCTGTTATACATAAAGATGATTTATTGATAAGTCGACCTAATACAAATCTTATATACATAAAGATGATTTATTGATAAGTCGACCTAATACAAATCTTTTATACATAAAGATGATTTATTGATAAGTCGACCTAATACAAATCTGTTATACATTAAGATGATTTATTGATAAGTCGACCTAATACAAATATTTTATACATAAAGATGATTTATTAATAAGTCGACCAAATACAAATCTTTTATACATAAAGATGATTTATTGATAAGTCGACCTAATACAAATCTTTTATACATAAAGATGACTTATTGATAAGTCGACCTAATACAAATCTTTTATACCTAAAGATGATTTATTGATAAGTCGACCTAATACAAATCTTTTATACATAAAGATGACTTATTGATAAGTCGACCTAATACAAATCTTTTATACATAAAGATGATTTATTGATAAGTCGACCTAATACAAATCTTTTATACATAAAGATGATTTATTAATAAGTCGACCTAATACAAATCTTTTATGCATAAAGATGATTTATTGATAAGTCGACCTAATACAAATCTGTTATACATAAAGATGATTTATTAATAAGTCGACCAAATACAAATCTTATATACATAAAGATGATTTATTGATAAGTCGACCTAATACAAATCTTTTATACATAAAGATGATTTATTGATAAGTCGACCTAATACAAATCTGTTATACATAAAGATGATTTATTGATAAGTCGACCTAATACAAATCTTATATACATAAAGATGATTTATTGATAAGTCGACCTAATACAAATCTTTTATGCATAAAGATGATTTATTGATAAGTCGACCTAATACAAATCTTTTATACATAAAGATGATTTATTGATAAGTCGACCAAATACAAATCTTTTATACATAAAGATGATTTATTGATAAGTCGACCTAATACAAATCTTTTATACATAAAGATGATTTATTGATAAGTCGACCTAATACAAATCTTTTATACATAAAGATGATTTATTGATAAGTCGACCTAATACAAATCTTTTATACATAAAGATGACTTATTGATAAGTCGACCTAATACAAATCTTTTATACATAAAGATGACTTATTGATAAGTCGACATAATACAAATCTGTTATACATAAAGATGATTTATTGATAAGTCGACCTAATACAAATCTTTTATACATAAAGATGATTTATTAATAAGTCGACCTAATACAAATCTTTTATGCATAAAGATGATTTATTGATAAGTCGACCTAATACAAATCTGTTATACATAAAGATGATTTATTAATAAGTCGACCAAATACAAATCTTTTATACATAAAGATGATTTATTGATAAGTCGACCTAATACAAATCTTTTATACATAAAGATGATTTATTGATAAGTCGACCTAATACAAATCTTTTATACATAAAGATGACTTATTGATAAGTCGACCTAATACAAATCTTTTATACATAAAGATGATTTATTGATAAGTCGACCTAATACAAATCTTTTATACATAAAGATGACTTATTGATAAGTCGACCTAATACAAATCTTTTATACATAAAGATGATTTATTGATAAGTCGACCTAATACAAATCTTTTATACATAAAGATGATTTATTAATAAGTCGACCTAATACAAATCTTTTATGCATAAAGATGATTTATTGATAAGTCGACCTAATACAAATCTTTTATGCATAAAGATGATTTATTGATAAGTCGACCTAATACAAATCTTTTATACATAAAGATGATTTATTGATAAGTCGACCTAATACAAATCTTTTATACATAAAGATGATTTATTGAATAGTCGACCTAATACAAATCTGTTATACATAAAGATGATTTATTGATAAGTCGACCTAATACAAATCTGTTATACATTAAGATTATTTATTGATAAGTCGACCTAATACAAATCTTTTATACATAAAGATGATTTATTAATAAGTCGACCAAATACAAATCTTTTATACATAAAGATGATTTATTGATAAGTCGACCTAATACAAATCTTTTATACATAAAGATGATTTATTGATAAGTCGACCTAATACAAATCTTTTATACATAAAGATGACTTATTGATAAGTCGACCTAATACAAATCTTTTATACATTAAGATGATTTATTGATAAGTCGACCTAATACAAATCTTTTATACATAAAGATGACTTATTGATAAGTCGACATAATACAAATCTGTTATACATAAAGATGATTTATTGATAAGTCGACCTAATACAAATCTTTTATACATAAAGATTATTTATTGATAAGTCGACCTAATACAAATCTTTTATACATAAAGATGATTTATTGATAAGTCGACCTAATACAAATCTTTTATGCATAAAGATGATTTATGGATAAGTCGACCTAATACAAATCTTTTATACATAAAGATGACTTATTGATAAGTCGACCTAATACAAATCTTTTATACATAAAGATGATTTATTGATAAGTCGACCTAATACAAATCTTTTATACATAATGATGACTTATTGATAAGTCGACCTAATACAAATCTGTTATACATAAAGATGATTTATTAATAAGTCGACCTAATACAAATCTTTTATACATAAAGATGATTTATTGATAAGTCGACCTAATACAAATCTTTTATACATAAAGATGATTTATTGATAAGTCGACCTAATACAAATCTTTTATACATAAAGATGATTTATTGATAAGTCGACCTAATACAAATCTTTTATACATAAAGATGACTTATTTATAAGTCGACCTAATACAAATCTGTTATACATAAAGATGACTTATTGATAAGTCGACCTAATACAAATCTGTTATACATAAATGTGATTTATTGATAAGTCGACCTAATACAAATCTTTTATACATAAAGATGATTTATTGATAAGTCGACCTAATACAAATCTTTTATGCATAAAGATGACTTATTGATAAGTCGACCTAATACAAATCTGTTATACATAAAGATGATTTATTGATAAGTCGACCTAATACAAATCTTTTATACATAAAGATGACTTATTGATAAGTCGACCTAATACAAATCTTTTATACATAAAGATGACTTATTGATAAGTCGACCTAATACAAATCTGTTATACATAAAGATGATTTATTGATAAGTCGACCTAATACAAATCTTTTATACATAAAGATGATTTATTGATAAGTCGACCTAATACAAATCTTTTATGCATAAAGATGATTTATTGATAAGTCGACCTAATACAAATCTTTTATACATAAAGATGATTTATTAATAAGTCGACCTAATACAAATCTTTTATACATAAAGATGATTTATTAATAAGTCGACCTAATACAAATCTTTTATACATAAAGATGATTTATTGATAAGTCGACCTAATACAAATCTTTTATACATAAAGATGATTTATTGATAAGTCGACCTAATACAAATCTGTTATACATAAAGATGACTTATTGATAAGTCGACCTAATACAAATCTGTTATACATAAAGATGATTTATTAATAAGTCGACCTAATACAAATCTTTTATACATAAAGATGATTTATTAATAAGTCGACCTAATACAAATCTTTTATGCATAAAGATGATTTATTGATAAGTCGACCTAATACAAATCTTTTATACATAAATATGATTTATTAATAAGTCGACCTAATACAAATCTTTTATACATAAAGATGATTTATTAATAAGTCGACCTAATACAAATCTTTTATACATAAAGATGATTTATTGATAAGTCGACCTAATACAAATCTTTTATACATAAAGATGACTTATTTATAAGTCGACCTAATACAAATCTGTTATACATAAAGATGACTTATTGATAAGTCGACCTAATACAAATCTGTTATACATAAAGATGATTTATTGATAAGTCGACCTAATACAAATCTTTTTTACATAAAGATGACTTATTGATAAGTCGACCTAATACAAATCTGTTATACATTAAGATGATTTATTGATAAGTCGACCTAATACAAATCTTTTATACATAAAGATGATTTATTGATAAGTCGACCTAATACAAATCTTTTATACATAAAGATGATTTATTGATAAGTCGACCTAATACAAATCTTTTATACATAAAGATGATTTATTGATAAGTCGACCTAATACAAATCTTTTATACATAAAGATGATTTATTAATAAGTCGACCTAATACAAATCTTTTATACATAAAGATGATTTATTGATAAGTCGACCTAATACAAATCTTTTATGCATAAAGATGATTTATTGATAAGTCGACCTAATACAAATCTTTTATACATAAAGATGACTTATTGATAAGTCGACCTAATACAAATCTTTTATACATAAAGATGATTTATTGATAAGTCGACCTAATACAAATCTGTTATACATAAAGATGATTTATTGATAAGTCGACCTAATACAAATCTGTTATACATAAAGATGATTTATTGATAAGTCGACCTAATACAAATCTTTTATACATAAAGATGATTTATTGATAAGTCGACCTAATACAAATCTTTTATACATAAAGATGATTTATTGATAAGTCGACCTAATACAAATCTTTTATACATAAAGATGACTTATTTATAAGTCGACCTAATACAAATCTGTTATACATAAAGATGACTTATTGATAAGTCGACCTAATACAAATCTGTTATACATAAAGATGATTTATTGATAAGTCGACCTAATACAAATCTTTTATACATAAAGATGATTTATTGATAAGTCGACCTAATACAAATCTTTTATGCATAAATATGACTTATTGATAAGTCGACCTAATACAAATCTGTTATACATAAAGATGATTTATTGATAAGTCGACCTAATACAAATCTTTTATACATAAAGATGACTTATTGATAAGTCGACCTAATACAAATCTTTTATACATAAAGATGACTTATTGATAAGTCGACCTAATACAAATCTGTTATACATAAAGATGATTTATTGATAAGTCGACCTAATACAAATCTTTTATACATAAAGATGATTTATTGATAAGTCGACCTAATACAAATCTTTTATGCATAAAGATGATTTATTGATAAGTCGACCTAATACAAATCTTTTATACATAAAGATGATTTATTAATAAGTCGACCTAATACAAATCTTTTATACATAAAGATGATTTATTAATAAGTCGACCTAATACAAATCTTTTATACATAAAGATGATTTATTGATAAGTCGACCTAATACAAATCTTTTATACATAAAGATGATTTATTGATAAGTCGACCTAATACAAATCTGTTATACATAAAGATGACTTATTGATAAGTCGACCTAATACAAATCTGTTATACATAAAGATGATTTATTAATAAGTCGACCTAATACAAATCTTTTATACATAAAGATGATTTATTAATAAGTCGACCTAATACAAATCTTTTATGCATAAAGATGATTTATTGATAAGTCGACCTAATACAAATCTTTTATACATAAATATGATTTATTAATAAGTCGACCTAATACAAATCTTTTATACATAAAGATGATTTATTAATAAGTCGACCTAATACAAATCTTTTATACATAAAGATGATTTATTGATAAGTCGACCTAATACAAATCTTTTATACATAAAGATGACTTATTGATAAGTCGACCTAATACAAATCTGTTATACATTAAGATGATTTATTGATAAGTCGACCTAATACAAATCTTTTATACATAAAGATGATTTATTGATAAGTCGACCTAATACAAATCTTTTATACATAAAGATGATTTATTGATAAGTCGACCTAATACAAATCTTTTATACATAAAGATGATTTATTGATTAGTCTACCTAATACAAATCTTTTATACATAAAGATGATTTATTAATAAGTCGACCTAATACAAATCTTTTATACATAAAGATGATTTATTGATAAGTCGACCTAATACAAATCTTTTATGCATAAAGATGATTTATTGATAAGTCGACCTAATACAAATCTTTTATACATAAAGATGACTTATTGATAAGTCGACCTAATACAAATCTTTTATACATAAAGATGATTTATTGATAAGTCGACCTAATACAAATCTGTTATACATAAAGATGATTTATTGATAAGTCGACCTAATACAAATCTGTTATACATAAAGATGATTTATTGATAAGTCGACCTAATACAAATCTTTTATACATAAAGATGATTTATTGATAAGTCGACCTAATACAAATCTTTTATACATAAATATAATTTATTCATAAGTTGACCTTATACAAATCTTTTATAGATAAATATGATTTATTGATAAGTCGACCTAATACAATTCTGTTATACATAAAGATGATTTATTGATAAGTCGACCTAATGCAAATCTTTTATACACGATTGATAGATATGAGAAGTACCAATCAATTTTATTGCAAAAGATACATTAGAGACATCTAAGAATGTCCATTGAGTCTTATTTTAATAATATTTTGCCAACAAACAGAATAAGGACTTCCTTTGATGTCGCGATGATGGCCGTAGTTTAATTAGCTAATCAAATTGTGTAGGCCTATATATTCCGTACACTCTGACCAATATATTTAAAAATATTGATATTCGTTTATATAGAGATTATAGAATAGTTAACAAAAAAGTAAGCGAACAAAGTCAAATGGTGTAAACTTCAAAAGAAAAAATATGAATAAAAGTTGAAGTAATAGGAAATATAGCAGCAACTAACAAACGGCTCTAAAATGTAGAACGCGCAGAACAAATGATGGCTAGTGTACAGTTCATAATAAGTACTGCATGGCATTATGACCAAGTCCCCTCAAACTATAATGGTCTTTGTGCGTGTTTCTAGCGAAGCGCACGTTATGCCGCCACACGTTTTCAAAAATTGACAGACTCAATTCACATGGCTATATTGCGTTGCTATCCACTGTTGTCAAGTGTTGGGTGAAAAGTAGGCCTGAAGGAATGCCATACGTGGGACAGTATAACTCAGCTCCGTGTCACACACGTGGAAAAAACAGAAGTTATTGTCTGAGAACTTCATCAGTCACAACATCTTCCCCCAATCGCCTATTTGCAAACCTATGGACTGTTATTATGTGGACGACGATCTGAATAAAGTCACTAACCGTAACGCCTATCGCATCTAGGATCATCTGCAAGGATCGAACTGCAAGGATCGAACTGGTGTTCAGGCGTCACTCGGAGGACACTCTGGAGGCCGCATGCTCTACGTTCGTCATGTCTGGAGGCCGACTTCCTTAACTGAACTGTACTTGGCAAAAGTTGCACTAAAAGATACACTTTGAATTTTGAGAATACATTAATTATTTGTCATAATATGACGTTTCATCTTTCATTTCAAAAAGTATCAGAATTGTTTTGAACACCCTGTCTATATTTTATACTATATATATATATATATATATATATATATATATATATATATATATATATATATATATATAAAGTATAAAGGTATACTCAATAAAGATATACTCAATAAAGAATAAAAGGGAAATACCAGTAGAGTGCTCAATTAAATTAAATTAAGAGCGTAATATTTTTATTTTTAAATACAGATTTTAATCAGACATGGACCAGTGGTTTCTGACAAGAAACGGGTTGAATTCCCGATTCCGTCGTCTTCAGCATAGTCTGAAATAGTAAATGATGGAATTTCTTCAAAAAACATCTAACTGTTATGAAACGCTATGTACACAGAATTTTGAAATGGAGAGCCGACGAGAAACGCTTAGGACAGAAAAAGCCGTTAAAAGATTCTATATTTAGAAGTAAAGCAAGAAAGAAAGAAAGAAAGAAAGGAGTGGAAAAATAAAAAAATTAAATTTATAATAATAAAATATTACTTTTATATTTATATATATTATTTTCATATATATATATGTAGAAAATAATTAATTAAGGTACGCAACTCTAATTAATTAAATTATCTAAAAAAGGGGAGGTAACTATTTATCATTATATAATATATATATATATATGTTTTTATGAATTTCGATCATTTCAATGAATAATTCTCAATTCAAAGTAAAAACATAAATATAGATAAATATATAAATAAAAAATATAAATATAGATAAATATATAAATACATAAATAAAAAATCAATATATACATAAAAAATCAATCAATATATAATTAAAATATCAATATATAAATGAAAAATCAATATATAAATAAATCAATATATAGATAACAAATATAAATAAAAAATCTATATAAATAATAAAATATATAAATAAAAAAAATCAATATATAAATAAAAAATAAAAAATCTCTATATAGAAAAAATATTAAAATAAAATAAAAAGAATCAATATATAAATAAAAAATTCAATATATAAATATAATCATAATATGTAAATAAAGAATCAAAAGTCAAAATGTAAATAAAAATATAAATAAAAATAAAAATATAAATATATAATATATATAAATAAATAAATAAATAAAAATAAAAATAAAAATAAATGTAAATATAAAAATCGAAATATAAATAAATCAATATATTAATAAATAAAAATCATATAAAAATTCAAAAATCAAAATATAAATAAAAAATCAATATATAAAAAAATTCATATGTAAATAAAAATTCAAAATTCATATATAGATAAAAATATATATATATAGATAAAAAAATATATATACATATACATAAATAAAAAATCAATATATAAATAAAAAAATCAATATATAACCATAAATAATCAATTAATATATAAATAAATATATAAATAAAAAATAAAAAATAAATATACACATACACATGTACACATACACACATACATACGCACACACACACGTACATATATATATATATATATGCATATATATACATATATATATATATATATATATATATATATATATATATATATATATTATATACACACTCACACACACAAACACATGCATGTGTAAATAAAAAATCATCAATATATAAATATAAATAAAAATAAAAAATAAAAAATCAATATATAAATAAAAATCAATATATAAATAATAAATAAATAAATAAATAAAGATTCGAGAAATAAAATTTAAAAATATATAAAAAAAAAAATTTAAAAAATTAAAAATTAAAAAATATATAAAAAAAATATATTAAAAAAATATATATAAAAAAATATATAAAAAAATATAAAAATATAAAAAAAATATAAAAATATAAAAAAATATAAAAAATTTAAAAATTTAAATAAGAAAGAGGGAAAAAATGGAGAAAGGAAAAAAGGGTTGTGATCAGGTTCGTAGAACGAGAAGTCTGCAGTGGAAGTGTGGAAGTGTCTGAAAAATGTATGTACGGTTCTAGGAAGGCTTAAGTCACTCGATATATCCAATAGATAAGGAGTGCTTGTTTACGATGTATACAGCCCTTAAAAACCTCATCGCGTACATTTAAACATCTGGTGTTTGGGTTCATGATGGCCTTAAAAATATGGAACTTCTCAGCATTACACAAATGGCAAACATTAGATATAGGTGAATAAATGGGTTTTCTCTCTATGATTTTCCAATTTATAGAAAAGGGAGTTCCTTCTTCTTTTAGTTCCCAAATTCGTTTAGCCAAAGATGTGTTTGCGCGATCTTTGTATCTAAAGGAATATAGGTGTGAATAATACCTTTGTTTAAAGGAACCTTGTGTCATGCCGTAGTATACATCTGTACTGTTATCAGTTTGACTCGTAACCACAGCTTTGTATACAACTGAGTCAACTTTACAATTTCCCTCGCGGGGGCAAGAATTTTTATTTTGGCATGAGCATCCGGTGTCGACTGCCGTGCTTTGTTCTCTGGTGATGTAACTCCTTATAGGCCGCATGGTTGAGTAGCTGACCTTGATGGTGTTTTTATTGAAAAACTTATGTAAACTGTTTGTTGGAGGGAAATGTTTGTTTAATAATGAGAGAAAAATATGACCTACTCTTGATTTTGTTCTGCTGGAGAAGGGTGGCGAAAACCAGATAATCGATCTCCTCCTTTTGCGGTTGTTGTTCTGTGGAATATTCTGGTTTGGGATGTATGAGATTCCATCGTGGAATCCGCTGTCGCGGAGGGCTTTATTATAATATGGAGCGGCCTGTGTGAAAACTTCATAATTGGAGGAGAGGTTTGAAATTCTAAGGCTTATATTTTTAGTAAGGTTTTTGAGGATTGATGGTGGATGGCATGAGCTTTTATGGATATATTGGAGTGATTCATTCGGTTTATGGTAGGGTTTGTGGGTGTTATTTTCGAGGTTAAGAGTAGAATCGAGGAAATCTATTTATATATATATATATATATATATATATATATATATATATATAATATGAAACTATACTAAGCTCTACTCACGTATTGGTCACTGTTGAGGTAAATATTAAGAATATATACGTACTATATTATATTATTCTATGATATTATAATATATGTGTATATACATCAAATAATATATATATATACATTTATTAATTAATTAAGCTCAAATATTAAAAAAATACACAAAACCAATACTTTTCAAAAGTGCTCAATATATATTAGAGCTTTTTATATTAAAATAAACATAGTTTGAGTATCCGACAATTGTTTCAGAACCTCCTCGGTTCCTCTTCAGGGATATTCTGAAGAGCAAAGATTAGATCCGCCAATACACAATCATAAAAAATTAAAAAAACAAACAAACAAATTAGATAGTACCCTTAATCTTAACCAAGGAGTATACAAACTATATATGAAGGATAACTATGATCTAATATACGTAAATCCAAGATCAAACCATCCACCAAACGTTATTAAACACATACCGTTATTCATAGGACATAGAATTAGCAATAATTCTTCTAATGAAGAAATATTCAATAGCAAGTAGTACTTACAATAATGCTCTAAGTAATAGTGGTTATACTAACACGACTATCGAATATCAAGATAGTAGGAATAGAAATAGTAATAGGATAAATAGAAAACGAATAATTATTTGGTATACACCCCGTTTAACCTACTAGTTAAATCCAAGATTGGACATATGTTTCTTAACTTGTTAAATTAACTCCCCAAATTATAACCCACTGCATAAAATCTTTAACAAAAACACAATCAAACTTACTTATAGTTGCACTAATAATTTGGAAAAATAATCAAAGGTCACAATACACAAATACTAAAGGAAAATGATACAAACAATGTTAGTAGCATACGGGATAATGAATGTAATTGTAGAAATAAAATAAAAATGAGTGCCCGTTACAAGAAATACGCTTAATGAAAAATATAGTATATCTAAGCACTGTTTCCCCAGAGAATGATCCTAATTTTAAAAAATTCTACGTACGGGGGATTTTTAGGATAGGTACAGAAACCATAAATGTTCATTTAACATAAATAATGATAGAAAAGGCAGTTCATTATCCAGATATATTTTATCCCTAAAAAGAAATGGCATAGTTCCTGTAGTTAAATGGAGTATTTTTTAAAAAGACACCAATACCTACACTAAACAACCCTACCCGTTTTCTGTGTTTAAATGAAAAACTGGCTATAATTTTGTTTCCTAATAAGAATGCTTTACTAAACCAGAGGGACGAGGTAGGTTACAGTTGCAGGCACTTCAAAAAGTTAACTCTAGATAAGTATTGTGAGAACGACGTAAACCTAACTTAAAAAATAAAAAAATAAAAAAATAATAATTTAAAATATTTTAGTAATTAAAAAATTTAAAAATTTAAAATATTAAAATTATAATCTCTTAAAACATAGCATTAACTTATTACAAACAATAAAGTATCGCGTAATTAATGTATCATAATTAACAAAGATAGGTAGGATAAGATCAATAAACTAGTTAATATGATAACTTGATATAGAGATTTTAAATATTAAATGAATAACAATGATATATTTTTATTATTATGAAAATAAGGATAGGTTAATCAAAACCCCTTTTGATTTTAATTTTGGACATGTATAGATAGTAATGGTAGTATTATAGATATAGTTTTCAAATTATTTTAGTAGGTTATTATTATACATAATAGGTTATGTAACTGATAAAATAGGTATAACTTCGGGTGATGGGAAAACTATTAGTAACCAGGAGATCTATAAATTAATAAGTTACAAGGTTGAGACTTTATATTGAAAGAAGAGATATTTTAAAGGATAGAATTAATGAACTTAAATTAGTACCAATTAAACGTCCGTTAGGCTAAATCAATGTAGATAGACACAAAATGTAAGATCACTTCAGACAGAGAATATAATTAATGTGAAATAAAATAAAATACAAAATTAAATTCCCTTAAACATAATGCAAACTTATTAAAAATGATTAAGTATTAAGTAGTTTATCATAAAGCACTAGATAAAAATAATAACTAGTGGATATTAAAAACTTGGTTTCTAATTCTCAAATTAATAGGGGAATAATAGTATTGTTAGATCAACTTAGTTGGCAGGTAAATATGGTTGCAATTAATTAATATTTTTACTTAATTAATAAATAACGATTATTTTAATGCATATAAAACTCTAATTTATATTAGCAGCTTATAAAGATTGTGATTAATAAAAATAAAATAAAATAAAAAATTAAAATCCCTTTAGACATAACGCAAAATTATAATAAATAATAAAGATTCAAGTAGTTTATCATAATAACCGAGATTAGAATAATTACTAGTCGATAGTAAAAACTTGGTTTCGAATTTTTTAAATAAATAGGAGAATAATATTATCTTTAGATCAACTTTATTTCTTAGTAGAGTATTTTTGCAATTAATAGTTAGTTTTAATAATGTTTAGTTTGATATATATACGCCTCTAACATATAACATATAAATTGCTAAATAGCAATTTATAACGATTAGCTTTTGTTAATTTCAACTTAGTGTGTAATTGTATTTATGTTTAGATATATATGTATATGTTATATATATATATATATATATTATATATATATATATATATATATATATATATATAGGTGTGTATGTGTGTATGTGTGTGTATGTGTGTATATGGGTATGTCTATGCGTGTGTGCATGTATTTAAGTAAGGAGAGATGGGTCGCTTTAGGCCGATCTCGTGTATAGTTTTAGTTGACCGACTTTCTTAAGTGTCATCTTACGCAAAGGGTTGTCTCGTCTGAATAATTTTAAATGTAATTTGTTTGTTTGTTTTTTTTATTTTTTTATAATTATGTATTGCCGGATCTAATCAAGATGAGCCGATGAGGTTCTGAAACAATTGTCGGCTACTCAAACTATATATATATATATATATATATATATATATATATATATATATATATAAGGAGAATATTTTTAAAAAATATTTAGAAAACCTGGACAACGCAAATTATTAGTTTTTTTTAAAATAAATTATTTATTTACTTTAAAACCATTTTTTAAAAATTGAGTACTTTCGATGATAATCATCTTTGTCAGAAGTATAAGCATATTTTTTCTTCTTCTCTTCTTTTTTCGTATAATCCTACCCGACTGAGACATATTTATCGCAGTCAAGTTGAAATTCGTCTTGATGTTATAGACGATAAATGTTGATATGCCGTTGAGTGTAGCACGCGGTTACGTGAATAAGGTAGTTTGAAAAGTCACACATTGAAAATGTCGCTGAAATGGCAATAATAAGAAGAATATTTTGTTTTAAATATTTAGAAAACCTGGACAACGCAAATTATTAGTTTTTTAAAATAAATTATTTATTTACTTTAAAAACTTTTTTTTCATCTAAAGAAAAACAAACACACAAGAGCGCATGCACATCCCCTTTACTCATAGCTAACCTATGCATGAACTTACACATTTTCTTACTAAAGATTATAGAGTATTTCAATTAGACCTATTCTATTTTTAAGAAACCAGCCATTAATGCAAAAAAGACAACCACCTAATCTATCAACGATTCTAACTACATCGAAAACACCAGTCACACAACACAGCACAACATTCTAAACAAACGATGCACTAAAACGAGATCTTTATCTTTTTAATCTTTATTTTTTAATCTTTATTTTTTAATCTTTATTTTTTAATCTTTATTTTTTAATCTTTATTTTTTAATCTTTATTTTTTAATCATTTAATTATGGATTCCCCCCACAGTCCTAAATACACGCATTCTAATACAACCGCCACACCTTATAGCTCTAATGTAATATGTTTGATTTCTTATCAAAAATGTCCAAATAGTGAATACATAGACGAAACGAATTACCTTTTAGATTTAGATTTAACAAGCAAAAATTCACTATTAGAACAAAACGCATCATACTCTCAAATAGCTAAACATACAATAAGACTCCATAACGTCAAATGTATTTTAATAGACACCAAACACCTGTCCACAGAGGCGCGCAAACAAAAAGAAATAAAATAGATCTTAAAACGCAACACACGCGAAATTGGTCTGAACTGTGATGTGAGAGTCTTGAATACGTATAATTATTTTATTGACAGAGAAGAATTTTTGCTTTGGAAAAAAACTGCATTGGCTAAAGGAATCATTCACACCAAACGGTAATTCACGACAAGATAAATACGCATACGTTTATTTTTCTAAAAGACAACGTTTTTCTTTGCTATTCGGTAGAGACACTTCGCGTGGACTAGCTTAAACGTTGAAAACCACAGTTTTATTTTGATTCAAAGAATACATTTTTTGATAAAGTGCGAACGAGCCGCTCGAAATATTAAAATTTTAAATATAATAACGCCTGCAATTTCACATGCTTTTATGTTTTCCATAAATATATTTTTTATTTTAATGTAAATAAATTCATTACTTTTAGCCAAGAAATATATATATATATATATATATATATATATATATATATATATATATATATATATATATATATATATATATATAGTCTCGGAAGTTTATCAACCATTAATACTATTAAAAAAAAACAAATAAAAAAACTTTTAGTCCCAAGTCGTTCAGTAGAAAATCACTCATGTAAGTCAATTCATTTTTTACAGTTATTATATTAGTTTGCTTCTAACATTATTTAAGGGATCATCAGTTGTTTACCCTGAACAACTGTTTCGGGAATTTTATATATATATATATATATATATATATATATATATATATGTGTGTGTGTGTGTGTGTGTTTGTGTGTGCTATTTTCCAAACAATTTTCTATGCAGCTGTGGGGCATCATAGGAAGTCGCTAAGCGAGAACACGCCATCAAAGAGCCTGTTGCTGTTAATGGATTCTTTATTCTTAAGGGGTTTCTTCTATTCTCCTCCCTATTCTCATAAACCAACGGTTGAATAGGATAACACATGCTCTCAAGACCAAACAAAACTGACATGGCGCCCGCTTCATGACCCTAACAGGAACCCCCAAATTCACTTCCTTTGCTGTCAGTCATGTTTCTCTCCACATATTTTTCCCCGCGTCATGTTTCTCTTCAGAATATTGATCTTTTCAGATGCCTCCTCGCTGTGGGTCAGTCGGCCTGTCACGTTTGAGATTGAAATAGAATTTTAATCGTTAAACGTGTTTAGTGAATGAGTGCATCTTATTTGAAATGAATCCATCTCAATAACATGCTGTTTCCGTTCTACGCTGTGTAACGCTTATGTTTACAATAGAATTTTGTGTAACGCTTATGTTTACAATAGAATTTTGTGTAACGCTTATGTTTACAATAGAATTTTGTGTAACGCTTATGTTTACAATAGAATTTTGTGTAACGCTTATGTTTACAATAGAATTTTATGTAACGCTTATGTTTACAATAGACTTTTGTGTAACGCTTATGTTTACAATAGAATTTTGTGTAACGAATTTTCGTCGGTCTGTCACGCTTAAGTCTGACATAAAATTCGTAGATGCATCCACGAACCTATAGAAGCATTAGATCATTTTGTGCCGAGCAAAATTTGAATATGCTCTACAAAATTCAATACGAAATTTACATCAATTTTATTTTTATTTAATCAAAGCAGTTAATTCCTGTCCATCCTGCCTTAATTGCCCGAGATTATCTGAACAGTTGCATTCCAAATCGATGGAGAAGCTTGTCCTCATCGTTATCTAGATTTAACATTTCTTATTTAATTTTACACAATTTTTTTGTATCAAATTAAAAGTGTACCAGTAAGAAATTAGTAATTTAAGTGAACTTAACATAGCCCTATAAATACTTAACATAGCCCTATAAATACTTAACATAGCCCTATAAATGCCTCGCAAATTTTTTCGCAGTGCTAAAGATTGATTTGAAAATTGCAGAGATGCGGGCGGATATCTTGTTGAATCATTTAAATAAAGTTAGTGCATTTTGTTATGTGGTGAATCTTTCTTTATTTTTTTTATTACTGAGTTGGGAAAATAAATATCAAATTGATTTGTTTTAAAACAACTAATAAGGAAGGATTTGAAAATTTAAAGGCACCCTGTATATAGAACATTATCATTTTGTGCTGAGCAAAATTTGTACTTGATCAACATAATTCAATACGATATTTACATTAATTGTATTTTCTTTATATTATCAAAATAAATTTCGGTTAATTTATTTACACCCTGAGAGAAAACCGGACAAACCTGAACCCTTGAACATAAATGTATCGATGGGTCTTAAAACAATTTGACAGATCCTTATAAATATTTGAATATATAATATGCTATGTATAAGTATATATTAGTTTGATCAATCGGATTACACTAATATCGTGGTGTTCTCGTTCGCGTCGGATAACTTTATATTACTTTATTTATAGCTTGTAAATGGAAATACACCTTATAACCAAATACCGGAAAACCTCGGTTCATGAACGTCTCGGAACAGAAACGATTCGAATGTTTAACAAAAAATTCGAGCCGGAAATACCTCGGTTTTCTAACAAATTATCGATTCGTGAACCACGGCAACGGCAACCAAAGCATACCGTCTGATAAAACGTTAACAGTTCTGTGGAGTACTGGCTTTTAACATCCAGATCTGTTAGAATATAAATACAGATCTGGCTTTTAAAATCCAGATCTGTCTTTTTTAATCAATCTGGGGTTTTATTTTTTAAATCTTTTTTTTTTCTAAGGAACTATATTTTTTTTAATACTTTCATTAAATACCTGAAATATTAGTTTTTTATTTAAGGATTAACGAATCCATCTATTTTACATTATTTTTAATGGGGAAATATTTTTGGTTTTGGCACAATTCGATTTTCGAACAACTTTTCAGAACAAAATTTTAAGCAAACATAAATGTTACGAACTGAAATACGCTTCTATTTTGGGTTTCTCAAATGTTTCTTAACTTCCAACCTGAGTTTCGTTGAAAATAAAAAATAAAATGAAATGCACTACCCAGCACGCGGATTGAAATCACAATCTTCAGATTATAAGACTCCCCAAGGTCCCAGTACTCTCCGCACTCTTCCAGTGGAGGTCTCGTTAGTGCTCTCCCTCCTCGATCTTTCTATCCTCCTTGACCCTTCACGATTGTTTTGTGTGGTATTAGCCGAAGCTCGTTCCATCATTTTTGGGGGGTGAGGGGGGGGGGCAGTTCATGAAATTTCTTGCATTTACTGCTCCTTGGTTTCATGTGGTGATGTTCTTTCTGTGTTTTTGTTTTCTTCCTATTGCAACTTCCATGTGACTGGTTAGCATTCGTAGCTTATGTGGGTTGGTTTCCGCATTCAAGGATTTTCCTTAAGATTGCAGCTGTTTTGATTATTACCGTCTTTTGTATGGTCTCAGTGATCCCTTTGATTCCAATTTCTCCAAGTCTTTTCTCCAGTTTTGGGGACTGTATTTAGTTCCCCTACGATTATTGTTATTATATTGACTTTCTTCATGCTCCATATTCCTTTCAGTTCTCTTGTAAATTCCGTGTATTTGCTTCGTTTTTCAGTCTCCTTGATCTTCACTCTGTGGTCTACTAGAACAGCAAAGTCTACGATTTGGCAGGAATATTTCTTCTTGTCGATTATTATGACATCCGGTCTCATGGCTTGTATGAGTTTATCCCATTATTATTATTATTATTATTATTATTATTATTATTATTTGTACTCACTAGGAGATCTCACACAGGTCATCAGTGATTGCTCACCGACAACCAGTGGTATTCCCTGGAGTTTGAGTGACAACAAGTCTCTCCAGATTTCCAGTGTTCTCCACCTCTTTTCGACAGCCACCGCAAATAACCTTGCAGTATCGCAACAGCCGTTTACCATTGATTCTTCGCTGGTTACGACCATTGGTCTTCGCTGGGTGGCAATAACCCCTCACAAGGTCCCAGCACTCTCTGCACTTCCAGTGGAGGTCTGGTTTGTGCTATCCCTCCTCGGTCTTCTCATCCTCTTACCCTATGCACATATTTTGTGTGGTGTCAGCCTAGGCTGGTACCATTTTTTTCTAATTTAAAAAATATATTTTTATTTTTAAATTTTATTTTATTTTATTTTTTATTTTTTTAAATTTTATTTATTTTTTAGGGGGTTTATGGTGTTACTTGTTATTTCTGTTCATTGGTTCACTGAGGCTGATGTAATTCATTAAGTGATGTTTCTGTTCCTTTGTGATGTGGTGTTCTTTCTGTGGTTTTGTTTTCTTCCTATTGCAACTTCCATGTGACCCTTCGTAGCTTATGCGGGTTGGTTTCCGCATTTGAGGATTTTTCTTAAGATTGCAGCTATTTTGATCATTGCCGTCCTTTGTATAGTTTCAATGATCTCTTTGATTCCAATTTCTGCAAATTTTTTCTCCAGTGCTCCTACGATTATTGGTATTATATTGACTTTCTTCATGCTCCATGTTCTTTTCAGTTTTCTGGCAAGTTCCGTGTATTTGCTTGGTTTTTCCGTTTCTTTGATCTTCACTCTGCAGTCTGCTGGTACGGCGAAGTCTAGTAGTTTTTCCTAATCGCATTGTTCTATGGCCATGCCCAACTATTTTTGTCTCTTTTCTTGTCAATCTTACGAAGCGTCCATGGTGTTGTTTTACTTCCCACTTTTCTTGTCTTTAATTTTCTGCTTTCGGTGTTTCCCGACGGTTCGTTGGGACGAAACGTGTTCTGGGTTATGTATTTCTCCAGCTCTTTTTTGAGTTTTCCACACAGGGATCTATACTTACTAGTCCTCTTCCCCTTTCTTTTCTTTTCATATAGAGTCTGCCCGTATCGTCTTTTGTGTGTAGTACGTTGTGCAGAGTCAGTAATTTTCCAATCTTCTAATCAAGGTGCCTGAGTTTTTCTTTAGTCTAGCCTATGAATGATCCAAAGTATCTTATTAGTGATACTGTTCCTTTTACTAGATGTCTGCTTGTTTCCTTGTTTTTCGCAAATATCTTTTTCTAATGTTGTCTTTCATTTCTGTAGATTTGATGGTGTCCGCTTACATAACTCCCAAATATTTATAGTTCTCCTGTTCACATACCGCTTTCATCTCCTCTTGGTTGGGCAGTTCCATGCCGGATGTCGTCTCCAATTTTCCCCTTTTCATCTCTAGCAGTGCATACTTTTCCTTTTCGAATTTCATTTGAATGTGTTGACTGAAGATTCAGGGAATATTTATCAGCTTTTCAGTTTGCAACAATAATAATAAAAACAATAACAATAACAATAATAATAATAATAACAATAACAATAACAATGATAATAATACTAATAATAATACTAATAATAATAAAAACAATAACAATAACAATAACAATAACAATAACAATAACAATAACAATAACAATAATAATAATCATTATCATCATCATTATTATTATTATCTGTTGTACTGACGAGGAGTCCTCAAACAGGTCAGCATAAGAGCTTATTCACTGATAATAACTAATGGTGTTCCCTAGAGTCTGAGTGACAACGAATCTCCCCAGATTTTCAGTACTCTCCACCTCTTTTGATAATCATTGCAAATGACTTAGCGTTATCGCAACAGCAACTTATCATTGATTTCTCGCTGGCAACAACCATTGGTCTTCACTGAGATTTGAGTGGCAATAAGTCTCCCCAAGGTCCAAGTACTCTCCGCACTCGTCCAGTACACGTCTGGTTAGATCTCTCCCTCCTGGCTCTTTCCATTCTCTTTGATTTTTCACAGCTATTTGGTGTTTTTTTCTACATATCTTTTGGTGGTGGCACACTTTATAAGATTTATGGCAGTTTCTTTTTGTCTTACTTCTGTTGTAATTTTTATGTGGCTCGTTAGTGTTCTTCGTTTATATGGGTTAGTTTCCGTATTCGAGGATTTTCCTTAAGATTTCAACTGTATTTATCATTGCCATATTTTGTATCTTCCACTTGATTTCAATTTCTCCTAGTCTTTTTTTCTATGTTTTTCTGGACTGTTTTAAATGCCTCTACGTATCTTTACGTTATTCATGTTAAATACTCCTGTTAATCTTGACGTTATTCATGTTAAATACTCCTGTTAATCTTGACGTTATTCATGTTGCATACTCCTGTTAATCTTGACGTTATTCATGTTGCATACTCCGGTTAATCTTGACGTTATTCATGTTGCATACTCCTGTTAATCATGACATTATTCATGTTGCATACTCCTGTTAATCTTGACGTTATTCATGTTGCATACTCCTGTTAATCTTGACGTTATTCATGTTGCATTCTCCTGTTAATCTTGACGTTATTCATGTTCCATTCTCCTGTTAATCATGACATTATTCATGTTGCATTCTCCTGTTAATCATGACATTATTCATGTTGCATACTCCTGTTAATCATGACGTTATTCATGTTGCATACTCCTGTTAATCATGACATTATTCATGTTGCATACTCCTGTTAATCTTGACGTTATTCATGTTGCATACTCCTGTTAATCTTGACGTTATTCATGTTGCATACTCCTGTTAATCATGACGTTATTCATGTTGCATACTCCTGTTAATCTTGACGTTATTCATGTTGCATACTCCTGTTAATCATGACGTTATTCATGTTGCATGCTCCTGTTAATCTTGACGTTATTCATGTTGCATACTCCTGTTAATCTTGACGTTATTCATGTTGCATACTCCTGTTAATCTTGACGTTATTCATGTCGCATACTCCTGTTAATCATGACGTTATTCATGTTGCATACTCCTGTTAATCTTGACGTTATTCATGTTGCATACTCCTGTTAATCTTGACGTTATTCATGTCGCATACTCCTGTTAATCTTGACGTTATTCATGTCGCATACTCCTGTTAATCATGACGTTATTCATGTTGCATACTCCTGTTAATCATGACGTTATTCATGTTGCATACTCCTGTTAATCTTGACATTATTCATGTTGCATACTCCTGTTAATCATTCAGTTATTCATGTTGCATACTCCTGTTAATCATTCAGTTATTCATGTTGCATACTCCTGTTAATCATGACGTTATTCATGTTGCATACTCCTGTTAATCATGACGTTATTCATGTTGCATACTCCTGTTAATCTTGACGTTATTCATGTTGCATACTCCTGTTAATCTTGACGTTATTCATGTTGCATACTCCTGTTAATCATGACATTATTCATGTTGCATACTCGTGTTAATCATGACATTATTCATGTTGCATACTCCTGTTAATCTTGACGTTATTCATGTTGCATGCTCCTGTTAATCTTGACGTTATTCATGTTGCATACTCCTGTTAATCTTGACGTTATTCATGTTGCATACTCCTGTTAATCTTGACGTTATTCATGTCGCATACTCCTGTTAATCATGACGTTATTCATGTTGCATACTCCTGTTAATCTTGACGTTATTCATGTCGCATACTCCTGTTAATCATGACGTTATTCATGTTGCATACTCCTGTTAATCTTGACGTTATTCATGTTGCATACTCCTGTTAATCTTGACGTTATTCATGTTGCATACTCCTGTTAATCATTCAGTTATTCATGTTGCATACTCCTGTTAATCATTCAGTTATTCATGTTGCATACTCCTGTTAATCATGACGTTATTCATGTTGCATACTCCTGTTAATCATGACGTTATTCATGTTGCATACTCCTGTTAATCTTGACGTTATTCATGTTGCATACTCCTGTTAATCTTGACCTTATTCATGTTGCATACTCCTGTTAATCTTGACGTTATTCATGTTGCATGCTCCTGTTAATCTTGACGTTATTCATGTTGCATACTCCTGTTAATCTTGACGTTATTCATGTTGCATACTTCTGTTAATCTTGACGTTATTCATGTCGCATACTCCTGTTAATCATGACGTTATTCATGTTGCATACTCCTGTTAATCTTGACGTTATTCATGTTGCATACTCCTGTTAATCTTGACGTTATTCATGTCGCATACTCCTGTTAATCATGACGTTATTCATGTTGCATACTCCTGTTAATCCTGACGTTATTTATGTTGCATACTCCTGTTAATCATTCAGTTATTCATGTTGCATACTCCTGTTTATCATGACATTATTAATGTTGCATACTCCTGTTAATCATGACGTTATTCATGTTGCATACTCCTGTTAATCATTTAGTTATTCATGTTGCATACTCATGTTTATCATTCAGTTATTCATGTTGCATACTCCTGTTAATCTTGACGTTATTCATGTTGCATACTCCTGTTAATAATGACGTTATTCATGTTGCATACTCCTGTTAATCTTGACGTTATTCATGTTGCATACTCCTGTTAATCTTGACGTTATTCATGTTGCATACTCCTGTTAATAATGACGTTATTCATGTTGCATACTCCTGTTAATCTTGACGTTATTCATGTTGCATACTCCTGTTAATCTTGACGTTATTCATGTTGCATACTCCTGCTTATCATTCAGTTATTCATGTTGCATACTCTTGTTAATCTTGACGTTATTCATGTTGCATACTCCTGTTAATCTTGACGTTATTCATGTTGCATACTCCTGTTAATCTTGACGTTATTCATGTTGCATACTCCTGTTAATCTTGACGTTATTCATGTTGCATACTCCTGTTAATCTTGACGTTATTCATGTTGCATACTCCTGTTAATCTTGACGTTATTCATGTTGCATACTCCTGTTAATCATGACGTTATTCATGTTCCATACTCCTGTTAATCTTGACGTTATTCATGTTGCATACTCCTGTTAATCTTGACGTTATTCATGTTGCATACTCCTGTTAATCTTGACGTTATTCATGTTGCATACTCCTGTTAATCATGACGTTATTCATGTTGCATACTCCTGTTAATCTTGACGTTATTCATGTTGCATACTCCTGTTAATCTTGACGTTATTCATGTTGCATACTCCTGTTAATCATGACGTTATTCATGTTGCATACTCCTGTTAATCTTGACGTTATTCATGTTGCATACTCCTGTTAATATTGACGTTCTTCATGTAGCATACTCCTGTTAATCTTGACGTTATTCATGTTGCATACTCCTGTTAATCATGACGTTATTCATGTTGCATACTCCTGTTAATCTTGACGTTATTCATGTTGCATACTCCTGTTAATCATGACGTTATTCATGTTGCATACTCCTGTTAATCCTGACGTTATTCATGTTGCATACTCCTGTTAATCATTCAGTTATTCATGTTGCATACTCCTGTTTATCATGACATTATTAATGTTGCATACTCTTGTTAATCAGGACGTTATTCATGTGTCATACTCCTGTTAATCTTGACGTTATTCATGTTGCATACTCCTGCTTATCATTCAGTTATTCATGTTGCATACTCTTGTTAATCATGACGTTATTCATGTTGCATACTTCTGTTAATCTTGACGTTATTCATGTTGCATACTCCTGTTAATCTTGACGTTATTCATGTTGCATACTCCTGTTAATTATTCAGTTATTCATGTTGCATACTCCTGTTAATCTTTACGTTATTCATGTTGCATACTCCTGTTTATCTTGACGTTATTCATGTTGCATACTCCTGTTAATCTTGACGTTATTCATGTTGCATACTCCTGTTAATCATTCAGTTATTCATGTTGCATACTTTTGTTAATCTTGACGTTATTCATGTTGCATACTCCTGTTAATCTTGACGTTATTCATTTTGCATACTCCTGTTAATCTTGACGTTATTCATGTTGCATACTCCTGTTAATCTTGACGTTATTCATGTTGCATACTATTGTTAATCTTGACGTTATTCATGTTGCATACTCCTGTTAATCATGACGTTATTCATGTTGCATACTCTTGTTAATCTTGACGTTATTCATTTTGCATACTCGTGTTAATCATTCAGTTATTCATGTTGCATACTCCTGTTAATCTTGACGTTATTCATGTTGCATACCTCTGTTAATCTTGACGTTATTCATGTTGCATACTCCTGTTAATCTTGACGTTATTCATGTTGCATACTATTGTTAATCTTGACGTTATTCATGTTGCATACTCCTGTTAATCTTGACGTTATTCATGTTGCATACTCCTGTTAATCTTGACGTTATTCATGTTGCATACTCCTGTTAATCTTGACGTTCTTCATGTTGCATACTCCTGTTAATCTTGACGTTATTCATGTTGCATACTCCTGTTAATCATTCAGTTATTCATGTTGCATACTCCTGTTAATCATGACGTTATTCATGTTGCATACTCCTGTTAATCTTGACGTTATTCATGTTGCATACTCCTGTTAATCTTGACGTTATTCATGTTGCATACTATTGTTAATAATTCAGTTATTCATGTTGCATACTCCTGTTAATCATGACGTTATTCATGTTGCATACTCCTGTTAATCTTGACGTTATTCATTTTGCATACTCTTGTTAATCTTGACGTTATTCATGTTGCATACTCCTGTTAATCTTGACGTTATTCAAGTTGCATACTCCTGTTAATCTTGACGTTATTCATTTTGCATACTCGTGTTAATCTTGACGTTATTCATTTTGCATACTCCTGTTAATCTTGACGTTATTCATGTTGCATACTCCTGTTAATCTTGACGTTATTCATGTTGCATACTCCTGTTAATCTAGACGTTATTCATGTTGCATACTCCTGTTAATCATTCAGTTATTCATGTTGCATACTCCTGTTAATCTTGACGTTATTCATGTTGCATACTCCTGTTAATCTTGACGTTATTCATGTTGCATACTCCTGTTAATCTTGACGTTATTCATGTTGCATACTCCTGTTAATCTTGACGTTATTCATGTTGCATACTCCTGTTAATCATTCAGTTATTCATGTTGCATACTCCTGCTTATCATTCAGTTATTCATGTTGCATACTCTTGTTAATCATGACGTTATTCATGTTGCATACTCCTGTTAATCTTGACGTTATTCATGTTGCATGCTCCTGTTAATCATTCAGTTATTCATGTTGCATACTCTTGTTAATCTTGACGTTATTTATGTTGCATACTCCTGTTAATCTTGACGTTATTCATGTTGCATACTCCTGTTAATCTTGACGTTATTCATGTTGCATACTCCTGATTATCATTCAGTTATTCATGTTGCATACTGTTGTTAATCTTGACGTTATTCATGTTGCATACTCCTGTTAATCTTGACGTTATTCATGTTGCATACTCCTGTCAATCTTGACGTTATTCATTTTGCATACTCGTGTTAATATTGACGTTTTTCATGTTGCATACTCCTGTTAATCTTGACGTTATTCATGTTGCATACTATTGTTAATCTTGACGTTATTCATGTTGCATACTCCTGTTAATCATGACGTTATTCATGTTGCATACTCCTGTTAATCTTGACGTTATTCATTTTGCATACTCGTGTTAATCATTCAGTTATTCATGTTGCATACTCCTGTTAATCTTGACGTTATTCATGTTGCATACTCCTGTTAATCTTGACGTTATTCATGTTGCATACTCCTGTTAATCTTGACGTTATTCATGTTGCATACTCTCGTTAATCATTCAGTTATTCATGTTGCATACTCCTGTTAATCTTGACGTTATTCATGTTGCATACTCCTGTTAATCTTGACGTTATTCATGTTGCATACTCCTGTTAATCTTGACGTTATTCATGTTGCATACTATTGTTAATCATTCAGTTATTCATGTTGCATACTCCTGTTAATCATGACGTTATTCATGTTGCATACTCCTGTTAATCTTGGCGTTATTCATTTTGCATACTCGTGTTAATCTTGACGTTATTCATGTTGCATACTCCTGTTAATCTTGACGTTATTCATGTTGCATACTCCTGTTAATCTTGACGTTATTCATTTTGCATACTCGTGTTAATCTTGACATTATTCATTTTGCATACTCCTGTTAATCTTGACGTTATTCATGTTGCATACTCCTGTTAATCATTCAGTTATTCATGTTGCATACTTTTGTTAATCTTGACGTTATTCATGTTGCATACTCCTGTTAATCTTGACGTTATTCATTTTGCATACTCCTGTTAATCATTCAGTTATTCATGTTGCATACTCCTGTTAATCTTGACGTTATTCATGTTGCATACTCCTGTTAATCATTCAGTTATTCATGTTGCATACTCCTGTTAATCTTGACGTTATTCATGTTGCATACTCCTGTTAATCTTGACGTTATTCATGTTGCATACTATTGTTAATCTTGAGGTTATTCATGTTGCATACTCCTGTTAATCTTGACGTTATTTATGTTGCATACTCCTGTTAATCTTGACGTTATTCATGTTGCATACTTCTGTTAATCTTGACGTTATTCATGTTGCATACTCCTGTTAATCTTGACGTTATTCATGTTGCATACTATTGTTAATCTTGACGTTATTCATGTTGCATACTCCTGTTAATCATGACCTTATTCATGTTGCATACTCGTGTTAATTTTGACGTTATTCGTGTTGCATACTCGTGTTAATCTTGACGTTATTCATGTTGCATACTCGTGTTAATCTTGACGTTAATCATGTTGCATACTCCTGTTAATCTTGACGTTATTCATGTTGCATACTCCTGTTAATCATGACGTTATTCATGTTGCATACTCTTGTTAATCTTGACGTTATTCATGTTGCATACTCCTGTTAATCATGACGTTATTCATGTTGCATTCTCCTGTTAATCTTGACGTTATTCATGTTGCATTCTCCTGTTAATCATGACGTTTTTCATGTTGCATACTCCTGTTAATCTTGACGTTATTCATGTTGCATTCTCCTGTTAATCATGACGTTATTCATGTTGCATACTCCTGTTAATCTTGACGTTATTCATGTTGCATACTCCTGTTAATCTTGACGTTATTCATTTTGCATACTCGTGTTAATCTTGACATTATTCGTGTTGCATACTGCTCTCAGTTGTTGTATTTGCTTAGTTTTTTCGTTTTTTTAATCTTTACTCTGTGGTCTGTCTGAACGGCAAAATCTTCAATTTGGCAGGTTTTTTCTTTCTCATGAATTATCATGAAATCCGATCTTATTTCTTGGGTGAGTTTATCTGTTTGTTCCTCCATGTCCCAGAGGATTTCGTGATTTTCGTTATCCAGTACTGTCTTCGGTTCGTGTCTGTACCATTTATCGTCATGTTTATGATTCAGTAATTTGCATCGTTACCAATGTACTGTTTTATCCACACAGTCGTGTCTGTTCTTGTATTCATTTCAGGCTAGTTTTCTGCATTTACTTATATTGTGATTTGCCGTTTCGTCTCTTTGTCCATACAGTCTACATTTACTGTTTTCCTGGGTTTGATCTATTTTAGCTTTAATGTAGTTAGTATTAATCGTGTTGTTCTGTGCAGCTGTCAGTAGAGATTTTGTTTCTCTCTTCATGTGTCCTTTTCTTATCCATTTCCATGTGTTTTCGTGGGTCTCTTCTTTTGTCATTCTGTGTCATTTTCTCTCTCTCTCTCTCTCTCTCTCTCTCTATATATATATATATATATATATATATATATATATATATATATATATAAAGTGGTGTACTAAAAGCGAACTTTTAGGAAAAGTAAAACCTATTGTGAAGAGTATACAGCTCAATATCCAGGATAGAGCAGGTAGAATGAAGAAGAATGGGAAGGAATCAGAGAAGCAAAAGTCAAATCATAATTCAATGTTATTCTCTCCAAATATGATCTGAGGTTAAAATCGGATTCTAACTCTGCCTGATGAGATCTCAGTTTATAGTAACTGTTGATCGATAACATCGACATGCCAGTGTCGCAGATTTTGTACATGTCTGTGTAAATAAAATTATCATATATATATATATATATATATATATATATATATATATATATATATATATATATATATATATTGGGTTTCAGTTGGTGAAATAGTTTTAGCTAATGATGTCGTCATGTAAGGTTTGTAGAAATAAGAGCACTTATATAAATTGTGCCCACCCTTGCGGTCCGAATATATCCCAGAAGCAACCCGAAGTTAAGGAAATATATGTATTAGTATAAGTTAAATAAATATACATTAAGTTAAAAACGTGGTCTTCTAGTTAATGAATGCAAAAACCAATACGATGGATATTGACTTAATTTCTAATGGTCAGGGGTGACGATATGCTTCACTATTAAGTGAAGCATATCGTCACCCCTGACCATTAGAAATTAAGTCAATATCCATAACCCCCATTGAAGGGATGCGAAACAGTCATTCCGACTTGCCATTAAATATATTTTAAAGTCTTTCCGTGATCCATCTTTGTTTTATTGATTATGTTTTGGTTTCTAACTATGTTTATTTATCTGTAGAGCAGCAGGAGCACCAGTTGCGATGATGGTAGGAATGACAAGCGTCCTTTGAGACGAGCAAAACATCCATTATGACGTGACTCTCACAGAAGTTCATTTTCTGTGATCAATTTTTATGAACGGAAATCATGTGACTAAAGCCAATAGAAAAATTATTATTATTATTATTATTATTATTATTATTATTATTATTATTATTATTATTATTATTATTATTATTATTATTATTATTATTGAGTTCTCACACAAATCATTATCAGTTGGCACTCACTTGTGAATACAGCTGGTTTTTCCTGGAGTCTGAGTGACAAAAAGTCTCTCAAGATTCCTAGTACTCTCTGTTTGATTTGATAACCGTTAAAAATTACTTTGCGTTCTCACAACAGGCGTTTACCATTGATTTATCGCTGCATATAGCCGTTGATTTTTTATGGATTGTGATGGCAAACATATTCCAGTACTTTCTGTTATCTTCCATATAGGCCTGGATAGTGCTCTCTCTCTCTCTCTCTCTCTCTCTCTCTCTCTCTCTCTCTCTCTCTCTCTCTCTCTCTCTCCCTCCCTAGCCTTGCCATTATCCTTGACCCTTAACGATTATTTCGTTGCAACCAACAGATGCCAATGGTACAACATGTGTATGTTTAGGGGGTATTATTTCTTACCAGTGATTTCCCACTAGTAAATAATGGTGGTGTTCCCTGAAAGCTTGAGTGACAAAAAGTCTCCCCAGATTTCCAGTACTTTTACGCTTTCCTCCATCACCAATGCCACTAGGTTGGTGTTCTCGCGCCAGCCGTTTCAATTGAGTTCTCACTGATAACATCCGGTTATTTTCTTGTAATTTAAGTGGAAATTATTATTATTATTATTATTATTATTATTATTATTATTATTATTATTATTATTATTATTATTATTATTATTATTATTATTATTTACTCATTTATTAAGCATGCCAGACTAAGGAGCTGAATCGCTTATAGAGATACCTGCGTGCATCTAAAATGCCATTTCAAACTTAATCGTGACAGACCAAAGAAAATGATATTTTGAACATAAGAGTGAAAGACCATACGTATGCATGTTTTTTGGACGCATCTAAAAATGAAAACGTGTTTTATGATGAAAATGCTGTTCTAAACTCAAACGTGACCGTCTGACAAACAGAACCTCTTTAAAGATGTGTGGACGAATCTGATGACACTAACACAAAATATACGTGCATAAACTAATATTTTGAAAAATCAAGTCTACTTTTATTAAGTAAGTGTGTAATTTCTGCGGCATACACTTGTCTATATAATAATTCTGTTCTTCCTTCTTTTAGCACGACTATAACGCTGCCAATAAGCACCCGTTAAATTAAATCGATATAATTCGATCTAATCTGTGTATCTACATATGTGATAACCCTACAAAACAATCGACCCCTTGTTCGGGCTAGCTTTTAAGGATGCGTCACTTGCCACATGAAAACAAAATTACACTAAATTGAAACAAATTCTTGTAAATACGAGCACCTGGAATGTGCGATCATTGAAAATGACTTTAAGCTCAACAACTTGTGTGAATTGACGTGTTTCAATATATATTTGCTTGCTTCAGAAACACATTTGACTAAAGAAAGAACTGAAGATTTTGAAGAAGAAAATGAGGACGAGCGCCAAAAGAATGAGCCGATCAGATCGGGGTTTAGACTTTCATGCCGCTCCTTGCAGCTGAAATACTGGCCCAAGAGCTAAGTGATAAGTGGCGGAAATTTGTTGTCAAGCATGTGGCGAAACTCTCTGGCATATGCACATAAATCAAGTAAGTCAATTCAGAGGCAGACGACACCTGATTTTTATTTAAGTTAATTTAATTACTGAACTTTTAGTTATAAATTTATTGACCTAAATTTATAGAAAAGAAATGTAACAATAATAGAACAGCTGTACTAATTCATAAATAATTGGCTTTAGTAAGGGGATATTTTTGTTGAAAAATACGGTTACAAGTAAGTAAATTCGAAATAAATCTAAAAATGTATATTTTACGTCTACTTTTATTATATAATTAAACTACCTTCTAGAATTCTTACATTTTATAATGTTTGGGTCTTGAAAAAATGGAATTCCAATGAAGAAAGCAGCCATGTAATTTTATAATGTTTGGGTCTTGAAAAAATGGAATTCCAATGAAGAAAGCAGCCATGTAATTTTATAATGTTTGGGTCTTGAAAAAATGGAATTCCAATGAAGAAAGCAGCCATGTAATTTTATAATGTTTGGGTCTTGAAAAAATGGAATTCCAATGAAGAAAGCAGCCATGTAATTTTATAATGTTTGGGTCTTGAAAAAATGGAATTCCAATGAAGAAAGCAGCCATGTAATTTTATAATGTTTGGGTCTTGAAAAAATGGAATTCCAATGAAGAAAGCAGCCATGTAATTTTATAATGTTTGGGTCTTGAAAAAATGGAATTCCAATGAAGAAAGCAGCCATGTAATTTTATAATGTTTGGGTCTTGAAAAAATGGAATTCCAATGAAGAAAGCAGCCATGTAATTTTATAATGTTTGGGTCTTGAAAAAATGGAATTCCAATGAAGAAAGCAGCCATGTAATTTTATAATGTTTGGGTCTTGAAAAAATGGAATTCCAATGAAGAAAGCAGCCATGTAATTTTATAATGTTTGGGTCTTGAAAAAATGGAATTCCAATGAAGAAAGCAGCCATGTAATTTTATAATGTTTGGGTCTTGAAAAAATGGAATTCCAATGAAGAAAGCAGCCATGTAATTTTATAATGTTTGGGTCTTGAAAAAATGGAATTCCAATGAAGAAAGCAGCCATGTAATTTTATAATGTTTGGGTCTTGAAAAAATGGAATTCCAATGAAGAAAGCAGCCATGTAATTTTATAATGTTTGGGTCTTGAAAAAATGGAATTCCAATGAAGAAAGCAGCCATGTAATTTTATAATGTTTGGGTCTTGAAAAAATGGAATTCCAATGAAGAAAGCAGCCATGTAATTTTATAATGTTTGGGTCTTGAAAAAATGGAATTCCAATGAAGAAAGCAGCCATGTAATTTTATAATGTTTGGGTCTTGAAAAAATGGAATTCCAATGAAGAAAGCAGCCATGTAATTTTATAATGTTTGGGTCTTGAAAAAATGGAATTCCAATGAAGAAAGCAGCCATGTAATTTTATAATGTTTGGGTCTTGAAAAAATGGAATTCCAATGAAGAAAGCAGCCATGTAATTTTATAATGTTTGGGTCTTGAAAAAATGGAATTCCAATGAAGAAAGCAGCCATGTAATTTTATAATGTTTGGGTCTTGAAAAAATGGAATTCCAATGAAGAAAGCAGCCATGTAATTTTATAATGTTTGGGTCTTGAAAAAATGGAATTCCAATGAAGAAAGCAGCCATGTAATTTTATAATGTTTGGGTCTTGAAAAAATGGAATTCCAATGAAGAAAGCAGCCATGTAATTTTATAATGTTTGGGTCTTGAAAAAATGGAATTCCAATGAAGAAAGCAGCCATGTAATTTTATAATGTTTGGGTCTTGAAAAAATGGAATTCCAATGAAGAAAGCAGCCATGTAATTTTATAATGTTTGGGTCTTGAAAAAATGGAATTCCAATTAAGAAAGCAGCCATGTAATTTTATAATGTTTGGGTCTTGAAAAAATGGAATTCCAATGAAGAAAGCAGCCATGTAATTTTATAATGTTTGGGTCTTGAAAAAATGGAATTCCAATGAAGAAAGCAGCCATGTAATTTTATAATGTTTGGGTCTTGAAAAAATGGAATTCCAATGAAGAAAGCAGCCATGTAATTTTATAATGTTTGGGTCTTGAAAAAATGGAATTCCAATGAAGAAAGCAGCCATGTAATTTTATAATGTTTGGGTCTTGAAAAAATGGAATTCCAATGAAGAAAGCAGCCATGTAATTTTATAATGTTTGGGTCTTGAAAAAATGGAATTCCAATGAAGAAAGCAGCCATGTAATTTTATAATGTTTGGGTCTTGAAAAAATGGAATTCCAATGAAGAAAGCAGCCATGTAATTTTATAATGTTTGGGTCTTGAAAAAATGGAATTCCAATGAAGAAAGCAGCCATGTAATTTTATAATGTTTGGGTCTTGAAAAAATGGAATTCCAATGAAGAAAGCAGCCATGTAATTTTATAATGTTTGGGTCTTGAAAAAATGGAATTCCAATGAAGAAAGCAGCCATGTAATTTTATAATGTTTGGGTCTTGAAAAAATGGAATTCCAATGAAGAAAGCAGCCATGTAATTTTATAATGTTTGGGTCTTGAAAAAATGGAATTCCAATGAAGAAAGCAGCCATGTAATTTTATAATGTTTGGGTCTTGAAAAAATGGAATTCCAATGAAGAAAGCAGCCATGTAATTTTATAATGTTTGGGTCTTGAAAAAATGGAATTCCAATGAAGAAAGCAGCCATGTAATTTTATAATGTTTGGGTCTTGAAAAAATGGAATTCCAATGAAGAAAGCAGCCATGTAATTTTATAATGTTTGGGTCTTGAAAAAATGGAATTCCAATGAAGAAAGCAGCCATGTAATTTTATAATGTTTGGGTCTTGAAAAAATGGAATTCCAATGAAGAAAGCAGCCATGTAATTTTATAATGTTTGGGTCTTGAAAAAATGGAATTCCAATGAAGAAAGCAGCCATGTAATTTTATAATGTTTGGGTCTTGAAAAAATGGAATTCCAATGAAGAAAGCAGCCATGTAATTTTATAATGTTTGGGTCTTGAAAAAATGGAATTCCAATGAAGAAAGCAGCCATGTAATTTTATAATGTTTGGGTCTTGAAAAAATGGAATTCCAATTAAGAAAGCAGCCATGTAATTTTATAATGTTTGGGTCTTGAAAAAATGGAATTCCAATGAAGAAAGCAGCCATGTAATTTTATAATGTTTGGGTCTTGAAAAAATGGAATTCCAATGAAGAAAGCAGCCATGTAATTTTATAATGTTTGGGTCTTGAAAAAATGGAATTCCAATGAAGAAAGCAGCCATGTAATTTTATAATGTTTGGGTCTTGAAAAAATGGAATTCCAATGAAGAAAGCAGCCATGTAATTTTATAATGTTTGGGTCTTGAAAAAATGGAATTCCAATGAAGAAAGCAGCCATGTAATTTTATAATGTTTGGGTCTTGAAAAAATGGAATTCCAATGAAGAAAGCAGCCATGTAATTTTATAATGTTTGGGTCTTGAAAAAATGGAATTCCAATGAAGAAAGCAGCCATGTAATTTTATAATGTTTGGGTCTTGAAAAAATGGAATTCCAATGAAGAAAGCAGCCATGTAATTTTATAATGTTTGGGTCTTGAAAAAATGGAATTCCAATGAAGAAAGCAGCCATGTAATTTTATAATGTTTGGGTCTTGAAAAAATGGAATTCCAATGAAGAAAGCAGCCATGTAATTTTATAATGTTTGGGTCTTGAAAAAATGGAATTCCAATGAAGAAAGCAGCCATGTAATTTTATAATGTTTGGGTCTTGAAAAAATGGAATTCCAATGAAGAAAGCAGCCATGTAATTTTATAATGTTTGGGTCTTGAAAAAATGGAATTCCAATGAAGAAAGCAGCCATGTAATTTTATAATGTTTGGGTCTTGAAAAAATGGAATTCCAATGAAGAAAGCAGCCATGTAATTTTATAATGTTTGGGTCTTGAAAAAATGGAATTCCAATTAAGAAAGCAGCCATGTAATTTTATAATGTTTGGGTCTTGAAAAAATGGAATTCCAATGAAGAAAGCAGCCATGTAATTTTATAATGTTTGGGTCTTGAAAAAATGGAATTCCAATGAAGAAAGCAGCCATGTAATTTTATAATGTTTGGGTCTTGAAAAAATGGAATTCCAATGAAGAAAGCAGCCATGTAATTTTATAATGTTTGGGTCTTGAAAAAATGGAATTCCAATGAAGAAAGCAGCCATGTAATTTTATAATGTTTGGGTCTTGAAAAAATGGAATTTCAATGAAGAAAGCAGCCATGTAATTTTATAATGTTTGGGTCTTGAAAAAATGGAATTCCAATGAAGAAAGCAGCCATGTAATTTTATAATGTTTGGGTCTTGAAAAAATGGAATTCCAATGAAGAAAGCAGCCATGTAATTTTATAATGTTTGGGTCTTGAAAAAATGGAATTCCAATGAAGAAAGCAGCCATGTAATTTTATAATGTTTGGGTCTTGAAAAAATGGAATTCCAATGAAGAAAGCAGCCATGTAATTTTATAATGTTTGGGTCTTGAAAAAATGGAATTCCAATGAAGAAAGCAGCCATGTAATTTTATAATGTTTGGGTCTTGAAAAAATGGAATTCCAATGAAGAAAGCAGCCATGTAATTTTATAATGTTTGGGTCTTGAAAAAATGGAATTCCAATGAAGAAAGCAGCCATGTAATTTTATAATGTTTGGGTCTTGAAAAAATGGAATTCCAATGAAGAAAGCAGCCATGTAATTTTAAAATGTTTGGGTCTTGAAAAAATGGGATTCCAATGAAGAAAGCAGCCATGTAATTTTATAATGTTTGGGTCTTGAAAAAATGGAATTCCAATGAAGAAAGCAGCCATGTAATTTTATAATGTTTGGGTCTTGAAAAAATGGAATTCCAATGAAGAAAGCAGCCATGTAATTTTATAATGTTTGAGTCTTGAAAAAATGGAATTCCAATGAAGAAAGCAGCCATGTAATTTTATAATGTTTGGGTCTTGAAAAAATGGAATTCCAATGAAGAAAGCAGCCATGTAATTTTATAATGTTTGGGTCTTGAAAAAATGGAATTCCAATGAAGAAAGCAGCCATGTAATTTTATAATGTTTGGGTCTTGAAAAAATGGAATTCCAATGAAGAAAGCAGCCATGTAATTTTATAATGTTTGGGTCTTGAAAAAATGGAATTCCAATGAAGAAAGCAGCCATGTAATTTCCGTGGGTCCAGATTTTATTAATTCTTTTAAATCAATTTATACACGTGTCCATCGAGTGAGTCGAAATCGGGAAACATAAGATTCACTAATGGAGTTTGAGTATATTTGCTAAAGTCATTTTTTTCATCAAGATAAAAATATAAGTGAAAAAAGTCCGGAATCTGAACGAAAATGAAATGCACGAACGAAACTAGCACTAATAGCACGATTTGAATAAAAAAATTTAAAAATGAAACAAAT
The DNA here is from genome assembly GCA_963556195.1 of Sepiola atlantica. Taxonomy (NCBI): domain Eukaryota; kingdom Metazoa; phylum Mollusca; class Cephalopoda; order Sepiida; family Sepiolidae; genus Sepiola; species Sepiola atlantica. Next base: position 101,583,340 of record OY744530.1, read on the forward strand.
ATGGTATTCTAATGAGGACGATATCATTTTAATGATAATATTAATGCGTACGTCATGCGTATGCATTTATATGCGCAAAATAGACAAATAATGGGAGAGATAGTAAGAGAGAAAGAGAGTGTATAAGAGTAAGTAAGAGAGAGTAAGTAAGAGACAGAGAGAGATAGAGAGTAAGAGAGTAAATAAGAGAGAGAGAGAGAATAAGAGAGAATAAGAGAGACAGAAAGTAAGAGAGTGTAAGAGAGAGACAGAGAGAGAGAGAGAGAGAAAGAGTTAGGGTTGGGGTTAAAATCGTAAGAGCATAATAGAGTACGTAAGAGAGAAAGAAAGTAAGAGAGAAAGACGGAGTAAGAAAGTAAGTGAGAAAGAGAGCAAAAATGGAAGAGAGAGGAGGTAATAGAGATAGGGAGAGAAAGAGAGAGAGAGAGAGTAAGAGAGAAAGACAGAGTAAGAAAGTAAGTGAGAAAGAGAGCAAGAAAGGAAGAGAGAGGAGGTAATAGAGATAGGGAGAGAGAGTAAGATAGCATATATTGAAAGCTTTGTAAATTGTCTGAAATCTGAAAGAGTAAAAGAGAGTAAGAGAGAGAGAGAGAGAGAGAGAGTAAGAAATTAAAAGAAAGAGATGTATATGCATCACCATAGAATGTACCTCATCCATACCTACTCACATATATACATACATTTGTGAGAGTATAAGTAAAATATTAGTAGTACAAGCATTTGCACATGCAAATGCTTGTACTACTAATATGTTACTTATACTCTCACAAACTGCTATACATATGTATATGACATATGTATATGACATATGTATAAGACATATGTATATGACATATGTATATGGCATATGTATATGACATATGTCCGTATAAAAATACCTACCCACATACATGGACAAGTTCATACAGCACATACATAACTACACACAGTGACATATAAATATGCTCATTAACCTACGCATACGTACACACGAAATGAATGGAAAAATAAAAATATACAACTTTTACACCTGCATCAACATATAAGAGAGATAGTAGTTCAAGTATCCATATACATACGTACACATACAGCTGGACTCATTTGGACCTTATTTGCCTACATTTATTCACCATAATACACATACACGCATGTACACACACACACACACACACATATATATATACATATATATAATACCGATACATACACACATATACACATACATACACATACACACATATACATGCATATACACCATTACATATATATACATACCGTTATATATACATATATACAAATACACACATACATACATGTATATACATATACACTATTACAGATACATGCACATATACATACACACATGACATAAATATACATAAAATCATTATATATGTAAACATACACATTTTCCAAATTCATCTCACTTCCTTGTCTTCTTTGGTCTGAAGAGGTTGACTATGTAACCAATAATGTTTGTATAAATAAAAATTTATACTATATATATATAATGTATGTGTGCGCATGCGCGTACTTCTGTACAACCCTCAGAAAACATTAATATTTGAATGTGTTCAAATTGACTGAAAAGATGGAATTCCCATCAACAAAGGCGATGAGACGGAGACGAGGCCTTGAAAAAAAGAAAACTTTCGATTGTCATTTGTTGTTTGTTTGCTTGGGTTGGTTTTGGTGCGCTTGTCTCGTTCTGGTATGTTTTTGCAGTTGTTGCGTTTTGTTGGGGGGGGGGGGGTATTTTCCTTTGACTTTTGTTGTTTTTGGGTGGGGTGTCGACTAAAGGTCATTCTGTTATTTCAATTTATTTAAGTAAGAATCATGGACGCTTCTAAAAGTGCATCAATGACATTGTTTCGTTTTTTCTGCTTTCCATATTTAATCAGAAAAGATATGGATGAATGATTTTTAAATCATTAAAAATATTTAATATTTGTGCTTTAATTATTCGTATAAAAAGGAGTTGGATTCCATCTGGAGAATTGTGAACGCCAAACGTAACATTCCGATTGTAATCAACTTTTAAAGTATCTAATAGTGTTACAAAACAGTGAATAGTTTGGTTTTCTAAGACGCAGAATGAAAGATAAATAGTGAATAGATTCGATAAACATTTGGACGCCATATTGAAACAGAAAATCATGCAATAATAACTTGGAAACTTTGTTTAGTTTGTGTTTCAAAATTTGCAACCATGTCTCTCAAATACATTTGGCTCTCAGTCATTTTATTTTGTCTTATTTAAAGCTGTTTATCGGTACTTAATTCTTCAAGGATAGAGTAGAATTTGTAGACCACCAGAAATACCATAAATTATGTTATATATCTTTTGTAGAAATGTCGCACCACTAATGGAAAAATGAGTTTTGCAAAGAAAATAGGGTTATAGGTATGACTGGCGGGACGCCATTCATACCTATAACCTAATTGTGTGAGTTCTGTGTAGATATGCATCGGGTTAGAGTTGTATAAGGGTTAGGGTTAGGTCCTGTTTAAACCTGCGTCGGTGTAGGTCTCCATGTTGAGATCGAATAAACGCCACTCGGGAACGCATCGCGGATTCCATATTCAAATCAAACATTATTTTACTACAGCTCACATTTAGTTTTTGTTGTTGTTTTGTTTTTGTTTTTTAGTGGAGCGATGTTTTAGGGGGAATCTCTTCCAAAAAAATCTTCTATTATCTCGGTGCTTAAGGGTTTACTATTTCATCCAAAGTAGTAGGGAGGAAAGATGTGTCCATAACATTCTCAAGACTATTAACGAAAGCCCAACAATACTCGAACACGGAACGTGTCTCTAACCACTTACTTACGCCACCACTCATCACTGTATTAGTGATTTATTCTGGAATAAAAAAAGATGTTATTTTTACTGCTCAGAACGAAAACAGAAAATAAATAGATATACTAGAATTAAAAATATACCTACCTGACATTATCAGGACTCGAATAACACTACAAATAAATAGATTTACTTGCATTTAAATTATACCTACCTGATATTATCACAAATCGAATAACATTACAAATAAATTGATTTACTAGCATTAAAAACATACCTACCTGATATTATCAGAAATCGAATAACATTACAAATAAATTGATTTACTAGCATTAAAAATATACCTACCTGATACTATCAGGAATCGAATAAAACTACAAATAAATTGATATACTAGCATTAAAAATATACCTACCGGATATTATCAGAAATCGAACTACACTACAAATTAAATTGATATACTAGCATTAAAAACATACCTACCTGATATTATCAGAAATCGAATAACATTACAAATAAATTGATTTACTAGCATTAAAAATATACCTACCTGATATTATCACAAATCGAATAAAACTACAAATAAATTGATATACTAGCATTAAACATATACCTACCTGATATCAGAAATCGAATAACACTACAAATAAATAGATTTACTTTCTTTAAAAATATACCTACAAGATATTATCAGAAATCGAATAGCACTACAAATGAATTGATATACAAACATAAAATATAAACCTACCTGATATTATCAGAAATCGAATAACACTACAAATGAATTGATATACAAACGTAAAATATAAACCTACCTTATATTATCAGAAATCGAATAACACTACAAATAAATTTATATTCTAGCATTAAAAATATACCTACCGGATATTATCAGAAATCGAATAACACTACAAATAAAATTGATATACTAGCATTAAAAATATACCTACCTGATATCAGAAATCGAATAACACTACAAATAAATAGATTTACTTTCTTTAAAAATATACCTACCTGATATTATCAGAAATCGAATAACACTACAAATGAATTGATATACAAACATAAAATATAAACCTACCTTATATTATCAGAAATCGAATAACACTACAAATAAATTGATATACTAGCATTAAAAATATACTTACCTGATACTATCAGAAATCGAATAACACTACAAATAAATTTATATACTAGCATTAAAAATATACTTACTTGATACTATTAGAAATCGAACAACACTACAAAAAAATTTATATTCTAGCATTAAAAATATACCTACCTGATATTATCAGGAATCGAATAACACTACAAATAAATTGATATACTAGCATTAAAAATATACCTACCGGATATTATCAGGAATCGAATTACACTACAAATAAATTGATATACTAGCATTAAAAATATACCTACCGGATATTATCAGGAATCGAATTACACTACAAATAAATTGATATACTAGCATTAAAAATATACCTACCGGATATTATCAGGAATCGAATTACACTACAAATAAATTGATATACTAGCATTAAAAATATACCTACCAGATATTATCAGGAATCGAATTACACTACAAATAAATTGATATACTAGCATTAAAAATATACCTACCGGATATTATCAGGAATCGAATTACACTACAAATAAATTGATATACTAGCATTAAAAATATACCTACCGGATATTATCAGGAATCGAATTACACTACAAATAAATTGATATACTAGCATTAAAAATATACCTACCGGATATTATCAGGAATCGAATTACACTACAAATAAATTGATATACTAGCATTAAAAATATACCTACCGGATATTATCAGAAATCGAATAACACTACAAATAAAATTGATATACTAGCATTAAAAATATACCTACCTGATATCAGAAATCGAATAACACTACAAATAAATAGATTTACTTTCTTTAAATATATACCTACCTGATATTATCAGAAATCGAATAACACTACAAATGAATTGATATAAAAACATAAAATATAAACCTACCTTATATTATCAGAAATCGAATAACACTACAAATAAATTGATATACTAGCATTAAAAATATACTTACCTGATATTTTCAGAAATCGAATAACACTACAAATAAATTTATATACTAGCATTAAAAATATACTTACTTGATACTATTAGAAATCGAACAACACTACAAAAAAATTTATATTCTAGCATTAAAAATATACCTACCTTATATTATCAGAAATCGAATAACACTACAAATAAATTGATATACTAGCATTAAAAATATACCTACCTGATATTATCAGGAATCGAATAACACTACAAATAAATTAATATGTTAGCATTAAAAATATACCTACCGGATATTATCAGGAATCGAATAACACTACAAATAAATTAATATATTAGCATTAAAAATATACCTACCTGATATTATCAGAAATCGAATAACACTACAAATAAATTTATATACTAGCATTAAAAATATACCTACCGGATATTATCAGGAATCGAATAACACTACAAATGAATTGATTTACTAGCATTAAAAATATACCTACCTGATATTATCAGTAATCGAATAACACTACAAATAAATTGATATACTAGCATTAAAAATATACCTACCGGATATTGTCAGGAATCGAATAACATTACAAATAAATTGATATACTAGCATTAAAAATATACCTACCTGATATTATCAGAAATCGAATAACGCTACAAATAAATTGATATACTAGCATTAAAAATATACCTACCGGATATTATCAGAAATCGAATAACACTACAAATAAAATGTATATACTAGCATTAAAAATATACCTACCGGATATTGTCAGGAATCGAATAACATTACAAATAAATTGATATACTAGCATTATAAATATACCTACCTGATATTATCAGAAATCGAATAATACTACAAATAAATTACTATACTGGCATTAAAAATATACCTACCTGATATTATCAGAAATCGAATAACATTACAAATAAATTGATATACTAGCATTAAAAATATACCTACCTGATATTATCAGAAATCGAATAACACTACAAATGAATTGATATACTAGCATTAAAAATATACCTACCGGATATTGTCAGGAATCGAATAACATTACAAATAAGTTGATATACTAGCATTAAAAATATACCTACCTTATATTATCAGAAATCGAATAACACTACAAGTAAATTGATATACTAGCATTAAAAATATACCTACCGGATATTATCAGAAATCGAATAACACTACAAATAAAATTTATATACTAGCATTAAAAATATACCTACCTGATATCAGAAATCGAATAACACTACAAATAAATAGATTTACTTTCTTTAAAAATATACCTACCAGATATTATCAGAAATCGAATAACACTACAAATGAATTGATATACAAACGTAAAATATAAACCTACCTTATATTATCAGAAATCGAATAACACTACAAATAAATTGATATACTAGCATTAAAAATATACTTACCAGATATTATCAGAAATCGAATAACACTACAAATGAATTGATATACAAACGTAAAATATAAACCTACCTTATATTATCAGAAATCGAATAACACTACAAATAAATTTATATTCTAGCATTAAAAATATACCTACCTGATATCAGACATCGAATAACACTACAAATAAATAGATTTACTTTCTTTAAAAATATACCTACCAGATATTATCAGGAATTGAATAATACTACAAACCAATTGATAAACTAGCATTAAAAATATACCGACCTAATATTATCAGAAATTGAATAACACTACAAATGAATTGATATACTAGCATTAAAAATATACCTACCTGGTATTATCAGAAATCGAATAACACTACAAATAAATTGATATACTAGCATTAAAAATATACTTACTTGATACTATTAGAAATCGAACAACACTACAAATAAATTTATATTCTAGCATTAAAAATATACCTACCTTATATTATCAGAAATCGAATAAAACTACAAATAAATTGATTTACTAGCATTAAAAATATGCCTACCTGATATTATCAGAAATCGAATAACACTACAAATAAAATGTATATACTAGCATTAAAAATATGCCTACCTGATATCAGAAATCGAATAACACTACAAATGAATTGGTATACTAGCATAAAATATATACATACCTGATATTATCAGAAATCGAATAACACTACAAATAAATTTATATTCTAGCATTAAAAATATACCTACCTGATATTATCAGAAATCGAATAATACTACAAATAAATTGATATACTAGCATTAAAAATATACCTACCTGATATTATCAGAATCGAATAACACTACAAATAAATTGATATACTAGCATTAAAAATATACCTACCTGATATTATCAGAAATCGAATAACGCTACAAATAAATTTATATACTAGCATTAAAAATATACCTACCTGATATTATCAGAATCGAATAACACTACAAATAAATTGATATACTAGCATTAAAAATATACCTACCTGATATTATCAGGAATCGAATAACACTACAAACAAAATTAATATACTAGCATTAAAAATATACCTACCTGATATTATCAGAAATCGAATAACACTACAAATGAATTGATATACAAACGTAAAATATAAACCTACCTTATATTATCAGAAATCGAATAACACTACAAATTAAATTGATATACTAGCATTAAAAATATACCTACCTGATATCAGAAATCGAATAACACTACAAATGAATAGATTTACTTTCTTTAAAAATATACCTACAAGATGTTATCAGAAATCGAATAACACCACAAATGAATTGATATACAAACATAAAATATAAACCTACCTGATATTATCAGAAATCGAATAACACTACAAATGAATTGATTTACTAGCATTAAAAATATACCTACCTGATATTATCAGGAATCGAATAACACTACAAATAAATTGATATACTAGCATTAAAAATATACCTACCGGATATTATCAGGAATCGAATTACACTACAAATAAATTGATATACTAGCATTAAAAATATACCTACCGGATATTATCAGGAATCGAATTACACTACAAATAAATTGATATACTAGCATTAAGAATATACCTACCGGATATTATCAGAAATCGAATAACACTACAAATAAAATTGATATACTAGCATTAAAAATATACCTACCTGATATCAGAAATCGAATAACACTACAAATAAATAGATTTACTTTCTTTAAAAATATACCTACCTGATATTATCAGAAATCGAATAACACTACAAATGAATTGATATACAAACATAAAATATAAACCTACCTTATATTATCAGAAATCGAATAACACTACAAATAAATTGATATACTAGCATTAAAAATATACTTTCCTGATATTTTCAGAAATCGAATAACACTACAAATAAATTTATATACTAGCATTAAAAATATACTTACTTGATACTATTAGAAATCGAACAACACTACAAAAAAATTTATATTCTAGCATTAAAAATATACCTACCTTATATTATCAGAAATCGAATAACACTACAAATAAATTGATATACTAGCATTAAAAATATACCTACCTGATATTATCAGGAATCGAATAACACTACAAATAAATTAATATATTAGCATTAAAAATATACCTACCGGATATTATCAGGAATCGAATAACACTACAAATAAATTAATATATTAGCATTAAAAATATACCTACCGGATATTATCAGGAATCGAATAACACTACAAATAAATTAATATATTAGCATTAAAAATATACTTACCTGATACTATCAGAAATCGAATAACACTACAAAGAAATTGATATACTAGCATTAAAAATATACCTACCTGATATTATCAGAAATCGAATAACGCTACAAATAAATTGATATACTAGCATTAAAAATATACCTACCGGATATTATCAGAAATCGAATAACACTACAAATAAAATTTATATACTAGCATTAAAAATATACCTACCGGATATTGTCAGGAATCGAATAACATTACAAATAAATTGATATACTAGCATTAAAAATATACCTACCTGATATTATCAGAAATCGAATAACGCTACAAATAAATTGATATACTAGCATTAAAAATATACCTACCTTATATTATCAGAAATCGAATAACACTACAAGTAAATTGATATACTAGCATTAAAAATATACCTACCGGATATTATCAGAAATCGAATAACACTACAAATAAAATTTATATACTAGCATTAAAAATATACCTACCTGATATCAGAAATCGAATAACACTACAAATAAATAGATTTACTTTCTTTAAAAATATACCTACCAGATATTATCAGAAATCGAATAACACTACAAATGAATTGATATACAAACGTAAAATATAAACCTACCTTATATTATCAGAAATCGAATAACACTACAAATAAATTGATATACTAGCATTAAAAATATACTTACCAGATATTATCAGAAATCGAATAACACTACAAATGAATTGATATACAAACGTAAAATATAAACCTACCTTATATTATCAGAAATCGAATAACACTACAAATAAATTTATATTCTAGCATTAAAAATATACCTACCTGATATCAGACATCGAATAACACTACAAATAAATAGATTTACTTTCTTTAAAAATATACCTACCAGATATTATCAGGAATTGAATAATACTACAAACCAATTGATAAACTAGCATTAAAAATATACCTACCTAATATTATCAGAAATTGAATAACACTACAAATGAATTGATATACTAGCATTAAAAATATACCTACCTGGTATTATCAGAAATCGAATAACACTACAAATAAATTGATATACTAGCATTAAAAATATACTTACTTGATACTATTAGAAATCGAACAACACTACAAATAAATTTATATTCTAGCATTAAAAATATACCTACCTTATATTATCAGAAATCGAATAAAACTACAAATAAATTGATTTACTAGCATTAAATATATGCCTAGCTAATATTATTAGAAATCGAATAACACTACAAATAAATTGATATACTAGCATTAAAAATATGCCTACCTGATATTATCAGAAATCGAATAACACTACAAATAAAATGTATATACTAGCATTAAAAATATGCCTACCTGATATCAGAAATCGAATAACACTACAAATGAATTGGTATACTAGCATAAAATATATACATACCTGATATTATCAGAAATCGAATAACACTACAAATAAATTTATATTCTAGCATTAAAATATATACCTACCTGATATTATCAGAAATCGAATAATACTACAAATAAATTGATATACTAGCATTAAAAATATACCTACCTGATATTATCAGAATCGAATAACACTACAAATAAATTGATATACTAGCATTAAAAATATACCTACCTGATATTATCAGAAATCGAATAACACTACAAATAAATTTATATACTAGCATTAAAAATATACCTACCTGATATTATCAGAATCGAATAACACTACAAATAAATTGATATACTAGCATTAAAAATATACCTACCTGATATTATCAGGAATCGAATAACACTACAAACAAAATTAATATACTAGCATTAAAAATATACCTACCTGATATTATCAGGAATCGAATAACACTACAAATAAATGGCAGTCTTCCATGTGGTTTCTATACTAGACAAAAACACTCGGGGCAATTAAAGTAATAATACAGTATTACATTTGTAGTATACGTAATCCAAAGTGCTCAATATCCTAGATAGATCAGGTTTGTTTAAACGCCGCATTGTCTGAGAGCAAGATCCTCGATGTATTTTAGTATAGTGTTGTATACTAGACAAGGAATTCGGCGTTGGGTGAGACAGAATTGGATATAGAGGGAGAGGAGGATGGCGAGAGAAATATAGTGAGTGAGAGAGAGAGAGGCAGAAAATTATATTTTAAACAAATAATTTACACATGCTTTTTTGTTTTCAATTGTGTTGTTTCTGGCGCCGAGCAACGCCGGGTAGCCTTGCTTGTTACAGATTTCAATTACAGTCTTCCATGACACGTAGAAACAGTTGGCACATTGTCTCAAACTGCTCTATACTAGATTATAACTCGTGACATGATAGATGGAAATGACAATATACTAGATTCATTGGAAACCTAAAAAGAATTGCTATGAAATCCATCCTCTATTTGTCGTAGGAGCAGACGACACTACATCATGATGAGCACTTTTTTCTGCATTGACTTCGAGATCTAGTGGCCTTCATCTTCTCATTCCTACGGCCTCTTTCTCACAGAAGAGACGTTGCTCGCCGTTCTCTATCGTCGTTATTGCCATCGTAGATGCTCGACTCAGCTCCAATCTTTGCCCCTTCCGGCAAAAAAAATGAGCAGAAAATACTCGACTATCACCACTAATGTTCTTTTCTTCTTTAGTGTACCTGGAAGTAAACGGAATCTCCATGAGCAGAGTTTCTTTCCCAAAACTACCCGTCTGTGGGACTGCTCCCCAACTTACAACAACATGGTCGTTTTCAAGTCTAATGTAAAAAAATTATCCCCCTCTCTCAAAAAAAATGAGCAGAAAATACTCGTCTATCACCACTGTAAATAATGTTCTTTTCTTCTTTAGTGTACCTGGAAGTAAACGGAATCTCCATGAGCAGAGTTTCTTTCCCAAAACTACCCGTCTGTGGGACTGCTCCCCAACTTACAACAACATGGTCGTTTTCAAGTCTAATGTAAAAAAATTATCCCCCTCTCTCAAAAAAAATGAGCAGAAAATACTCGTCTATCACCACTGTAAATAATGTTCTTTTCTTCTTTAGTGTACCTGGAAGTAAACGGAATCTCCATGAGCAGAGTTTCTTTCCCAAAACTACCCGTCTGTGGGACTGCTCCCCAACTTACAACAACATGGTCGTTTTCAAGTCTAATGTAAAAAAAATTATCCCACTCTCTCAAAAAAAATGAGCAGAAAATACTCGTAAAACACTAACTGTAAATAATGTTGTTTTCTTCTTTAGTGTACCTGGAAGTAAACGGAATCTCCATGAGCAGAGTTTCTTTCCCAAAACTACCCGTCTGTGGGACTGCTCCCCATCTTACAACAACATGGTCGTTTTCAAGTCTAATGTAAAAAAATTATCCCCCTCTCTCAAAAAAAATGAGCAGAAAATACTCGTCTATCACCACTGTAAATAATGTTCTTTTCTTCTTTAGTGTACCTGGAAGTAAACGGAATCTCCATGAGCAGAGTTTCTTTCCCAAAACTACCCGTCTGTGGGACTGCTCCCCAACTTACAACAACATGGTCGTTTTCAAGTCTAATGTAAAAAAAATTATCCCCCTCTCTCAAAAAAAATGAGCAGAAAATACTCGTCTATCACCACTGTAAATAATGTTGTTTTCTTCTTTAGTGTACCTGAAAGTAAACGGAATCTCCATGAGCAGAGTTTCTTTCCCAAAACTACCCGTCTGTGGGACTGCTCCCCATCTTACAACAACATGGTCGTTTTCAAGTCTAATGTAAAAAAATTATCCCCCTCTCTCAAAAAAAATGAGCAGAAAATACTCGTCTATCACCACTGTAAATAATGTTCTTTTCTTCTTTAGTGTACCTGGAAGTAAACGGAATCTCCATGAGCAGAGTTTCTTTCCCAAAACTACCCGTCTGTGGGACTGCTCCCCAACTTACAACAACATGGTCGTTTTCAAGTCTAATGTAAAAAAATTATCCCCCTCTCTCAAAAAAAATGAGCAGAAAATACTCGTCTATCACCACTGTAAATAATGTTCTTTTCTTCTTTAGTGTACCTGGAAGTAAACGGAATCTCCATGAGCAGAGTTTCTTTCCCAAAACTACCCGTCTGTGGGATAGCTCCCCAACTTACAACAACATGGTCGTTTTCAAGTCTAATGTAAAAAAATTATCCCCCTCTCTCAAAAAAAATGAGCAGAAAATACTCGTCTATCACCACTGTAAATAATGTTCTTTTCTTCTTTAGTGTACCTGGAAGTAAACGGAATCTCCATGAGCAGAGTTTCTTTCCCAAAACTACCCGTCTGTGGGACTGCTCCCCAACTTACAACAACATGGTCGTTTTCAAGTCTAATGTAAAAAAATTATCCCCCTCTCTCAAAAAAAATGAGCAGAAAATACTCGTCTATCACCACTGTAAATAATGTTCTTTTCTTCTTTAGTGTACCTGGAAGTAAACGGAATCTCCATGAGCAGAGTTTCTTTCCCAAAACTACCCGTCTGTGGGACTGCTCCCCAACTTACAACAACATGGTCGTTTTCAAGTCTAATGTAAAAAAATTATCCCCCTCTCTCAAAAAAAATGAGCAGAAAATACTCGTCTATCACCACTGTAAATAATGTTCTTTTCTTCTTTAGTGTACCTGGAAGTAAACGGAATCTCCATGAGCAGAGTTTCTTTCCCAAAACTACCCGTCTGTGGGACTGCTCCCCAACTTACAACAACATGGTCGTTTTCAAGTCTAATGTAAAAAAATTATCCCCTCTCTCTCAAAAAAAATGAGCAGAAAATACTCGTCTATCACCACTGTAAATAATGTTCTTTTCTTCTTTAGTGTACCTGGAAGTAAACGGAATCTCCATGAGCAGAGTTTCTTTCCCAAAACTACCCGTCTGTGGGACTGCTCCCCAACTTACAACAACATGGTCGTTTTCAAGTCTAATGTAAAAAAATTATCCCCCTCTCTCAAAAAAAATGAGCAGAAAATACTCGTCTATCACCACTGTAAATAATGTTCTTTTCTTCTTTAGTGTACCTGGAAGTAAACGGAATCTCCATGAGCAGAGTTTCTTTCCCAAAACTACCCGTCTGTGGGACTGCTCCCCAACTTACAACAACATGGTCGTTTTCAAGTCTAATGTAAAAAAATTATCCCCCTCTCTCAAAAAAAATGAGCAGAAAATACTCGTCTATCACCACTGTAAATAATGTTCTTTTCTTCTTTAGTGTACCTGGAAGTAAACGGAATCTCCATGAGCAGAGTTTCTTTCCCAAAACTACCCGTCTGTGGGACTGCTCCCCAACTTACAACAACATGGTCGTTTTCAAGTCTAATGTAAAAAAATTATCCCCCTCTCTCAAAAAAAATGAGCAGAAAATACTCGTCTATCACCACTGTAAATAATGTTCTTTTCTTCTTTAGTGTACCTGGAAGTAAACGGAATCTCCATGAGCAGAGTTTCTTTCCCAAAACTACCCGTCTGTGGGACTGCTCCCCAACTTACAACAACATGGTCGTTTTCAAGTCTAATGTAAAAAAATTATCCCCCTCTCTCAAAAAAAATGAGCAGAAAATACTCGTCTATCACCACTGTAAATAATGTTCTTTTCTTCTTTAGTGTACCTGGAAGTAAACGGAATCTCCATGAGCAGAGTTTCTTTCCCAAAACTACCCGTCTGTGGGACTGCTCCCCAACTTACAACAACATGGTCGTTTTCAAGTCTAATGTAAAAAAATTATCCCCCTCTCTCAAAAAAAATGAGCAGAAAATACTCGTCTATCACCACTGTAAATAATGTTCTTTTCTTCTTTAGTGTACCTGGAAGTAAACGGAATCTCCATGAGCAGAGTTTCTTTCCCAAAACTACCCGTCTGTGGGACTGCTCCCCAACTTACAACAACATGGTCGTTTTCAAGTCTAATGTAAAAAAATTATCCCCCTCTCTCAAAAAAAATGAGCAGAAAATACTCGTCTATCACCACTGTAAATAATGTTCTTTTCTTCTTTAGTGTACCTGGAAGTAAACGGAATCTCCATGAGCAGAGTTTCTTTCCCAAAACTACCCGTCTGTGGGACTGCTCCCCAACTTACAACAACATGGTCGTTTTCAAGTCTAATGTAAAAAAATTATCCCCCTCTCTCAAAAAAAATGAGCAGAAAATACTCGTCTATCACCACTGTAAATAATGTTCTTTTCTTCTTTAGTGTACCTGGAAGTAAACGGAATCTCCATGAGCAGAGTTTCTTTCCCAAAACTACCCGTCTGTGGGACTGCTCCCCAACTTACAACAACATGGTCGTTTTCAAGTCTAATGTAAAAAAATTATCCCCCTCTCTCAAAAAAAATGAGCAGAAAATACTCGTCTATCACCACTGTAAATAATGTTCTTTTCTTCTTTAGTGTACCTGGAAGTAAACGGAATCTCCATGAGCAGAGTTTCTTTCCCAAAACTACCCGTCTGTGGGACTGCTCCCCAACTTACAACAACATGGTCGTTTTCAAGTCTAATGTAAAAAAATTATCCCCCTCTCTCAAAAAAAATGAGCAGAAAATACTCGTCTATCACCACTGTAAATAATGTTCTTTTCTTCTTTAGTGTACCTGGAAGTAAACGGAATCTCCATGAGCAGAGTTTCTTTCCCAAAACTACCCGTCTGTGGGACTGCTCCCCAACTTACAACAACATGGTCGTTTTCAAGTCTAATGTAAAAAAATTATCCCCCTCTCTCAAAAAAAATGAGCAGAAAATACTCGTCTATCACCACTGTAAATAATGTTCTTTTCTTCTTTAGTGTACCTGGAAGTAAACGGAATCTCCATGAGCAGAGTTTCTTTCCCAAAACTACCCGTCTGTGGGACTGCTCCCCAACTTACAACAACATGGTCGTTTTCAAGTCTAATGTAAAAAAATTATCCCCCTCTCTCAAAAAAAATGAGCAGAAAATACTCGTCTATCACCACTGTAAATAATGTTCTTTTCTTCTTTAGTGTACCTGGAAGTAAACGGAATCTCCATGAGCAGAGTTTCTTTCCCAAAACTACCCGTCTGTGGGACTGCTCCCCAACTTACAACAACATGGTCGTTTTCAAGTCTAATGTAAAAAAATTATCCCCCTCTCTCAAAAAAAATGAGCAGAAAATACTCGTCTATCACCACTGTAAATAATGTTCTTTTCTTCTTTAGTGTACCTGGAAGTAAACGGAATCTCCATGAGCAGAGTTTCTTTCCCAAAACTACCCGTCTGTGGGACTGCTCCCCAACTTACAACAACATGGTCGTTTTCAAGTCTAATGTAAAAAAATTATCCCCCTCTCTCAAAAAAAATGAGCAGAAAATACTCGTCTATCACCACGGTAAATAATGTTTTTTTCTTCTTTAGTGTACCTGGAAGTAAACGGAATCTCCATGAGCAGAGTTTCTTTCCCAAAACTACCCGTCTGTGGGACTGCTCCCCAACTTACAACAACATGGTCGTTTTCAAGTCTAATGTAAAAAAATTATCCCCCTCTCTCAAAAAAATGAGCAGAAAATACTCGTCTATCACCACTGTAAATAATGTTCTTTTCTTCTTTAGTGTACCTGGAAGTAAACGGAATCTCCATGAGCAGAGTTTCTTTCCCAAAACTACCCGTCTGTGGGACTGCTCCCCAACTTACAACAACATGGTCGTTTTCAAGTCTAATGTAAAAAAATTATCCCCCTCTCTAAAAAAAAATGAGCAGAAAATACTCGTCTATCACCACTGTAAATAATGTTCTTTTCTTCTTTAGTGTACCTGGAAGTAAACGGAATCTCCATGAGCAGAGTTTCTTTCCCAAAACTACCCGTCTGTGGGACTGCTCCCCAACTTACAACAACATGGTCGTTTTCAAGTCTAATGTAAAAAAATTATCCCCCTCTCTCAAAAAAAATGAGCAGAAAATACTCGTCTATCACCACTGTAAATAATGTTCTTTTCTTCTTTAGTGTACCTGGAAGTAAACGGAATCTCCATGAGCAGAGTTTCTTTCCCAAAACTACCCGTCTGTGGGACTGCTCCCCAACTTACAACAACATGGTCGTTTTCAAGTCTAATGTAAAAAAATTATCCCCCTCTCTCAAAAAAAATGAGCAGAAAATACTCGTCTATCACCACTGTAAATAATGTTCTTTTCTTCTTTAGTGTACCTGGAAGTAAACGGAATCTCCATGAGCAGAGTTTCTTTCCCAAAACTACCCGTCTGTGGGACTGCTCCCCAACTTACAACAACATGGTCGTTTTCAAGTCTAATGTAAAAAAATTATCCCCCTCTCTCAAAAAAAATGAGCAGAAAATACTCGTCTATCACCACTGTAAATAATGTTCTTTTCTTCTTTAGTGTACCTGGAAGTAAACGGAATCTCCATGAGCAGAGTTTCTTTCCCAAAACTACCCGTCTGTGGGACTGCTCCCCAACTTACAACAACGTGGTCGTTTTCAAGTCTAATGTAAAAAAATTATCCCCCTCTCTCAAAAAAAATGAGCAGAAAATACTCGTCTATCACCACTGTAAATAATGTTCTTTTCTTCTTTAGTGTACCTGGAAGTAAACGGAATCTCCATGAGCAGAGTTTCTTTCCCAAAACTACCGGTCTGTGGGACTGCTCCCCATCTTACAACAACATGGTCGTTTTCAAGTCTAATGTAAAAAAATTATCCCCCTCTCTCAAAAAAAATGAGCAGAAAATACTCGTCTATCACCACTGTAAATAATGTTCTTTTCTTCTTTAGTGTACCTGGAAGTAAACGGAATCTCCATGAGCAGAGTTTCTTTCCCAAAACTACCCGTCTGTGGGACTGCTCCCCAACTTACAACAACATGGTCGTTTTCAAGTCTAATGTAAAAAAATTATCCCCCTCTCTCAAAAAAAATGAGCAGAAAATACTCGTCTATCACCACTGTAAATAATGTTCTTTTCTTCTTTGGTGTACCTGGAAGTAAACGGAATCTCCATGAGCAGAGTTTCTTTCCCAAAACTACCCGTCTGTGGGACTGCTCCCCATCTTACAACAACATGGTCGTTTTCAAGTCTAATGTAAAAAAATTATCCCCCTCTCTCAAAAAAAATGAGCAGAAAATACTCGTCTATCACCACTGTTAATAATGTTCTTTTCTTCTCTAGTGTACCTGGAAGTAAACGGAATCTCCATGAGCAGAGTTTCTTTCCCAAAACTACCCGTCTGTGGGACTGCTCCCCAACTTACAACAACATGGTCGTTTTCAAGTCTAATGTAAAAAAATTATCCCCCTCTCTCAAAAAAAATGAGCAGAAAATACTCGTCTATCACCACTGTAAATAATGTTCTTTTCTTCTTTAGTGTACCTGGAAGTAAACGGAATCTCCATGAGCAGAGTTTCTTTCCCAAAACTACCCGTCTGTGGGACTGCTCCCCATCTTACAACAACATGGTCGTTTTCAAGTCTAATGTAAAAAAATTATCCCCCTCTCTCAAAAAAAATGAGCAGAAAATACTCGTCTATCACCACTGCAAATAATGTTCTTTTCTTCTTTAGTGTACCTGGAAGTAAACGGAATCTCCATGAGCAGAGTTTCTTTCCCAAAACTACCCGTCTGTGGGACTGCTCCCCAACTTACAACAACATGGTCGTTTTCAAGTCTAATGTAAAAAAATTATCCCCCTCTCTCAAAAAAAATGAGCAGAAAATACTCGTCTATCACCACTGTAAATAATGTTCTTTTCTTCTTTAGTGTACCTGGAAGTAAACGGAATCTCCATGAGCAGAGTTTCTTTCCCAAAACTACCCGTCTGTGGGACTGCTCCCCAACTTACAACAACATGGTCGTTTTCAAGTCTAATGTAAAAAAATTATCCCCCTCTCTCAAAAAAAATGAGCAGAAAATACTCGTCTATCACCACTGTAAATAATGTTCTTTTCTTCTTTAGTGTACCTGGAAGTAAACGGAATCTCCATGAGCAGAGTTTCTTTCCCAAAACTACCCGTCTGTGGGACTGCTCCCCAACTTACAACAACATGGTCGTTTTCAAGTCTAATGTAAAAAAATTATCCCCCTCTCTCAAAAAAAATGAGCAGAAAATACTCGTCTATCACCACGGTAAATAATGTTTTTTTCTTCTTTAGTGTACCTGGAAGTAAACGGAATCTCCATGAGCAGAGTTTCTTTCCCAAAACTACCCGTCTGTGGGACTGCTCCCCAACTTACAACAACATGGTCGTTTTCAAGTCTAATGTAAAAAAATTATCCCCCTCTCTCAAAAAAATGAGCAGAAAATACTCGTCTATCACCACTGTAAATAATGTTCTTTTCTTCTTTAGTGTACCTGGAAGTAAACGGAATCTCCATGAGCAGAGTTTCTTTCCCAAAACTACCCGTCTGTGGGACTGCTCCCCAACTTACAACAACATGGTCGTTTTCAAGTCTAATGTAAAAAAATTATCCCCCTCTCTAAAAAAAAATGAGCAGAAAATACTCGTCTATCACCACTGTAAATAATGTTCTTTTCTTCTTTAGTGTACCTGGAAGTAAACGGAATCTCCATGAGCAGAGTTTCTTTCCCAAAACTACCCGTCTGTGGGACTGCTCCCCAACTTACAACAACATGGTCGTTTTCAAGTCTAATGTAAAAAAATTATCCCCCTCTCTCAAAAAAAATGAGCAGAAAATACTCGTCTATCACCACTGTAAATAATGTTCTTTTCTTCTTTAGTGTACCTGGAAGTAAACGGAATCTCCATGAGCAGAGTTTCTTTCCCAAAACTACCCGTCTGTGGGACTGCTCCCCAACTTACAACAACATGGTCGTTTTCAAGTCTAATGTAAAAAAATTATCCCCCTCTCTCAAAAAAAATGAGCAGAAAATACTCGTCTATCACCACTGTAAATAATGTTCTTTTCTTCTTTAGTGTACCTGGAAGTAAACGGAATCTCCATGAGCAGAGTTTCTTTCCCAAAACTACCCGTCTGTGGGACTGCTCCCCAACTTACAACAACATGGTCGTTTTCAAGTCTAATGTAAAAAAATTATCCCCCTCTCTCAAAAAAAATGAGCAGAAAATACTCGTCTATCACCACTGTAAATAATGTTCTTTTCTTCTTTAGTGTACCTGGAAGTAAACGGAATCTCCATGAGCAGAGTTTCTTTCCCAAAACTACCCGTCTGTGGGACTGCTCCCCAACTTACAACAACGTGGTCGTTTTCAAGTCTAATGTAAAAAAATTATCCCCCTCTCTCAAAAAAAAAGAGGAGAAAATACTCGTCTATCACCACTGTAAATAATGTTCTTTTCTTCTTTAGTGTACCTGGAAGTAAACGGAATCTCCATGAGCAGAGTTTCTTTCCCAAAACTACCGGTCTGTGGGACTGCTCCCCATCTTACAACAACATGGTCGTTTTCAAGTCTAATGTAAAAAAATTATCCCCCTCTCTCAAAAAAAATGAGCAGAAAATACTCGTCTATCACCACTGTAAATAATGTTCTTTTCTTCTTTAGTGTACCTGGAAGTAAACGGAATCTCCATGAGCAGAGTTTCTTTCCCAAAACTACCCGTCTGTGGGACTGCTCCCCAACTTACAACAACATGGTCGTTTTCAAGTCTAATGTAAAAAAATTATCCCCCTCTCTCAAAAAAAATGAGCAGAAAATACTCGTCTATCACCACTGTAAATAATGTTCTTTTCTTCTTTGGTGTACCTGGAAGTAAACGGAATCTCCATGAGCAGAGTTTCTTTCCCAAAACTACCCGTCTGTGGGACTGCTCCCCATCTTACAACAACATGGTCGTTTTCAAGTCTAATGTAAAAAAATTATCCCCCTCTCTCAAAAAAAATGAGCAGAAAATACTCGTCTATCACCACTGTTAATAATGTTCTTTTCTTCTCTAGTGTACCTGGAAGTAAACGGAATCTCCATGAGCAGAGTTTCTTTCCCAAAACTACCCGTCTGTGGGACTGCTCCCCAACTTACAACAACATGGTCGTTTTCAAGTCTAATGTAAAAAAATTATCCCCCTCTCTCAAAAAAAATGAGCAGAAAATACTCGTCTATCACCACTGTAAATAATGTTCTTTTCTTCTTTAGTGTACCTGGAAGTAAACGGAATCTCCATGAGCAGAGTTTCTTTCCCAAAACTACCCGTCTGTGGGACTGCTCCCCATCTTACAACAACATGGTCGTTTTCAAGTCTAATGTAAAAAAATTATCCCCCTCTCTCAAAAAAAATGAGCAGAAAATACTCGTCTATCACCACTGCAAATAATGTTCTTTTCTTCTTTAGTGTACCTGGAAGTAAACGGAATCTCCATGAGCAGAGTTTCTTTCCCAAAACTACCCGTCTGTGGGACTGCTCCCCAACTTACAACAACATGGTCGTTTTCAAGTCTAATGTAAAAAAATTATCCCCCTCTCTCAAAAAAAATGAGCAGAAAATACTCGTCTATCACCACTGTAAATAATGTTCTTTTCTTCTTTAGTGTACCTGGAAGTAAACGGAATCTCCATGAGCAGAGTTTCTTTCCCAAAACTACCCGTCTGTGGGACTGCTCCCCAACTTACAACAACGTGGTCGTTTTCAAGTCTAATGTAAAAAAATTATCCCCCTCTCTCAAAAAAAATGAGCAGAAAATACTCGTCTATCACCACTGTAAATAATGTTCTTTTCTTCTTTAGTGTACCTGGAAGTAAACGGAATCTCCATGAGCAGAGTTTCTTTCCCAAAACTACCGGTCTGTGGGACTGCTCCCCATCTTACAACAACATGGTCGTTTTCAAGTCTAATGTAAAAAAATTATCCCCCTCTCTCAAAAAAAATGAGCAGAAAATACTCGTCTATCACCACTGTAAATAATGTTCTTTTCTTCTTTAGTGTACCTGGAAGTAAACGGAATCTCCATGAGCAGAGTTTCTTTCCCAAAACTACCCGTCTGTGGGACTGCTCCCCAACTTACAACAACATGGTCGTTTTCAAGTCTAATGTAAAAAAATTATCCCCCTCTCTCAAAAAAAATGAGCAGAAAATACTCGTCTATCACCACTGTAAATAATGTTCTTTTCTTCTTTGGTGTACCTGGAAGTAAACGGAATCTCCATGAGCAGAGTTTCTTTCCCAAAACTACCCGTCTGTGGGACTGCTCCCCATCTTACAACAACATGGTCGTTTTCAAGTCTAATGTAAAAAAATTATCCCCCTCTCTCAAAAAAAATGAGCAGAAAATACTCGTCTATCACCACTGTTAATAATGTTCTTTTCTTCTCTAGTGTACCTGGAAGTAAACGGAATCTCCATGAGCAGAGTTTCTTTCCCAAAACTACCCGTCTGTGGGACTGCTCCCCAACTTACAACAACATGGTCGTTTTCAAGTCTAATGTAAAAAAATTATCCCCCTCTCTCAAAAAAAATGAGCAGAAAATACTCGTCTATCACCACTGTAAATAATGTTCTTTTCTTCTTTAGTGTACCTGGAAGTAAACGGAATCTCCATGAGCAGAGTTTCTTTCCCAAAACTACCCGTCTGTGGGACTGCTCCCCATCTTACAACAACATGGTCGTTTTCAAGTCTAATGTAAAAAAATTATCCCCCTCTCTCAAAAAAAATGAGCAGAAAATACTCGTCTATCACCACTGCAAATAATGTTCTTTTCTTCTTTAGTGTACCTGGAAGTAAACGGAATCTCCATGAGCAGAGTTTCTTTCCCAAAACTACCCGTCTGTGGGACTGCTCCCCAACTTACAACAACATGGTCGTTTTCAAGTCTAATGTAAAAAAATTATCCCCCTCTCTCAAAAAAAATGAGCAGAAAATACTCGTCTATCACCACTGTAAATAATGTTCTTTTCTTCTTTAGTGTACCTGGAAGTAAACGGAATCTCCATGAGCAGAGTTTCTTTCCCAAAACTACCCGTCTGTGGGACTGCTCCCCAACTTACAACAACATGGTCGTTTTCAAGTCTAATGTAAAAAAATTATCCCCCTCTCTCAAAAAAATGAGCAGAAAATACTCGTCTATCACCACTGTAAATAATGTTCTTTTCTTCTTTAGTGTACCTGGAAGTAAACGGAATCTCCATGAGCAGAGTTTCTTTCCCAAAACTACCCGTCTGTGGGACTGCTCCCCATCTTACAACAACATGGTCGTTTTCAAGTCTAATGTAAAAAAATTATCCCCCTCTCTCAAAAAAAATGAGCAGAAAATACTCGTCTATCACCACTGTAAATAATGTTCTTTTCTTCTTTAGTGTACCTGGAAGTAAACGGAATCTCCATGAGCAGAGTTTCTTTCCCAAAACTACCCGTCTGTGGGACTGCTCCCCAACTTACAACAACATGGTCGTTTTCAAGTCTAATGTAAAAAAATTATCCCCCTCTCTCAAAAAAAATGAGCAGAAAATACTCGTCTATCACCACTGTAAATAATGTTCTTTGCTTCTTTAGTGTACCTGGAAGTAAACGGAATCTCCATGAGCAGAGTTTCTTTCCCAAAACTACCCGTCTGT
>OY744530.1:101608820-101726320 GCA_963556195.1 Sepiola atlantica
AATCAAGGGCCCCCTTCCTCTGGCTAACACTTGATCTCTATATGAGATACATAGATATTCGAATATTCTATTAAAGTTCTCTTTTATTTCTCAAACGTTGAGTCAGTAAAGAAGTTAAGAACATTAATTTTCCTCTCCCCAATTGACCAGTTAACTATGTTATAGTATATCTTTCTTGTGATCTCTTGATCTTACCGGATTCCAGGACAAGAATTCATCTAGTCTGGTGGAATATTTAGCTAAGTGTTGTTACTTGGGGTAACATTACTAAGAGAAGGTACACCATTCCTTGTATGAGCAAGTGTATAGCCGTGCTGAGGGAATCTTATTTGGGCTTCGAATACTGTTATTTTGAATATTTGGCCAGGGTTTACTTGTAGGGTGAAGTATCCTCATGTCAGGTTGTCCTGACACACCCTTGTACAGAGAGACAGAAGACACCCGAGGATGGTGTCTAGTAGGTAATTCAAACTCTCCCGTAGGTAATTCAAACTGTGTTATAGTAGGCAATAAATACTGAAAGCAAATTACTGTAATTGTCCTCTTAGCCGTAATTGTATAGCTTTGGTAAGTTGATCAAAAATGGAGGAGGAGCTTACTTGCTTTTGACAAACGTTGACCTCATGTGTTTTGCTCTACGAGTCGCACCTCGAATTTCCTTTGTGTTCTAATCTACTGGAGAAAATGCTGTCCGAAATGACTAGACGATCGACTGCTAAAGAGAGACACCACGTGGCATCTTGATGAATTACAAGTGAATCTCCCTCACACATAACCATAAGAAGCAATGTCACGCATAACCATTTGAAGTACATTACAGACATTCACATTTGACACCCCCTTAGGAAAACCACGTTACATATTTCGTGCTTTTATATAAGAAATGAGAGGCTTTACATACTTTACACATGCATCTCTATAAGAGTCCCTATTTACTTGCCTCCCCACGAGGGCAGGGTTAGACACAATCGGGGAAATTCAGCTCCTCCGAAATGGGCACACTGGATTAGAACAACAATTTTAATTGCCTCAGTCTAGAAAGATTTCTCCTTCACTGACCGAGGTCAGAACAGATACTACGCTTTGCTCGTAGTTAAAAGGGAAAAGGAGTAAGAGTTTCTTTCCATTTGTCAGCTTTTCGGTGGGTCTGTCACTCTTAAGTTTGAAATATCATTTAAAAGGCAATGTCCGTTGGGCGATTATGCTGTCTGTCTGTCACACGTGTTTGAACTAGCATTTTCATCGCATAATATGAACGTATCTTAAGAATATGTTTTTGTTAATTTGATCTCTTTTTGATAAATATGCATGTAATTATTGACAGCGGAAGTCGATGAAATTCGATCAAGTAAATAACACAGAGCAAACGTGATATCATTTTACTTTAATCATTCAAATAATGTTTGTCATTTCAAAGATCAAATAACGATTTACATTCTAGGAATATTCAATTTGTAAATTCTACAATTTTATTGATAGTCTCCCTCATAAGGAAATTTTTGAAGAGATGATGATTTATCCCAGAATTGATGAGACAAAAAGCACCATAAAATAAATTAACACGAGAAAAGCACCAGGAGTAGATGGATACCTCCCTTCCATTAGACAGATACGATAGTGAACAGAATTGCGTTTAAATTAATATGTCGGTTAATACTGCCATTAAACATTGCATTATCTGTTCGTTTTAAATTATTGTGTATATTAATATTTAGTTTATTTATTTATTTATTTTATTTTTAAATATGTATATTTTATTAATCAACTTAATTCAAGCCAGTATTATCTGTCCACTCATCGCCCGTATCTGTCTAATGGAAGGGAGGTAATTCAGCTGGGTCTGTTTAATGATGTTTAAGTTGCTTTTAAATTTAGTTATTTCTAATTGTTAGGCTAAAATATTGTTATTCTCATATAACGAATGTATTTCTTTCTTTTTCATTTCTTTATTATTAATTAATGTTATAGGGTATTATTCTCGCCGGGGTGGTTCCGGTATTTTATCCCTTCTTCTTCTTCTTCTTCTTCTTCTTCTTCTTCTTCTTCTTCTTCTTCTTCTTCTTCTTCTTGCTGTTGCTGTTGTTGTTGTTGGTTTGTTTTTTTTGTTTTTTTATTGTTATTATTATTATTTATTCATTTTTTTTTATTACTGTTATTATTATTATTTATGTATTCATTTATTTTAAATTTTATTTATTTATTTCCCCTTCGGCATGTAATGTCGATTAACTATTAATGTTGTAAATTGAATGTTTACGCGTGGGCAGTCTCAACATTTCTTATTAATTCCTTATATTGTTTTAATAATCTCTTTATTTTTATTTATTCATTTAATTATTTATTCATTCAATGTCTTGCTGTATTATTAGTTATACTATTAATATCATTATTATATATTATTATAGGTAATGTTTTTTGTTGGGTTAAGTTATTACTATTATTAGTTTATAGAGTTTAATATTTTCATTTTTTTTTATTCATCTACTTATTTATTTTATTTAACCATTTATTTATCCATTTAAAAAAAAATATTCTTTTATTCGAAGGTTGCCAACTTTTCTCTCCGTAGCTAGGATATCAATCTTGAGTGATTTGCTGGTGTTGCTACATGCGTGGATGTGTTTGTGGGAGGAAGAGGTGCGTGTTTGTAGGTGTTCTTTGACTCTAATATGTAGGGGCCTCACCGTACTACCAATGTATATTTTGTTGCATGTGGTGCACTGTATACGATATACAGTGTATGTGCGGTGGCATTTGTCTGTGGTGTTCATGGAGCAGTTCGCCAGGGTGCAGGGAGTATTGTTGTAATTGGTGTGTGTTGTTGTCAATTGTTATCGTAGAGAAAGACCGGTGTGTGTTAGTTGAATATCGAGGTTGGTCACCACCAACCACACTGCACATGACAACAACACCGTCAAATTTCCTGTATACCAACTTGATCACCCACTACATTTACCACCCAACAACTGCGAGCTAGACCTCAAACTCACACGTCTAAAACATAACATACTCTCTATCATACAACAAGAACAGACAAACATTATACCTAATTTGACAAAGTCACAACGAACCACACTCTAAAACTTAAGAGATAAAGACCCTGTCTTCCTACCTTCTGACAAAGGGAAAACATTTTGTGTTATCTCACGTGACACCTACGACACACTAGCATTCACCCACCTTAGCAATGACATGCTCTACACACCCGCTTCCAACATTACTTCCGAACAAATTGAGAACAAAATTAATACAGCCTGGACCAACATTTGCAAAAAAAGAAACATCCCTAATAGCTACAGACACAACCTAATTACAAGAAACAGTAAACTTCCTACTTTCTATCACCTCATCAAGACCCACAAGACCGGCACCACCACACAAATCAGACCCATAGTATCCAGCATTGAAGGACCACTATACAAAATCTCCTGGCTCCTCTCCCATCTACTTAAACCCCTACTCCAAACCTTCCCCGGACATGTCAGCTGCTCGGATGAAGTCATCCAGAGGTTACATCTACTACCACCAGAACAGCGTAAACTGAACCGATATGCCTTCAGCGTTGACGTCGTCGCCCTCTATACATCTGTACCCGCATACCCAGCAGTAGACATAATTACTGACTGCATCTATCCAGCGACCTCTATTGCTTCGGCCTCACCTCCACTGACATACATGAACTCCTAAATATAATAATAGACAACACATATTTTACATACAAACAAAACACATATAAACAAATAACAGGACTGCCTATGGGTTCCAGTCTCTCGGGACTGCTCGCCATTGCTTTTATGGATAAATTAGAACGCCATGCCCTCAACTCCTGTCACTCCCCCATCTTCTTCACACGATACGTGAACGACATTCTTAACCTTTCATTGTCCCAAGAAGAGGCTAACACAATCTTCGACACATTCAACAACACTGACTCACACATAGAATTTACCATAGAACACCCTGAAAGCTCTGGATCCTTAGCACTTTTAGATTTCAGCTTCAACATCTCTGAAGAAGAAACCTTAACCACTAAATTCTACAGGAATCCCACATGTAGAGACATATTCATACATCTATAGATCGGCCCTCCCTCGTAAGGCTATGCTAGGAATGAGCTAACTCGCATCCGTAAGTAATGCAGCATTGAGGCTGACAAAACCATCGGCAACGAGAAATTCCAACAGGTAATAGAGACCAATGGATACCCCACACCCACCATTGAACACCTCAGGAAACCCCAGAAAACCCGAAGACGGACGCAACACGCTCTTTCCAACACCTGCTTCCTGAAGTTGCCGCATTTCAACGACAGGATCACCACAGCTATCCGCAAAGCTATACGTAAGGAAAACCTCCCTTACATTAGACAGATACGAGCGATGAGTGAACAGATAATACTGGCTTGAATTAAGTTGATTAATAAAATATACATATTTAAAAATAAAATAAATAAATAAACTAAATATTAATATACACAATAGTTTAAAACGAACAGATAATACAATGTTTAATGGCAGTATTAACCGACATATTAATTTAAACGAATAGACTTGGTTTAAATTTAGATTTAAAATTTAAGGAAAAAAAATTTATAAATTTTTTTTAATAAAGATAAATGGATGGATAAATAAATTAGATAGAAATAGATAAATAAAATATTAAAAAAACTAAAGTTTATTCATTTTGTTTTGTTCGTTTATTTATTTATTTGTTAAAAGTCTGGTTAGAATTCAAATTTAACCAGTATTTTCTGCGAGACTGCATTATCACTGCTTCCTTCATATGCACCTTTGAACTTGAGTTGAGCACCGTTTTGAAGAAGAAGAGTTCCCGAAATATTATATCATACGGAGTTTCCACCAGACCATCTTGATACAGGTATTACATAACATTGTAACATTGTGTAGATAAACCGATATATGTGTGTTTGTGAAAAAATAAATAAATATATATATATGTGTATGTATACGGCATAATCACGTTGACACACCGGTTCCCGTTAGATCACCGAAGTTAAGCGGCGTCGAGCCTGGCCAGTACTAAATGGGTAACCATTTGGGAATACCAGGTGCTGTATATGCTCTCGGCATTGTTTCGAGTCGTCTTGTATTACTACTTGCCATTGGAGTCAAGCAATGCCGACTCAAGAGAGCGATTGTTGGGGCCTGCGCACCCCTTGCAATTACAAATTCACGCGCGGGCAGACCCTGGTGGGGAACTCATACGTCGAAATCGACGCGAGAGTCCATCATGTATACATTGTATTAAGGGTGAAACTATTTAATTTGTTCCACCATTATATGTCTTATTTGCTCTAACTTGTGTCTATCCGTCACACCTCTGCATTGTATTGCCTTCTAAGTATCACATTTCTATATACAAATAAACAATGCTTCAAGCAAACTACATAAACGTCTTGCATATATATATATATATATATATATATATATATATATATATATATATATATATAAATTACATTTATAAAAGTATAATGTTAAAATATTTTTATTGCAGCTCTAGTCTAACACTATCGAGCTATTATACAACTTTGGGTTATAAAAATTTATATTTTAAATTTAAATTTAAATATAAATATATATATATACAATGTATAGATTTACTCGTAAACTTATGAATTATTGAATACGTATTCTAGGTAACAAGGTGAGTAAAGTGGTTACATTTTTTTGTAAACTTTACGATTTAAGGTGTGACTCGCAAACTCGGAACGACACAAAAACTCTTAAAACAAGCGAAATATAAATAATTTGATAGAGAAAATAATTTCTCTACATTAAATTCTGAGTTATTTTATGTAACAATATTTTAAGCGGACTGGTGTGAGTGCGTGTGAGCGCGTGTGAGTGCGTGTGAGCGCGTGTGAGCGCGTGCGAGTGCGTGTGAGTGCGTGTGAGTGCGTGTGAGCGCGTGTGAGTGCGTGTGAGTGCGTGTGAGCGCGTGTGAGCGCGTGTGAGTGCGTGTGAGTGTCAATAATATGCAAGTGCATAGACTAATAAACTTATAATTATGAATTATTTGAGACGTATTCTAGGCAGCACGGTAAGTAACGTGTACCCATTTCTTTTTTGTAAACTACACCCTAACCCCATAAAAATAAAAAATAAATTAAAAACTAATGCGTTACACATTGCTTATACACGTCATGTAACGGGTATTTTGCTTGTTCAGTATATATTCACGCATATACTACCATTGGCAGCTGACTTATGCATATTAGTATCGTGTGCAAACAAGGCGATAATTGCTTTTGTCCAAACATTTTATGTAGTATGTAAGTTGCGAAGCACTGAAAAATGATGCCGTTATTTGTTACGACATTGGCACGTCAGGGAGGTCAGCTCCTTATGAATATTTTTACGAACTGCATTTTTTTGTAACGATAGTTTTGTAACGATTGCTTCGCGGTTTCTAATTATTTTTGTGCAACATAAAACCGTCACCTGCTCTTCTTTCGTTTGGCCGGAACGTTTACCATTAACTTTGTTAACTGAAAGCATCTTTGTCCTGCCAAATTCTGTTTGGGTATTAATATATCTGGGGAAAGACAGATTCATTCTCCGATAATGTGGTCGGTAGAAGTAAATGCCTCTAAGGAATAGGAATCTTTTTCAAAGAGCAAAAAATATGAAAGGTGTGACAGTTTGTCTTGTAGATAAGCCGGTCTAGAGTGACGTGGTTTCTCACCTGCTTCTCTGAATAGAACGCCCCAAATGACTTATAATAAAGACGCAAGGACGGATATTCTTAAAATGCATCAATTTAATCTGCTTCAAACATAAGTGTGACAGACCAACAAAAATGCTATTCAGTCAAGCGTAAACGAACAACGAAGGTGCTCTTGAAATCTTAAGCGTGACAAACCTACGGAAATAAAACATCAATTGTTAGCATGACAACCCTACGGAAATACTATATCAAACTTAAGTTTAACAGATCGACGGAAATATTTATCTAATATAAGCGTGACAAACCTACGGAAATACTATATCAAACTTAAGGGTGACAGACCGACGGAAATATTTATCTAATATAAGCGTGACAAACCTACGGAAATACTATATCAAACTTAAGTTTAACAGATCGACGGAAATATTTATCTAATATAAGCGTGACAAACCTACGGAAATACTATATCAAACTTAAGGGTGACAGACCGACGGAAATATTTATCTAATATAAGCGTGACAAACCTACGGAAATACTATATCAAACTTAAGTTTAACAGATCGACGGAAATATTTATCTAATATAAGCGTGACAAACCTACGGAAATACTATATCAAACTTAAGGGTGACAGACCGACGGAAATATTTATCTAATATAAGCGTGACAAACCTACGGAAATACTATATCAAACTTAAGTTTAACAGATCGACGGAAATATTTATCTAATATAAGCGTGACAAACCTACGGAAATACTATATCAAACTTAAGTTTAACAGATCGACGGAAATATTTATCTAATATAAGCGTGACAAACCTACGGAAATACTATATCAAACTTAAGTTTAACAGATCGACGGAAATATTTATCTAATATAAGCGTGACAAACCTACGGAAATACTATATCAAACTTAAGTTTAACAGATCGACGGAAATATTTATCTAATATAAGCGTGACAAACCTACGGAAATACTATATCAAACTTAAGTTTAACAGATCGACGGAAATATTTATCTAATATAAGCGTGACAAACCTACGGAAATACTATATCAAACTTAAGTTTAACAGATCGACGGAAATATTTATCTAATATAAGCGTGACAAACCTACGGAAATACTATATCAAACTTAAGTTTAACAGATCGACGGAAATATTTATCTAATATAAGCGTGACAAACCTACGGAAATACTATATCAAACTTAAGTTTAACAGATCGACGGAAATATTTATCTAATATAAGCGTGACAAACCTACGGAAATACTATATCAAACTTAAGTTTAACAGATCGACGGAAATATTTATCTAATATAAGCGTGACAAACCTACGGAAATACTATATCAAACTTAAGTTTAACAGATCGACGGAAATATTTATCTAATATAAGCGTGACAAACCTACGGAAATACTATATCAAACTTAAGGGTGACAGACCGACGGAAATATTTATCTAATATAAGCGTGACAAACCTACGGAAATACTATATCAAACTTAAGGGTGACAGACCGACGGAAATACAATATAAAACTTTAGCGTGACAGCTATCTAATATATAAAGTAAAGTTAGTCTCTCTCGATGTTTGTCATCAATAGCTTTCTTCCTACAAAATCAATATTTCATTAATATTCACCAGTTATTTTAGTGGATTGTTGCATTTTGTTAAAAAAAAATTAAATTCGATTTTATTTCTTCCACAAAATACATTGACCTAGTCGGAATTTTTATACTAATGTCATTTTCCTCATTGCAAGGTTACTTCCCTTTGTTTGGAACAAAAATATTTTGGAAACACTTTCTGTTTCCAAAATAGTTTTGTTAAGTTAAAAAATTAAAAACAAATTGCAAGTAAAAATAAATACCGGGCTACACCAGGTAGGTATAGCTATTTTAAAATATGATGCGTCGTCCAGTCAATCTTCGTGATTACTGCTGAAACTGTTATTTCAAACTTAAGCGTGAAAGACCGACATATTGAGAGACAAAGCCACTGATAGAGAGGCTTAGACGAATCTAGAACACCAGAAGTCCGTTATATACAGTGATAATATGTTGAAGAGGATAGGAATAAAGACGGTTATCGGATGGCATTTATGAGCAAAGTAAATCGATGAATTGAGATGCGAAAATAAAAGCATGACATCTATTATGCCTTAGTTATGCTTTCACTTCAGAAAGAGCTTAGTTGTTACAGCATCGAACAAATGGTCATAAGATCTAAAGCTCAATTTTCTGCCCTGACAAAGAACATATAACCAGGATCTTAGCTTTTTTTCCTTCTTCTAGTCTTTGATCTTCCCTTTTTAAGTCGGTTTTTTTTTTCATGCATCTTATTCAAAGTTCATAATTATATCGTTCAATAGTTGTCCCGTACACAATTACGCATCCGGAAAACTATCCATAAACAAACATTATCGATTCGTATCCCGAATAACTTATTCTAACTATAATTCTACCTAACTGTATATATAGAGATTATCTCGCTTAATTTTACACGTAAAGGAATCGCTATTTATTCAAATATAGACAGAGATGATGTTTGAATTCTGTAAAGTTGGTGATAGTGACTTGCATAGATGATAACTACCGATGTACTTACCTACATCAATTCGTGCGCAATTATGACAGTTTAGCTGTAAACCAAATTTCACCTGTGTGGCTCAGCTATGAAATACATCGATGTACATACAAACACACAAACATAAATACGGAAGTCTTATCTTATTTATATAGATTATAGATAATATATATATATATAATATATATATATAGACGTAATCTCCCTCTACACCTCAATACCCGCACACCCAGCCATAGACCTCATCACCGACCACATATCTTCCTCTGACAACCTAGAGCTCTTCGGACTAACACCTACTGACATTCACAATCTCTTATACATCATCATCGACAACACATATTTTACCTTTCAGCAGCACTCTTTCAAACAAATTTCCGGCCTCCCCATGGGTTCTAGCCTTTCCGGTCTCTTAGCCATCACCTACATGAACCGGTTAGAACAACGAGCACTTAACTCCTGCCTCTCCTATATATTCTTCTCCAGATATATAGATGACATTCTTATCCTTACATCCTCTCAAGACGAAGCCACACAAATATTCAACACATTCAACAACACCGACCCCCACATACAATTCACCATAGAACACCCAAACGAGTCCGGCTCACTCTCTCTCCTTGATTTCAACCTTAACATCACCGAAGATGGCTCTATACACACTAACTTCTATAGGAAACCTGCCTGCAAAAACCTTTTCATACACTATAAGTCTGCCCTGCCCACAAAAGCCAAATTAAGTTATGCCCATAATGAAATTACCCGAATACAAAATAAATGCTCTTCTGCTGCTGACAAAATATCACACACTAAAAACTTCCACCAAACCCTCCAAAATAATGGCTACCCCGCCCCCACCATAGCCCACCTAAATAAGCCCAAAACACGTAGACACCGCACCCTCGCTAACACATGCTTCTTAAAACTCCCTTTCTTCAGCGATAAGATCACCACCTCCATCCGCAAGGCAATACATAAGGAAAACCTTAACATACAACTAACACATACTGGCACCTCCTTACGCCAACATCTATCTAATAAACACACTAACCACACACCCGAACCCTGCTCCCTGGCCAATTGCCCTATCTCCAACACAGGTCTGTGCCTTCGCACTAACTGTGTTTACAAACTACAGTGTAATAAATGCAAAAAATTTTACATCGGCAACACTACAAGACCGCTACACTTGCGCATAAAGGAGCACTTGAATACCCGTATATCCTCTTTCCACAAACACATAGAGATTTGCTCAAACACTCAGCGCGATATTCACGTCTCCATCTTAGCGTCTGTCAGAAACATCGGTGACCTTAGAATCACAGAATCAATCCTCATCTCCAGTTTAAACCCCTCACTCAATCAACGTCACAGGCTCTACTCACCTTTCATTCTATAATATCTACCCCCCATCCACCAACCAACCCCCATATCTAACACTTAACAGAGTCCGTTTCCACCACTTCACTCATTACTCACCTCCCATAATAAACTCACCATACACCCAAACAATCAAACAGGCCCCTCCCCATATGAACTTCCATCCTTACACACTTTCAACCACAAACCAAAAACCATATTCAGCATACTCGTCTAACCCACCAAAATAAGTCACTCCATAACCTAGCATTATTAATTAATAAATCCAAACACATATAGAATGTATACAAATAACATGCAAATATTAAATAAATAATTCATAAAATAAATTAAACAAGTAAATAATAATAATAAAAAATTAAAAAATAAATAAATAAAAAAAAAAACAAAAAAAAAAAAACAAATATGTAAAGAAATTGATGAATATATATAGATAAACAATTAAACAAACAATAATACATAGATATGTATATATATATGTATATATGCATTATGTGTATATATGTTGTATATATATACTAATATTGTTAAAAAAATTAAAAAAAAAAAAATTAAAAAATTAATTATAAAAAAAAATATTTAAAAAAATCCAGAGTTACTCCCCTTTATCTTATAATAAATATATCAAGTTAATAAGTTAATTCGTTAATCTAATTTGACGAAACTCACAATTAGTAATTAATAACACTTCTTTAATAGATGATAATCGAAATCGATAAGTAGATAGATCTAGAATATTTAAAATATGAGACTAATTACTTTAATTTATATTAAAATTCTTAAATTACGATAGAAAGATAAACAAAATAAAAATACGAAGATAAAACAAAGTAAATATTCAAATATAAAAAAAATAAAAAAATAAAAAAATGATATATATATATTATCAAAACTAACAGTTTATCGAACACCATACACCTAACCAACATTACACTAATATTCTAAACACCAATCATATATTTAACATAATATTAAAATAAAACTTAACTTAATTTATATTCCCTGTGAAACTGTTTTTTTTGTTTTTTTTTGCTGCGGTCTATATCTGGCAGCCATTTTGTTTTGTATTATTCTCTACACAGTCGGAGAAGAATAAAATATTATTCTTCTTCTGGTCTAATTATTTTTGAAAAAGGGATGTCTTTTCCCGAAATATCAAATAGTGATTTTTAATCACCCGGACATCACACGAACAGCTAAAACACTCTTGCTGTTATGTAAGAAAAAAAAAAAAAAAAGGAAAAAAAAGGAAAAATAAATAGTAAGTCTTATATCGTATTCGATTTATTTTTATTGTTTTTGTTCCTTTCCTTTCAACTTGCATCTTACCCGGAATTGCATTGCCCACAGCCTTTCAAAAACTTACTACTACTATACCCAGCAATGCTTCAAGCAAACTACCATTCTCTACTATATATATATATATATATATATATATATATATATAAATGAATAAATGCGAAATTCTTTTTTCATTTACCACTTCTAAATTATAATCAAAACGTATTACTGTTATTTAAATCAATAATACAATGTAAAATCTTGATATTCTGTATATATAGTGCAGATAAACGATTAAGATAGAACATCTTGACAGCCTAATTAGCATAACTATTTTTAAACCGTTCATAAATAATTAATGTTTGGTATGATAATTTGGAATTGCATTAGCTTATGTTTGCTATCCATATGCAATAGTTTCGTCTATATTAACAGTAATTAATTAAAGTTATTTAATAAATAAATCGGAAAAAAAATCTAAAACACCTTAAGTTTTAAACTACCTG
This sequence comes from Sepiola atlantica, assembly GCA_963556195.1. Lineage (NCBI taxonomy): Eukaryota > Metazoa > Mollusca > Cephalopoda > Sepiida > Sepiolidae > Sepiola > Sepiola atlantica. Next base: position 101,621,258 of record OY744530.1, read on the forward strand.
CACTCGCAACGACCTTACAGAAGGTCGTGGCTCACTACTAGCGAGGCAGAAGCGTGAAAAGAAAGGGGAGGGGAGAGGGTGGCTGTCTCACTCTCTTTCTATCTCTTTCATTTTTCTCTCAGCCTCTTTTTGCAGTTTTAACATTTTCCGTGAAAAATAAATGAAATAACTTTTTTTATTAATTAAGTTAATGCCTAATCTATAAATTTTAACAACAAACTTATTTTTTATGTTTACAAAGACCTTTTCATTAATTTCATCGACAAATAATTTTTTTTTAAATAGTAGCACTGTGATCGGTCCAAATTACGAAAAAAATAGAGATTCGTATTTTGTGTATGATTGTAGATTAACATCCTCCGCTAAACTACCCCCTCCCACCCACCCCCAAAATATTCCACCGTTTTTAGTGCAAACAACCTGAAAAGCTTGAAAGAAAGAAGAAAATAAAAAAGACAATTATTTTAGAATTTAAAGTGGGGGAAAATTTTCGTATATAAATTCAATGTAAAATTATCCCATTTTTCGGGCCAGTTTTAGGGCATTAACTAAATTCTTTTTTGTTGTGGGAGTTGAATCCGCTGCATTTTCTTTTGGGAGGCGGGAGCGCTATTATTGTAGGAGATTACGTGTGGTTTTATGACCTTGCCACTCGGACTTAAGGTTAGTGGTACAAAACTTGTTTAGTTCCCTAAAAGGAGAGAATGACCCGGAAATTGGGGAACATTTTACGTTAAATATATATGCAATTGATCCCTCACTCTAAATTCTAAATAGTTGTTTATCTTTCTTTCCGTCTTTCATGGTGTTAACATGTAATCGCCTAAAAAAGCAGAATGTCATTTTAGTATTAATTGCAAATTTACCCATACTTTTTTTTTTTTAACTATACACCCCATTTTAATTTTAAGTAATTGATTTTAGTTGTGTTTACCTTTCCCGTGAAAATTAAATGAATAACTTTAAAATGATATAACTTATTAAATATCTGATTTTCATAGAATAAATAAAAATATTGAAAGTTTGGATATTATTGTTGATTAACAATCCCACCCCTCATTCGATAAAATGAGATTCTACTTTTTTAGGCGATTACGCGTGAATGCCTTGAAAAACCTGGCGGAAAGAGAAACCACACAAAAAATATTTTAGAATTTAGAGTAAGGGATCTGTTTCGCATATAAATTTAACATAAAACATAACATAAAATAATCCTCGATTTTCGGGTCATTCTAGGGTTTTATGGCAGTTTACCATTTTTTACCATTGGAGAAGAATTATGTGCGTTATTATTTTGGGGCAATTGCATGTGGCTGTCTGACCTTGCCAGTCGAACTTAGAGTTAGTGTTTAAAATATATAAATTAACTGCCCCTTAGAAATGAGATTCTTCTTTTTAGGGCCATTCTATTTAGAATGGCCCTAAAAAGAAGAATCTCATTTCTAAGGGTGGGGGGTAATTTAGCTGAGGGAGTTAGTTAATCTATAAATTTACCAAATTTTGGTGTTAAAATTATGGAATTCTCTAAGTAAAAAAAACATTTTTATTAATGCACCTCCCAATTAATTGCTGCCCAGAGGGCGGGTAGGGTTTGTTAGTATATATATATATATATATATATATATATATATATATATCAACCAACTTATTCATCCATGGTTGACGGATCGAGGGTCATTATCTGTACTGCCTTCTGTCACGCTTGTATTCTCAACAGTTGTGTTGGAAAGTGTGTACCATATCCACATGGATTTCCTTGAGTGTTATAGCTTTCTTTTGCACAGACTTTATGGCTGTCTCTGCCTCTGTTTATCGCACATCTCTCACGTTTTTTCATAGAAACTGAGACAGAAACTTATGTTTTACAGCAACACAGATTGTCAGGCCGAGGCTCAGAACATGTTGAACCTCCTTCGTTCTTTGGTAAAAACATAGTGAGGTTATTGATTTTATTTTCAACAAATTTTCACACCGGATTCATCTCCATCGCTAAGGGTTACAAAATAACCGATTCGAAAAGTAAATGAAAAAAACATTTATGTTTCAGATGTTTAAAGATGAGGATTGATAATTTGTATTATTAAGACTACTATTTTCATCTTGGTTTTTATTGTCTACGAGGTTTCGGCCGCTGTAATCTCTTTTTTTTTTTTCAGATGCATCTTTTCGAACTTGTGAATCTTTATGTCGAACTCTGGAACCTATACAGAATTTCAAACTGAGCCCTTATTTAATCTAGGGAGGTCGACTGCTTACCTTACGGCAGCCATAACCGGGTAGACGTGTTAAGTATTGCTGAACTGGGATGTTATTTTTATTTTTTTATTTTTTTGTTTTTGCGAATATTTTTGTGGGCCCGACGGCCAACTCGAGCAAAATCAACGATTTCCCGCCTTGTGCGTCCAAACAATACGAGTGGTACGGTAGGATGCGAATCGTGTGAGTCGCTAACCAGACATTGGTGCGGAAGGCAGACGAATAACCAGCTAATGGTGACATTAAGAATTACATAGGTGGATGTTACCGATGATGCGCCTGTGTCCATTCACCATCGATCAGCTCAGCTTGAAATTTTGTAGGTGATTTTAAAATGTGATTCTAATCGTAAGCAGTGCAATATGGTTGATGAATTGCAACAGCTACACAATAATAGACATACAATAATAAAAAGACTAACCCCATAAACATTGAGCAAAATCATGCAAAGTCATGCAAAATCATGCAAAATCATGCAAAGTCATGCAAAGTAATGCAAAGTCATGCAAAGTGCTTAAAATTAAAGCCGGTTACAATATATTACTATCATAACTCGCAGAAAGAATGGTTGTTGATTTTTATTTATTAAAAAATCATAAATTTTACAAGCGACTTTTGACAAACTGTTTGTTAAAATATAAATTTTATTTTATTCATATTAACTATTACATTTGCCAAATATTTGAGCAACACATGAGTAGGGCTTAGTAGTAGTATAAAATATACTTATGGCAAGTAAGCTACATAGTAACGTTTGTGTTTCATTCTAGGAGAACATCAGGATAATTGCATGGATTTACATTCTACGATTGTTTTTTTATAAACTTCTGCTTTGAATTAAACAGAACCCCTGTTTTTACAACCACCTGACTATCTATCCTTTTCTTCTAACATCTATTATTGTACTAAAGCTGAGTTAATGAACGTTTGATTCATAAATCTCTTTTCTTATATATTGGATTGATCAAAAAGTTCGTTCGTTTTTTGCATGTCATTTTCCGACCTACTAAAGATCGTGTTCTATTCATATTCTTAAAGTCCTGTATTTGGTGTAGCAGGTATGTTGCCGTTAGTGTGTAATAAGCCTTCGATCAGAGGAGTTCTTATATTTTTGCTTGTATTTCAGGCCATGAAATAGAAGATCAAACAGAGCATTACCGACATCTGATGCTTTTTTACTACAGAAACGGAAAAAGGCTACCGAAACCTGCATAAATATATGTCATGTGTATGTGTAAAATGCTGTTACAGAACGGGTGTGTCAGAAATGGTTTGCTCGATTCCGAAATGGAAACTTTTCAATGAGAGATGCTCGTCGCTCTGACCGGCCAAAGATGATTGACAGTAACCAAGCGAAAGCCGTAGTTGAACTAGATTGTCGTTCGACAACCAGACAAATCGCAGACATTCTCAAGATTTCCATATTGATCGACGGTTCGTCCGTAGTCCCTTCTGTCGACAGAAACAGCAGTTTGTCTCTCTGACAATAGATGCTCAGTGAATAGTGAGGTCTCTTGATAGTTGTGGTAGTAGTCGTGTCGCTGTGGTATTTTCACAGCAGAAACAGAGTTTCTTCTACTCTGGTTGTGATGTTATCAACCTTCTTTATCTTTTTAGCTGATTAGCAGATTTCAAATAAACTAATAAAATAGTTTCCGGATTTTTAGATAAAGATTGATAAATTGGATTATTTGGATTATTCGAACTACTTTTATTTTTTCAAACAAACCCTTCATGTATGGTAGACACACTGTGGTGAGGTTTCGATATTCGGTACACATTTCCCGAGTTCGACATAAAGATTTCAAAGTTGGACAATGTTCACCTGAAGAAGGTCAGAGGTTATATCAGTCGAAACGTTGTGAGAATAACATAAAAATGAGAACAATAGTCCGAATAGTCCGAATAATACAAAAGAAAAAACATCAATAACATTGTGCCTAATGGCCCGTGTTCTTTGTTGCATTATTCTGTTACATCATTATTTGAGATTCCATTCACTCGCTGTGTTCCTCGAAGGGGTAAACGAAGCCAAGGCTTCGAAAGAAAAGTGCCCAAACAGCCAGTTCGCAGACGAAAGTGACAGATTTTTCTGTCTTCTTCGCCACGTCTCATTTCGGACTTCCTATCCGTGACTTCATATCCTTACGTACTCCTAAGCTCTAACTTAACTTCTAAATGGAATTGTTCATCCTCTGCTTAATTGTAACCTGAAGTGGAAAATACTGCTCTTAACATTAGTTTCACATACTCGCACCCAAATATTATTACCAGGCTTTTAGTTAGACTGTCACGTCATTTAAATTTGAAATAACATTTTTATCAATAAATTAAGCCAATTAAAGATAATATGAAAACGAAATAATGTACATTGAAATGTCAATAACATGAAAATGCGTAAGATTTTATTTTTTTTAATGTTTCTTATATTTTATTTTTTAAAGCAATAAATACAGTTTGTATGATATTTATAACAAATTGAATTCAAGTTTTGAAGAAAGCTATACAAATAATAGAAAAATGATAAGTCGCGCCATTTTAATTTTATCCTCCAAATATCTATGTTCACGGCGATTTAGCAATTAAATTAAAGTTGTAGATAAATGCAATAAGCAAATATCAGGTCTATAAAACTTTCGGATGATACTCACAATTGGCTGTCAATCATTTTAATTGAAATTTATTTACAAATGTTTGTTTCTTTGTAGATCTTTAAAAACAACTGTGAATGATTCATTGAAAGAAGAAATTGAGGGAAGAATGTCTTTCTTAAATTCATAAAGAAAAACAAGTTCTTAAGTTCAGTGTACTTTTTAATTACTTTAACCAAAAAGAACCACAATTTCAATTGCAACTCATTAACACAAGTGTAATTATACGGATATACTAAAATGAGGCAAGGGTCGGACGGTTTAGGATAAAAAAAAACGGATGAAACCGTCTCAACTCGCAAAAATCTAATGGAAAAAATAATAAATTGAAAGATTATTTGAAACAAAGTGAGTTGGAAAATTGTAAAACGCAGTTGTTTGTGTGGACATTCTTTTTGTATGACGTTAATCATCGGACAATATTTTTTGAAACAAATTAATCAAATAATTCTAAAAATGGGTTAAGTAATTCAAATGAAAAATATTGCATCTAAATTGTAAGCAAATGAACATTAACATTGGTCTGACGCAGTCCTTTGATTTATAAAAGCCGAAAAGTACAGCAGACAGACAGAGAAATAACCTGATGAAAATGGAATGAGTGAAGAGGAGTATCATATGACATTTAGTGTATGCTGTTTTAGTATCATCAAACGGGGCTAATATTCAGAAGAGCTGGAGAAATGTAGCAGATTATAGGTTACTAGCAGGACTTGTGTCATGGCGTTGCCCGGGAAAATTGAAGAAACCAAGAATCTGAATCTCCGGAAATAAATTGTCCGGAAAGGACCGGAAAGATTCTTTTCACTCTAAATGATAAACTTTGTCCACGATTCGTAAATACTATTCGTAAATAGCATGTGTTATATTAAATTGAAAGCGTGCATTGGATTAGAAAACAGTAAAACTGAATAGTTAACGAGATGCTCTTTTGCAAAGCAATATGCAAATTAGTTGACCTTACGACGTCGATCGCATAAATATAATCAATATATTAGAAAGGTATTGTTCTTCTGTTATGATTGTTGCGCTTTAATCTCACTGTTATTGTGATAAATGGGGCAATTTATGAATAGACAGATTATGGTTTTCAGTAACTAAAAAAAGTTAAATAAATAAATGATCCAAGGAATATGAACAAAATAGTGAATAGACGAAAATGCTGCCAAATTGCTAAAAGACAAAAGTTCAATAAATGAAGAACGTAGGTAATTCTCGCTTCTCACGATGCAAAAAAGTTTTGTGTTATCAAATTTTTCTTCATTTCTTTTTCTGCGGATGATTTTGAAAAATCAGTTGTTTTGTTTGGATCATTGGAAGTTCTTAATACAAGCATGGCGTCTGTTGAATTGTCATTTAGCATCTCTTCTGAGACTGTTTCATTATCAAAATGGACATCGCTGTCATTGGTACTGTTTAAAACACTAGTATTAGTATCGCTTGTAAAAGAATTAGTTACGTTAACATTTGTGTGATTGTAACTGATAATGTCGATGTTAATCGTTTCGTCAATATTATACTCACCAAAACTATCGTTACGGTTACTATTATTACTACTTGTATTACGGTTACTATTATTACTACTTGTATTAATGGTGTTGCTCTTACTAATGTGACTGTTATTGTAGATGTTACTGTTGTGTTTACTAGTGTTATTATTAGTAGTAAAATGAATGTCTGTGTTGATAGTTTTATCTGTTTGTAAATTTGTAGTGCGGCTCCGATTTTCTACGTTGCCATAACTGTGATTTTTATTGATTACATTGTTATCATGATTAGTAAAGTTGGTATTCATAGTATTATTGCTATCACCGAATGACTTTTTAATACCGAAGGCTTGAATAGCAATTAGATCAGGCGATTTTGTATGTTGCCGTATCGGGAAGAGCCATGGCAGATTGGTATTCTTTTTTTCAGAACGAGGTGATTGTTCTGTCCAAGATGTCCCCCACCACTTCCGGTTTATATTCGGGTTGCTGATTGTCTCGCTTGAAACAAGATATGGTTTGATCGTCACTTTTCTAGCCATGAGCCGCGTTGAGATGGTCGTTATATTAGAGTCATTATCAACACGTCTGTTTTCTTTTTCATCTTCTTGCAGTCTCTGCTTCCGTTTCTGCTGTTTTTGCTGCAACTTCCGCTGCCTTTGCATCATCCACTGCTGCAGCCGACTTTGTAACAGTTGACGACGTCGTAGATCTTTCCAGCGGTTCTGTAATTTGGGAGGTTGCGTTTGGAGTTGAGGCTGGGTGATATTTATTGTTTGTTGCAAAGTCTTTTCTTTCGCCGATTGTTTATGTTCTGTCGGGTTATCTCTCTTGTTTTTCCCTAACGTCGATCTCGATTCATGCTGACTCTCTAGCGGAACAATGACGCTCCCTACGGGCGTAACGGTCGGGACCTTTGATTGCCGCTCTTTGTCACCTTTTTCTTTCTCCATTGTCGAATCATTTACACTAATTTCTTTTTTAGTAGAGTCTCGAAAGGAACCGTGCGAATTTTTCTGCGTGTTACCCTTTGACATTTTCTGGATATCAATTCTGGAGGGACGTTTCGGGTCTTTCGGTCGTCCATTTAGTCCATTCTCAATGGATCTTTCCAGCATGAGTTTTTCTTGTAATCGACAACTTCTATCGTGCTTCCAGTTACATAAGGTACCGTCAAAAACCAGGCCCAATGGACATTTTTGACGGTAAGGGTAGCCATTAGCACACAGGTAAAAATGCTCGCAAGAGAAAGGGTCTGGAAAGAGACCTACCGAAGAGGAACACTGGAAACCTGTAAAATACACAAAGAATGTTAATTATAATAATTAATTATAATAATTCAATAGGACGAGTCTTCAGACTGTATATCACAACTTCACCTAGTACTGGGGTTGTTTTAGTTCACCTAACTAGTATGTAAGTAAAATATGTCTTAATTTCAAACGGAAAAAAGGAACTCGTGTGGCCAATGTTTGTCTTGTACTAATGAGTCATTACTTATCAATTCTAAAAACACTCGAAGATAGATTGAAAGTTGAATGATAATGAATCATATGAGGATTGAAAATCACGACATATCACCAACGACCAACCCAGAACAGCAATTATTTCCCATTTGTCAGAAACATAGCTCATGGAATATCAGGGGAGAAACGAAAGTTATAAGGCTGCCGAAAGGAAACCTAAGATCTACTTTCTACTTTCCATCAGAATGTTTGGACGTTGGCTCCCATCAAGCTCATTCGTCTTTTCACAACTCCCGTTATTTTTATGTTGCTCACCTTATCGGACGAGCCAATGTCTGCTTGATGGAGTCATCAGTTTAGTCGCCGACAGCCCGACCTCGAAACAGATAGTTTGCGTGGTACTAAAAGTTGGTAAAAGTAGGTAAAAAGCCAGACCTGATTGTATTTTTGAAATCTTCAATATCTTGAAATCTTCAATATCTATTATCACTACATCAGCAAACTCATTTGTAATATTTGTAGGAATTGTCTCTAATCATATGAAGCAAATCAACCGAACATTTATCAAGCTTTTACCCCATAAATAGCTATGATGATTGATCATCTTCTTGTCTGTTTATCTCAGAGGCTCAGAGGAGTGTGTTGTTTAATCAAATAACGCGTCCCTGTCTTGTGTCTATATCTCTCTCTGTTCTCTTTTTCTCTCTCTTTCTCTCACTCTCTCTCTCTCTTTCTCTCACTCTCTCTCTCACTCTCTCTATCATTCTCTCTCTCTCATTCTCTCTCTTTCTCTATCATTCTCTCTCTCTCTCTCTCTCTCTCTCTCTATATATATATATATATATATATATATATATATATATATATATATATATTATAATATAAAATGAAGTAATAAAATAAGGTGTCAATCAAATTTTATTAGAATTCAAAGTTCAAGCAAAGTATCCTTAAGTCCTTAGCTCATGAGTTTTCAAAGATAATTCTTCTCTTCAGAGGACCATTACCGCAATTATACTACTACAGGTAATAAAATTACGCTTTGAAAATATATATCAGTTTTTATCCGGATGTTTCACTAATTATAAGATATTAGTTGACGTTTATATCTTTTGTTGGATTGCTTCATATATATATATATATATATATATAATCTGACGTTATGTTAACACCTGTGAGTTTCTTGAAATAGAACTTTCTGTGTGTTAAAAATAGAACGTTATACTTAATAATCAGAGGGCGGGTAACCAAATGTTCGAGTGGACGCCGGCTATTACATCATATTCTATTACAATCTGATTTAATTACGTAACTCAATTATATAGACTCTAAAAAATGAATTTAATTAGTTTCATTGATAATTTTTATTAAGATTATTATCGAAGAAAATATTTTTAATACATCTGGAAATCTGAAAAAAACAATCATGAGTGTATATTTGCCAATATTAATTTATTTGAAGCTTTAGAACAAATTGATTATGTAAATTTGAAAGACGCGTGATGTTTGGGGAAGTTTTGGAATGGATATATATAGGAGCTGATAAGTAGATATAAAAAGAGAGCGATCAAAACTAATAATATAGTTTCGGTTTGAGACAGACAAACAGATACATAATCTCCATTATTAATAGATATATTTTGGGGGACGCTTAAGGTAGTATCTGTTCTGTAGTCATGATACTATCCTACCAGGCGTTACGTCCTTCTTTGAGAAGGGGATACTAGTATCTCTTCGCTAGTTATACTACCAACCCTCCACCCTAGGCATTACCCCGTCCTTTGGGGAGAGCAGTGTAGTATCACAAAGATTGATTATTTTTAATTGCAACATTGGCAAAAGTTTCAAAAAGTTTTATACGCTGATTTATTCGTAAATATATTATTGCACTATCTTTTATTGGGAGATGCTGATGTAATATCCGTTCTGTTGTCATAGGAGTGCCCTCCAATGCATTACCTCCTATTAGGTATTACATCTTTCTAATGTAGTATCCGTTCTGTTGTCATAGGAGTGCCCTCCAATGCATTACCTCCTATCAGGTATTACATCTTTCTAATGTAGTATCCGTTCTGTTGTCATAGGAGTGCCCTCCAATGCATTACCTCCTATTAGGTATTACATCTTTCTAATGTAGTATCCGTTCTGTTGTCATAGGAGTGCCCTCCAATGCATTACCTCCTATCAGGTATTACATCTTTCTAATGTAGTATCCGTTCTGTTGTCATAGGAGTGCCCTCCAATGCATTACCTCCTATTAGATATTACATCTTTCTAATGTAGTATCCGTTCTGTTGTCATAGGAGTGCCCTCCAATGCATTACCTCCTATTAGGTATTACATCTTTCTAATGTAGTATCCGTTCTGTTGTCATAGGAGTGCCCTCCAATGCATTACCTCCTATTAGGTATTACATCTTTCTAATGTAGTATCCGTTCTGTTGTCATAGGAGTGCCCTCCAATGTATTACCTCCTATTAGGTATTACATCTTTCTAATGTAGTATCCGTTCTGTTGTCATAGGAGTGCCCTCCAATGCATTACCTCCTATCAGGTATTACATCTTTCTAATGTAGTATCCGTTCTGTTGTCATAGGAGTGCCCTCCAATGCATTACCTCCTATTAGGTATTACATCTTTCTAATGTAGTATCCGTTCTGTTGTCATAGGAGTGCCCTCCAATGCATTACCTCCTATTAGGTATTACATCTTTCTAATGTAGTATCCGTTCTGTTGTCATAGGAGTGCCCTCCAATGCATTACCTCCTATCAGGTATTACATCTTTCTAATGTAGTATCCGTTCTGTTGTCATAGGAGTGCCCTCCAATGCATTACCTCCTATCAGGTATTACATCTTTCTAATGTAGTATCCGTTCTGTTGTCATAGGAGTGCCCTCCAATGCATTACCTCCTATTAGGTATTACATCTTTCTAATGTAGTATCCGTTCTGTTGTCATAGGAGTGCCCTCCAATGCATTACCTCCTATTAGGTATTACATCTTTCTAATGTAGTATCCGTTCTGTTGTCATAGGAGTGCCCTCCAATGCATTACCTCCTATTAGGTATTACATCTTTCTAATGTAGTATCCGTTCTGTTGTCATAGGAGTGCCCTCCAATGCATTACCTCCTATTAGGTATTACATCTTTCTAATGTAGTATCCGTTCTGTTGTCATAGGAGTGCCCTCCAATGCATTACCTCCTATTAGGTATTACATCTTTCTAATGTAGTATCCGTTCTGTTGTCATAGGAGTGCCCTCCAATGCATTACCTCCTATTAGGTATTACATCTTTCTAATGTAGTATCCGTTCTGTTGTCATAGGAGTGCCCTCCAATGCATTACCTCCTATCAGGTATTACATCTTTCTAATGTAGTATCCGTTCTGTTGTCATAGGAGTGCTCTCTAATGCATTACCTCCTATTAGGTATTACATCTTTCTAATGTAGTATCCGTTCTGTTGTCATAGGAGTGCCCTCCAATGCATTACCTCCTATTAGGTATTACATCTTTCTAATGTAGTATCCGTTCTGTTGTCATAGGAGTGCCCTCCAATGCATTACCTCCTATCAGGTATTACATCTTTCTAATGTAGTATCCGTTCTGTTGTCATGGGAGTGCCCTCCAATGCATTACCTCCTATTAGGTATTACATCTTTCTAATGTAGTATCCGTTCTGTTGTCATAGGAGTGCTCTCCAATGCATTACCTCCTATCAGGTATTACATCTTTCTAATGTAGTATCCGTACTGTTGTCATAGGAGTGCCCTCCAATGCATTACCTCCTATTAGGTATTACATCTTTCTAATGTAGTATCCGTTCTGTTGTCATAGGAGTGCTCTCCAATGCATTACCTCCTATCAGGTATTACATCTTTCTAATGTAGTATCCGTACTGTTGTCATAGGAGTGCCCTCCAATGCATTACCTCCTATCAGGTATTACATCTTTCTAATGTAGTATCCGTTCTGTTGTCATAGGAGTGCCCTCCAATGCATTACCTCCTATCAGGTATTACATCTTTCTAATGTAGTATCCGTTCTGTTGTCATAGGAGTGCCCGCCAATGCATTACCTCCTATCAGGTATTACATCTTTCTAATGTAGTATCAGTTCTGTTGTCATAGGAGTGCCCTCCAATGCATTACCTCCTATCAGGTATTACATCTTTCTAATGTAGTATCAGTTCTGTTGTCATAGGAGTGCCCTCCAATGCATTACCTCCTATCAGGTATTACATCTTTCTAATGTAGTATCAGTTCTGTTGTCATAGGAGTGCCCTCCAATGCATTACCTCCTATTAGGTATTACATCTTTCTAATGTAGTATCCGTACTGTTGTCATAGGAGTGCCCTCCAATGCATTACCTCCTATCAGGTATTACATCTTTCTAATGTAGTATCAGTTCTGTTGTCATAGGAGTGCCCTCCAATGCATTACCTCCTATCAGGTATTACATCTTTCTAATGTAGTATCAGTTCTGTTGTCATAGGAGTGCCCTCCAATGCATTACCTCCTATCAGGTATTACATCTTTCTAATGTAGTATCAGTTCTGTTGTCATAGGAGTGCCCTCCAATGCATTACCTCCTATCAGGTATTACATCTTTCTAATGTAGTATCCGTACTGTTGTCATAGGAGTGCCCTCCAATGCATTACCTCCTATCAGGTATTACATCTTTCTAATGTAGTATCAGTTCTGTTGTCATAGGAGTGCCCTCCAATGCATTACCTCCTATCAGGTATTACATCTTTCTAATGTAGTATCAGTTCTGTTGTCATAGGAGTGCCCTCCAATGTATTACCTCCTATCAGGTATTACATCTTTCTAATGTAGTATCCGTACTGTTGTCATAGGAGTGCCCTCCAATGCATTACCTCCTATTAGGTATTACATCTTTCTAATGTAGTATCAGTTCTGTTGTCATAGGAGTGCCCTCCAATGCATTACCTCCTATCAGGTATTACATCTTTCTAATGTAGTATCAGTTCTGTTGTCATAGGAGTGCCCTCCAATGCATTACCTCCTATCAGGTATTACATCTTTCTAATGTAGTATCCGTACTGTTGTCATAGGAGTGCCCTCCAATGCATTACCTCCTATCAAGTATTACATCTTTCTAATGTAGTATCCGTTCTGTTGTCATAGGAGTGCCCTCCAATGCATTACCTCATATCAGGTATTACATCTTTCTAATGTAGTATCCGTTCTGTTGTCATAGGAGTGCCCTCCAATGCATTACCTCCTATCAGGTATTACATCTTTCTAATGTAGTATCAGTTCTGTTGCTATAGGAGTGCCCTCCAATGCATTACCTCCTATCAGGTATTACATCTTTCTAATATAGTATCAGTTCTGTTGTCATAGGAGTGCCCTCCAATGCATTACCTCCTATCAGGTATTACATCTTTCTAATGTAGTATCCGTACTGTTGTCATAGGAGTGCCCTCCAATGCATTACCTCCTATCAAGTATTACATCTTTCTAATGTAGTATCCGTTCTGTTGTCATAGGAGTGCCCTCCAATGCATTACCTCATATCAGGTATTACATCTTTCTAATGTAGTATCCGTTCTGTTGTCATAGGAGTGCCCTCCAATGCATTACCTCCTATCAGGTATTACATCTTTCTAATGTAGTATCAGTTCTGTTGCTATAGGAGTGCCCTCCAATGCATTACCTCCTATCAGGTATTACATCTTTCTAATATAGTATCCGTACTGTTGTCATAGGAGTGCCCTCCAATGCATTACCTCCTATCAGGTATTACATCTTTCTAATGTAGTATCAGTTCTGCTGTCATGATACAATCTTCTTTTTGACTACCTAAACCGCAATTTTACGGCATATCAACATTTCCTTTAATAATTTACTACTGAAACCGCAATTGTACGCCATATAAACCCTTTCTTGATTAATTTACTACACAAACCGAAATTTTACGGCATATCAACTCTTTCTTCACTAATTGTATACCCAAGCCGCAATTTTACGGCATATTAACCCTTTCTTTAGTTATTTAATATCAAAACAACAATTTTTCGGCATATCAACCATTCCTTCGGTTATTTTATACCTAAATCACAATTGTATGGAATATTAACATTTTCTTTTGTAATGTACCACGACATATCAACTCTTTCATCAGTTATTTGATACCCAAACAACAACTTACGGCATATCACCCCTTTCTTTAGTCATGTAATACCCAAAGTACAATTTTACGACATATAGTCATATTCTTCAATCATTTAGTACTTACACCACAATGTTACGGCATACCAACGCTTTATTTAGTCATTTAATACGAAAGCCACAATTTTACGGTATAAGAACTCATTCTTTTGTCATTTAATACTCAAGCCGAAATTGTACGGCATATAAACTATTTCTTCAGTCATTTAATATTCAAACCACAACTTTACAGCATATGAACCCTGCTTTCTTTGTAAACATATATATATATATATATGTTCTAGTCTCATATATATTGTTTTCGGTTTCTTTAGTAAAGTAGTTTCTTACGCAATGCGTAGGTGTGCGTGAGGAAGCAGCATCTTTGGTAAATAATTCATTACTTATTTAATATATATATATATTAAATAAGTAATGAATTATTTACCAAAGATGCTGCTTCCTCACGCACACCTACGCATTGCGTAAGAAACTACTTTACTAAAGAAACCGAAAACAATATATATGAGACTAGAACATAGCATAGCATCCAGAAAGACTTTGAGTTAATGTTCCAGCTCCGCAGAGAGCACTATTCGCTTATTCGACGCAACATTTGTCCATATAAAACGCGGACGACCCTAAAAAAGAACAACACTTACTCAAAAAAAAAGAATGACTTGCACTGATATAAAATAGCGTTCAACGGATTTTTTTCGTGCTGTTCATGCCACAGTGTAGTTAAGAGTCAAATCGGTTTTGTTTCTTTCCTTTATACAAATGAGTTTATTGACCATAATAACTTTTGGCACGTGGATACCGAAGAAACAAGAAAAATAAATGTCAATAAATAAAGTTAAATTTACATTCAGAGACAAAGCTGTATACTTATAATACATTTTATTTTAACACACATACACACACATATATATATATATTCTCAGCAACCCGGTTAGTAACATGGTCACAATACTTTTTTGTAAACTTTGTCATTTAGGGAGTACGTCTACCTAAACTCGAGCCCGCCCCCCCCCAAAAAAAAATATGTTAGATACCACAAATTTAATAGAAAAAAGAATTTATCTGCATTAAATTTTCAGTTATATTAAGCAAACCATTTTAAGAGGATCAGTGTGTGCTTGGTAGAATTCTAAACTATTTAACTTATCACATTATGAACTATAGAATATTTATTCTACGCAACAGAGTGAGTAACGTGGGTATATTTATTTATCATTTTTTTTTGTAACCGAAACGGTACCATACGCCCCCCCCCCCCCTCAAGAAAAAAAGATTAAAATTTAAAAATAATGCTATGTTTATTTGCTGATAGCAGTCTCGGGACGGGTATTCTATTTCTGCTAGTATATATATATATATATATATATATATATATATATATATATATATATATATATATATATAATCATTATAAATAATATTTTACAAATTAACCCATATACAGATGTGGTTCATGCCAAACCTGCAATCATCAGTATAGGAGGAGACTATCCTGCCGGTGACACGGTTCGAACCCCAATACGAAAGTCATATTTGTCCACCACGCATTGCCTAGAAATAGGAGAGTAATTCAACGTTTAAATGGCAAATTTAGCGGTCATATGAGCAAGTCGTCAAGAGAACTCGATAAGTGGGACCTAGAGTATCACAGTATATATATATATATTCTAGCCGAAGTACCTATCAACGCCTGGTTTCTAAAACCTTTCTCTTCTGCATATCTGTTCAAATGAAAAAAGATTTTTTTTACTTTAAATCGCAATCAATTATTTTTAAGTGCAATATTCAGGTTTAAGTTATGCTTGTTATCAACTAGGAAATCACTGAGACGCTATAGCAAAACAAAAAACAATTGTAGATTCTAACCTTGAAAGATAGCATAAAATAGGGGAACTGAGGCGAACGCTTATCCACACGGTAATTAAATAAAACGAAAATATTTGGGGGGTTTTAATCCACGTAAAGTGGTATACAAAAGTAACAATCTATTTTACTTCTCCGCATAAATCTAAAATAGATTTATTGCCTAAAATGAATAAAGAAAAATAAAGAAAAGTTCTATTTTGAATTAAAAAAAAAAGAATGTCAAATCCGTACGCTGATTTAACTGAAAAAACAATCTTGGCTTATTTTGATATTTATTTTTCTTGCTAGTAGTGAACCGTTCAGATTATTATGTTGTTCGGTCGGCCAATAATAGGAAATATTAAACTGGAAATGTGGGACCATTTGTCTCCAATGTTATTTGACCTACTTTTACTTTTGAATGAGTTTTAAGAAAGGTTCAAAAACTTTTGACATTGATAAGAACATCGGATTGAATTTGCTAATTTCACATCTGAGCTTAGTTTGGCCCTGCAATCACCCGTTTAACTGTGAAGGGAGAAGAATAAAAGAAAGAAAGGGAAAGACAATGGGAAAAAAAGAAAGAAAATGACAAGAACGAATAAAAGAGAAAGAAGGAAAATGACAAGAACGAATAAAAGAGAAAGAAGGAAGGTGGGAACGCACGCTGCAGCAACACAAGAGGGGAAAAAGTGTTATCACTTGCCTGCAGTTAAAAGTTGAGTCTGTTGAAGACAATGAACGTCGGAAGAGTGACGACAAATGCCGAGGCCGCTGTCGAAGAGAAGACGATGGGGACAGGCTCTCTGGTGTGCCATTCCATAATTACAGACGAAAAAGATCGAACAGTTGTCGGGATGGCGGAACATGCCGAACATATCCGGACACACAAATTGAGCCGACGTACCACTGACAACTGCAAAGAAAAGAATAAAAGACAGAAATATTAGTATATAAATACATATGCATATATCAAGCCCTGCAGACTAGATAAATCGTTCGTTTAGTAAGGCTACTCGCGCCAAAAATACCATCAACAAACATATATACCTTAATACATAGTGTCGGAAATATATTTCCAATATTACAGACATGAAAACGTTCATTTTGTCCGCTGTCTGATTGAGCAACGAGATATGGTTACCATGCTAGTAAAAACGTAAACAGGGATTTGACGTAAAACTTGGGGGATGAATTATATGTACAATATAGGCGTTCATCTGACGTACAGCTTGTTAGTGAAGTGGTCCAAAACACCGGCCGTGTTAAGCAATTGCTCTTCTGAGTATTTGGTTTGTTTGTTTATGTCCGGCCCCGCGGACTAACTAAATAGTTTGCTTAGTAACATCGCCCGCGCAAACAATAGCATCGACAAAAACGCACCTTAATACAAAACATATAGTCGGAAATAAATGTTCAATATCTAAAACATATACTATATATATTTATTCATTGATGTTATGATTAAATAGTATCGTTATAAATATTTTTCGAACGTATTATAAAGAAGTTCCCAATACGATAAAGTTAAGCTCAATATTGGGAATAGAGCATTTTTATGGTTGAATGAAAGTGAGATATATATAGTTACATCTTTATTACATATTTATTTTCATACTTTCTTAATATTCAACAAAAGGATAGAAGAAGAAGAGAGTTCCTTTAAATGCCAGATTTTTCAAAGAAAATATTCTTCTCATAAGAAGAAAATGAGTTGCTTTTGGAAATAATAATCAACAAATATGTTTTTGAACTCATAATTATTATATGATATTTTTGAACTTATAATTATTATATGATATTTTTGAACTCATAATTATTATATGATATTTTTGAACTCATAATTATTATATGATATTTTTGAACTCATAATTATTATATGATATTTTTGAACTTATAATTATTATATGATATTTTTGAACTTATACTTATTATATGATATTTCTTGAACTTATAATTATCATATGATATTTTTGAACTTATAATTATCATATGATATTTTTGAACTCATAATTATTATATGATATTTTTGAACTTATAATTATTATATGATATTTTTGAACTCATAATTATTATATGATATTTTTGAACTCATAATTATTATATGATATTTTTGAACTCATAATTATTATATGATATTTTGAACTCATAATTATTATATGATATTTCTTGAACTTATAATTATCATATGATATTTTTGAACTTATAATTATCATATGATATTTTTGAACTTATAATTATTATATGATATTTTTGAACTCATAATTATTATATGATATTTTTGAACTCATAATTATTATATGATATTTTTGAACTCATAATTATTATATGATATTTTGAACTCATAATTATTATATGATATTTCTTGAACTTATAATTATCATATGATATTTTTGAACTTATAATTATCATATGATATTTTTGAACTTATAATTATCATATGATATTTTTGAACTTATAATTATCATATGATATTTCTTGAATGGAGAATCAGTCATTCGAAAAGTGTAAAATAATGAATGGTTCCAAACAAATATTGAAAATGAAAAAAAGATTGAAAAAAATGAAAATAGACTTTTTTTTCTTTTGTGTTAACAAAACAACAGTTTGGCTGTCAGGAAAAAGCCATATAGCAAAAGGATATTTGAGCGTTCATCGATGACAGTTGATCCATAATACTGAATAAGGGAATATTAAAATAAAATAAAATAAAAATAAATTAAAGATGAAATGATAATCGAGGAATATATGAAGGATAACAAATAAAAACAAATTCTACAATCAAACAAGCAATGAAGTTTCACCGCAAACCATGGCAGCTATAAACCAGAATCCGTAGACTCGAGGATTTGAAACCCGAGTCGCGTGTATGTGAGACGACAACTCTACCAACTAAGCTGTCGTGGTGCACACAGGAAAGTCGATAGACATAGAATTCCAAAGATACGGTGGATGGCTGATTGTAGATGGAACCTATTCTCTCAACAAGGGGTACTCTCATCCAACTGTTAGAACCCATGCTAAGGTCTCACAGTAGAATTTAGGTACTACCTGCTATGTCATCCAACAACCTATACGAGTAGCACACAAGACATAGAATAAGGATGTGAGTGACTTATATTGATGTCTACAATCGGACAAACAACGTTCACCTGTTCACTAGACAATCGGCCATTCGGAGTAGCGTTCACATTCCATCTATCGATTTCTTTTGTGGGGCACGATAGCTCAGTTGGTACTGTTGTCGCTTCACATAGAGGTTTCAAATCGTGAGCTCAGATGTGTCCTACTGTAGATCCCCAAAAGAAGCACGAAACACGATTTTCGGGCTTCCGGGCTGTGGTTTGGCGTGGCTGATATATATATATATATATATATATATATATATATATATATATATATATATATATATAAAGTATCTTTAATGGCGAATATTTTCCATCTTAATCTCCTCTGACGCCTGCCTGCATCATCGAATGTACCTCTTATTGGACTTTTTACCCTTTTTGGATTTTCTATTTTCGCCGTACCTGAAGTTGTGGCTTCTTGGAATTTAACTTTGAAACCCCTCTCATTACTTCTCGTGCCTCTAACGACCTACCTATCTACATCTTATTTTCTCCGCTGGACTATTCGACACCGGACTTTTTGGCAATCGGACATTTGCTTGCACCTTGGCACAGTTTTGCCCTGCGTTTCTTTCCCTACAACTTTTATTTTATTTTTTCAAATTTTAAATCTTGGCCATTGCCAACTTATCTATCCCAGCGACTTCCTCTGATGATAAGATTTTGATCTTTGAAAAGCCTGGCTTAAGGAAAATTTAACTTGAATAAATTGCCTTTTTGCGGAATATACCTTGCTTTGAACTTTTGAATTGAATTTTGATTTGGCTTTTGCTTTCTCTAATTCCTCTCCATTCTCCTTCATGTATATATATATATATATATATATATATATATATATATATATATATATATATATATATATATATATATATAGTAAATACTAGTGGTTTCGCGTCTTGAGCAATCATCAGACGATATAAACACGTTTCACAAGTACTCTGTTACTTCTGATGGACCACAATGAAGATATTCAATTTTGTGGCTAAGAATTTCAATATTTTATTGGTTTATTCTTAAAAAATCTTTTTGTTTATTCACTTAAATTTTTACTATTTTATATTTTCATTTTTTGTCTTAAAAGGTGAATTAAATTAATCCACGTGATCTGTTTTATTCTTTTTATTTCGTGTTTGTTGGTTAATTTTTATTTTTCCAACATAAAGAGCGATGACTTCTGTATTCTTTCAAATTGAGGTCTAAATTGTGCTATCGTTTTTTGAGTTTTTCGAACTGTTCCCAGTGCTCTAACAATTATTGGTATTACGGTAGTTTTCATGTTTCATAGTCCCTTCAACTCTGCCGAATCTCAAATATTTACTTAGTTTTTCCTTTAGCTGAAATCGGTGTTTTATTTCTATTCTTCACTATTATCGTGTTGGATAATTTTGTCTCTTTTTATTTCAATGTTCGAGAGGATTTCATGCTTTTAGTTTGCAATACTGATTCCCGCTTGGACTATTTCTCCGTCGGCTTCGAAATGTAGACGTTTGCACAGTTGCAAGTGGACTACACCACCAACCCTATTATATCTATCTTTCTATTTTTTCCGTGGGGGGGGGTATAGATTGCTCTATATACTTATGACGTAGTTTACGCCTTCGTCGCTTTATTCACGGTTTGCATTTGCTGTTTTCCTACCTGCTTTTTGTCTACCTTGACTCTCGTGTAATTTGTTCTGATCGCCAGAAATTTATTGACAGCCGCATAGGCTGTCAATAAATTTCTGTTTTTATTTTCAAGTGTCATATTATTATTTACTCACTAGGAGTTTTCATATGAGTCATTATCAGTGATTGCTCACTGGTAATGACAAGTGGTGTTCCCTGGAATCTGAGTAACAACAAGTTTCCCCATATTTTTAGCCCTCTCCGCCTCTTTTAATAACCGTTGGAAATTACTTTGCTTCATTGCAGCAACTTTTTACCCTTGATTTCTCGTTGGCTTTCTTTGGAATTTGAGTGACAATATGAGTAGTTCATACTCTTCACGCTACCTATATGGAAATCTGAACGACGCCCCCCCTCCTCTGCCTTTCGATCTTCCTTGACCTTCCACGGTCATTTTTTGTGGTACCAACTACGGCTGCTGCTACCATTTTCTTTTGTGGAAGGGGTGGGGGGTCAGATTATGGGATTTCGAGCAGCTTCTGTTCTGTTCTTTTTATCTTATTCGTGTTATTTCTATTTCAGCTTACTTGGAGTTAGTCAGCATTACCTCGATTCAGTTACGTGTTACCGGCGATAATCGATTCAGTTACGTGTTACCGGCGATAATCGATTCAGTTACGTGTTACCGGCGATAATCGATTCAGTTACGTGTTACCGGCGATAATCTATTCAGTTACGTGTTACCAGCGATAATCGATTCAGTTACGTGTTACCGGCGATAATCGATTCAGTTACGTGTTACCGGCGATAATCGATTCAGTTACGTGTTACCGGCGATAATCGATTCAGTTACGTGTTACCGGCGATAATCGATTCAGTTACGTGTTACCGGCGATAATCGATTCAGTTACGTGTTACCAGCGATAATCGATTCAGTTACGTGTTACCGGCGATAATCGATTCAGTTACGTGTTACCGGCGATAATCGATTCAGTTACCCTGTATGTGTTTTCTACTGCAAAAATTATACATCAATTACTGTATCTATTGATAAAACTCATTGGTTTATATTTCTCGGACAATCCAGTCTCTTCTTACTATTATTTTTACTATATTGATAAGCGATCTTTAAGACCCCATCAAGTCCCAATTCACTAACCTACATTTTATTTAATCGAAAAATATAATATAAATTCATTGCCGGTTGCATTTTAATTGATTTAATTACTTTCAAAAAGTTGTTATAAAGCGGAATTTTGATAAGATTAGGTTAAGAAAAACAGTTGAACTTTCCATTAGAAGTTAAAACTTCAGAATTAGTGTTACGTATTACGTCATAGGAAAGAAGTAGCTAATAATAATATATAATAGCAGATACGTTTATCAGATTTTGATTTTTCTCTCGACCGTGAAGGAGAGCGGTCGGTTTTGGGACGGCTCCGACTTGATGTATTGTTGAAGGAAATACTGAAACAACATTATATACACTAGTAAATATATGCTCCCTCCGGTCGCATAGTTTTGCTAGTAGTTTTATTTAATTACCTAATAAAATGTGTTTGTTTGTTTTTTTAGAAAAAATAGAAAGAAAATCACCCCATCCTTTATTTTAATAAATAAAACACGGAGAAATAAAAACAGTTTTGAAACAAAATTTACCCTTTACAGCGTAAAATGTAAAACAAAAAATCCTAAACTCACTTAAGGTCGTAAAAAGATAATAATATTTGAAGTTTTCAAATCGAAAAAAAAGTGTACCTAAAATAAAATCAGCAATTAAAAAAATAAAATATAGTTATTTAATTGCTCAATAAAATGTATTTGGTTTTCATGTTTCATAGTCCCTTCATAATACCTGGGAGGATGATATCATGAAAAAAAAATGGTAAGTTTTTAACGAATTATTTTTTAACTAAAATAATTTGATTCAATAAATTTGTGCTTTAAAACTAATTTCTAATAGTAATATTAAAATAACAACGTTTTAATAAAAAAAAATCAAAGTAAATATATCATTTTTAGGCGACTCGTACGATACATTAAAGAGAATCCGTTGTTTACATGTTATTAATCAAATAAAGCGCTCCTGTCTTGTGTCCCCCCTCCCCTCTCTCTCTTTCTTGAAATAGAACTTTCTGTGCGTTCGAAATAGAACGTTATACTTAATAATCATAGGGTGGGTAAGACATATACTATATTACCCCCTCAAAAGAAGAGGGGGTGTTGCCTGGGGGAGTGTATAATGACAAAAGAACAGATACTACACTAACTCCACACCTCTCAAAAAAAGGGGATAATGCCTAGGAGGATGGTATCATGACAACAGAACAGATACTACACTACCCCTACACCTCTCAAAAAAGAGGAGGTAATGCCTGGGAAATTTGTATGATGACAACAGAACAAATATACTACACTACCTCCACACCATCAATAAAGGTAGTAATGTCTGGGAGGATGGTATCATTAAAGCAGAACAAATATACTACACTACCTCCACACTCTCTAAAAAAGAGGAGGTAATGTCTGGGATGTTGGTATAATGACAGAAGGACAGATACTACACTACCTCCACACTCTCTAAAAAAGAGGAGGTAATGTCTGGGATGTTGGTATAATGACAGAAGGACAGATACTACACTACCTCCACACTCTCTAAAAAAGAGGAGGTAATGTCTGGGATGTTGGTATAATGACAGAAGGACAGATACTACACTACCTCCACACTCTCTAAAAAAGAGGAGGTAATGTCTGGGATGTTGGTATAATGACAGAAGGACAGATACTACACTACCTCCACACTCTCTAAAAAAGAGGAGGTAATGTCTGGGATGTTGGTATAATGACAGAAGGACAGATACTACACTACCTCCACACTCTCTAAAAAAGAGGAGGTAATGTCTGGGATGTTGGTATAATGACAGAAGGACAGATACTACACTACCTCCACACTCTCTAAAAAAGAGGAGGTAATGCCTGGGATGTTGGTATAATGACAGAAGGACAGATACTACACTACCTCCACACTCTCTAAAAAAGAGGCGGTAATGCCTGGGATGTTGGTATAATGACAGAAGGACAGATACTACACTACCTCCACACTCTCTAAAAAAGAGGCGGTAATGCCTGGGATGTTGGTATAATGACAGAAGGACAGATACTACACTACCTCCACACTCTCTAAAAAAGAGGCGGTAATGCCTGGGATGTTGGTATAATGACAGAAGGACAGATACTACACTACCTCCACACTCTCTAAAAAAGAGGAGGTAATGTCTGGGATGTTGGTATAATGACAGTAGGACAGATACTACACTACCCCTACACCCGCACCTCTCAAAAAAGGAGGAGGTCATGCCTGGGAGGAGGATATCATGACGACAGAACGGATACTACACTACGTCTACACCTCTCAAAAAAGGAGGAGATAATGTCTGGAAGGTTGGTATCATGACAAAAGAACAGATACTACACTACCTCCACACCTCTCAAAAAAGAGGAGATAATGCCTGGGAGGATGATATCATGAGAACAGAACACATATTACACTACCTCACACCTCTCTAAAAAGGAAGAGGTAATACCTAGGAGGATGGTATAATGACAAAAGAACAGCTACTACACTACCTCCATACCTCTCAAAAAAGGAGAAGGTAATGCCTGGGAGGATGATATCATGATACTACACTACACTATGCCCCTGAATTTAGCATTTAAAAATAGTACATTGGTCTGAAATAGTATATACTATACTATTTCATAATAAGTACAATAGTCTTAAATAGTATAGTTTTGGCTTCAGACAGGATACAGGGTAAAATATTCCTTAATTTTGGAGTGAATGTTTTTTTGGTTTATGTTTTAAACTTTCATTTTAATTGTAATTATCCGTCACTACGAACTACGAACATTGCCATATGCTGAGTAGACGTCATAGTCGTCAGTCAGCACAATCCTCGTACGAACCGAAGTGGGTCTCTTCAATCGCAACTACATCTACCTCACGGGCCACGAGATCCCTTAGCACGCGAGCAACTTTGCCTCGGGATCTCATGCCCCTCACATTCCAACAAGCCAAGTTTAAATTTGTGGTCCCCATTAGTTAGTGTCACAGACGGGGCTAAAGTCCTCGGGAGTGAGGACGCCGAAGGCCTGACCGAGACTGCCGGTCAGCAGTTCGGACGAAATCCATCCGTCTCTTCCCAAACCTCCCACGTCCAGGGGGAAAGTTAGTTTTAAGGCCCGAAAAAAAGAGCATTTTGGGACAAGTGTTTTTAGAGATGGTGGCTCCTCGTCGATCAACTTCATACCGGGTATAGCCCCCTTGCCAGCCTCCAGCATCCTCTATAGGGCCCTTGCCCGGCTTCCCTCGTCCTGTCTGATGAAAGATGTCAACATCGGGGCATCGGTGAAGTTGGCCGGGTTGTCCACTCTCTTGCCTTTCACATGAGTGAATGCCTCTAGCTGTTTGAGGTGCTGCCTCTGGCGTACATTTAGATCTGACTAGACCAGTGAGGCATCTGCTTCACAGATCCTTTCCCCTGGTAAAAACGGGAACTTCTTCGATCTATCCCTTCTGATCGGTCTCCTCTATGCCTTCTTCAGGTGTTTTTGTGTTGGGAAAAAAGTGACAAAAGCCCCAAAAGGGGGCTTGGTAAAAAAAACCTAGACAAAAGGCCCGGTAGCGAGGACGCCTGGTCTTTGGGAAGACGAAAATGTCGCAACTGAGAACAGATAGTACACTTTGATCTTAGCCAAAAAGCCAACAAAGCGGAAGAAATCCAAAACTTTTATGTGATTTAATGGAGTATTTATAACGAATCTACAACAGTACAGCGGTCTATCTACTAGACACTGTTCAAATTACATTAATAAGTTCACAAGTAATAATAACTATGATTTTCTTTGAACAAACATTGTATAATACTATTTAACAAATTCTTATATGAGTTTTGATGATAAACAAAAAATTTTAGACTCCCTAGGCCGTTTTTCTCTAATTCAACATAGCTTTTATACGCCATTTTTTAAACCGAAAATGACATTAATGTAGTATCTGTTTAGTATTAGTGTAGTATCTGTTTTGATTTACAATGGATACTGTACCCCATAGACTGGTATCGTCTTGGCCTTCGGGGCTTCATTCCGCCGGTCTATGGATTTGTCCTGTGCAGTTCTAGGAATTCCTCACTCCCACGCTTTTCCTCCCCTCTTCGGGGCAGAGTAAGTTTATTGCTTACTGCCTGAGGCGCCTCTACCGGGGAATCCCGACGGGGCTGCCCAGGCAATTTTTAATGGCCAGAGTGCTCACCTTCTCGGTCGCTGGCTTTTCAAGTCCCACTTGAATTTATTTGTTAGAGAATAGCTAAGGAAGAGCGATAACTCACGTTTAAAAACACAATTTAGGTTTTTAAAACAAGGTTAGATAATATACATAACATATAAAAGTGTATTCTTATGTAAAATTCACAGAGTAAGATGATGAGAGTATTCCCGAATCTATAAAGCCACCCCTTAGGGGTCCATGGGACATATTTCATCAGGGGGGGGGGGCTTTTCAGTTATTTTTCATCATATTTTATAGTAATTTGAAATTGCTGAGTCATATTGCAATTTAATTACGTAATACCTCAAATATATAAAACAATTCATCATTTTTAATGAAATATATTTGTTAGAGGATAGCTAAGGAAGAGCGATAACTCACGTTTAAAAACACAATTTAGGTTTTTAAAACAAGGTTAAAGATTATACACAACATATAAAAGTGTATTCTTATGTAAAATTCACAGAGTAAGAAGATGAGAGTATTCCCGAATCTATAAACCCACCCATTTGGGGTCCATGCGGCATATTTCATCAGGGAGGGGGGGGGGGTTATTTTTCATTATATTTTATAGTAATTTGAAATTGCTGAGTCATATTGTAATTTAATTACGTAATACCTCAAATATATAAAACAATTCATCATTTTTAATGAAATTTATTTGTTAGAGGATAGCTAAGGAAGAGCGATAACTCTCGTTTAAAAACACAATTTAGGTTTTTAAAACAAGGTTAGAGAATATACATAACATATAAAAGTGTATTCTTATGTAAAATTCACAGAGTAAGATGATGAGAGTATTCCCGAATCTAGAAAGCCACCCCTTAGGGGTCCATGGGACATATTTCATCGGGGGGGGGGGGGCTTTTCAGTTATTTTTAATTATATTTTATAGTAATTTGAAATCGCTAAGTCATATTGTAATTTAATTACGTAATAACTCAAATATATAAAACAATTAATCATTTTTAATAATATTTATTTGTTAGAGGATAGCTAAGGAAGAACGATAACTCGCATTTAAAAACACAATTTAGGTTTTAAAACAAGGTTAGAGAATATACATAACATATAAAAGTGTATTCTGATGTAAAATTCACAGAGTAAGA
This sequence comes from Sepiola atlantica, assembly GCA_963556195.1. Taxonomy (NCBI): domain Eukaryota; kingdom Metazoa; phylum Mollusca; class Cephalopoda; order Sepiida; family Sepiolidae; genus Sepiola; species Sepiola atlantica. The sequence goes on from OY744530.1 coordinate 101,648,330, forward strand.
TGATGAGAGTATTCCCGAATCTATAAACCCACCCATTAGGGGTCCATGCGGCATTTTTTTTTTCTTTTCTTAACTAAAAATATTTATATTTATGATAGTGACAATACACGAATGAACACTATTTTGTCTTTCTGACACGACAGGGGCTTATTAATATGAGTTCTTAGTTATGCGAACTGGGCTGGAGATAGGTACATATACAGTATGTGTACCCTTGCAGAGATAGGTAAGTATATAGTATGCGAACGAGGGCGGCGATAGGTACTAATATAGTATGCGCACCGGGCCGGCGATATGGTATATATATATAGTATGTGCACTGGGGTGGCAATAGGTACGTATATAGTAGTGCATAGCAGTGGCGATAGGTACGTATTTAGCATTCACACCGGGGTGGCGATAGGTATGTATTTAGCATTTGCATCGAGTCGGCGATATGTACATATTTAGTATTTGCACTGGGGCAGCGATAGGTACATATGTAGTATGCACACCAGGTCGGCAATAGGTACGTATATAGCATGTGCACATGGGCGGCAGTAAGTACGTATATAGCACCGGGGCGGTGATAGGTATGTATTTAGCATGCGCTCCAGGGCGGCGATCGGTATGTATATAGAACGCGCACAGGGGGCGGCGATAGGTACATATATAGAACGAGCACTGAGGCGGCGAAAGGTATGTATTTAGCATTCGCACCGGAGCGGCGATAGGTACTTATATAGTATCTGCACCCAGGCAGCGATAGGTACTTATATAGTATCTGCACCGGGGTTGCGATAGGTATGTATATATTATGTGCACTGGGGCGGCGATATGTACGTATATTGTATGCGCACCGGGGTGGCGATAGATTTGTATATAGTATGAACACCAGGGCGGAGATAAGTACCTATATAGAAGGCGCAGACAGAGGTGGTACGTTTTATATAAATATGTCATACTATTGCCCTGGGAAACGTGGGATGAAATGGTGGGGAAGAAACAGCTTTCGCAAAAGACAAAATGAGAAAGTAGCGGTGAAATGGGGCGACCAGGGAAGAGAAAAGTAGACAGATGAAGAGATGGCGATAGAGAAAGGGAGAGAAATAGAAGTTTCAATCTAAAGATGTTACACACACGATTTTTCTTCAATTAAATGTTTTTATCACCCCGGGCAACGCCGGGTAGCCCTGCTAGTTATATATAAATAGATCTTATAAATACTTAACGAAAGTATTGATATGCTACCAAACAGAGAAACTAAGCAATCAAATGAACAATTAAAGAAACTTACCTGCAAAAAGAATTAAAACTCTGAACATTTTCCCCAATTGCTGTTTTCGTTTGGTTCAAATTTAAAGGCGAACACTTTTCTAAGCAGATACAAAAGTGAAATGGGAAGATTTGAGAAAGTATCAGCGCTTTTATAGGCTGTGATAATATGTTTATACTAACCACTAGGGTGTCACTACCAAGACTAGGGTGTCACTACCAAGACTTGAGCAGAACTCTCTAACCCCTTCAGCCATAATCTCCACCGCAAACAAATTCGCCCCTTTTCCATCTCTTTACCTGACACCTGTTGGTTGATCTAAATAAATATTGTTAAAAGCCAAACCAAAATGACGATTCTAATGACGCCACCTTAAACTATGTTCCATCTTTTCAACTGTCTTATACAAGATCATTTCCCCTGACCACCTTAGATCTCTCTATACCAAAAGGATCTTTCCAACGTATCAGCCCTACGACTATTTCGAAGACAAACATGACTTCCCCTTGGACAGAAATACCAGCAAATATTTGCATAACCTTCAGGTTTCATTCCTGACATCACGAGAGCAAATTGAGTTTTGTTATTTTTTTAAATTTGTTTAATGTTCTCGTCCAACCTCGTGGTTGTATTTGAGTGAAATTTAAGGACACGCGGGGGGAGACAAAAATGCCTAACAAAAACGAATATTTGCCAGTGGTCTATTTATAATAGGTGTCATATAACATAGAAGAAAGGGGATCTTTGTGTGCAGATAGACGCTCACTTAAGATCCCGATGTCATTTTTTACGAGACAGCGGAAACGACGTGAAAAAGGCTAAAGATGTTAAAAGATTAAACAATGGAACAATGTTATTTTCGCCATTTTGTTAGCTTAGAATATCTGGAAGCAGGAAACAGTCAGACAGTAACACAAATACACAGCGGCCTTGCTTTCATCATTTTTTTATCGCCGCACTCTTCCTACTTTGTAACGTTTTTGGATATTTTTAAAAACACCAAATATTAAATACGTTGCCCGGTAGCGTATTTACTTGCAATTTGTTTTGCTTTTTTTATTTTAAAACTATGCCGTTTTTTCTCTGAAATGTTTTTTTCAATCAAAGGAAAATAAACCTGTACAAACGAATACAGAGTTACGTCTTTTTTAAGATGGCAGTTATTTAAAAATAATTCAGACCCGGATAAAACTATTTTCTGAGAAGGTATTAAATCTCATCTTATAGGGGTGGCTTTCGGTATTTTTGGAGAATCTACAATAATGTTATTAATAATGTCAAGTCTGCTATGCCTCCTCTTTTTAAGAGTCTTCAAGTTATTTCATCTTATAAGGATAAGGCTGATCTTTCTGCTAATCTTTTTGCTGGCAATTCTTTTCCTGATGATTCGGATGCTGTTCTTCCTGATTTTCTTTTGAAAACTGATCAGTCCTTTGATTCTGTTATTATCACTCCAAAGATGGTTGCTCGTGTTGTTTCTGATCTTGACAAGTCTAAGACTTCCAGTCATGATTCAATTCCTGTTGTCGTTCTCAAGCGTTGTGCTCCTAAAATTTCTTCTATCCTTTCTAAATTATTCAATCTCTGTTTCCCTTCTTGTTTGAAAGAGTCCTCTGTTGTCCCTATCTTTAAAAATGCTGGTGATCGATCTGACCCAACTAAGTATCGTCCGGTTAGTCTCCTCTCTGTTATTAGCTAAGTTTTTGAAAGGTTGCTCAATGGCAAGCTTGTTCATTTTCTGGAAGGTCTGGACCTATTTAGTGATGTTCAGTATGGCTGTGGTGGTTTTCGTTCAACTGCTGAGTTTGTAACTGTTGTAACTGAGCGGATCTGTCAGTTTATGGATAATTCAGGAGAGAGAAGAGCCATTGCGCTTGACATTTCGAAGTGTGGTATTCTGGTCCCCTACCAAACGTTAGGGTTATGGTGACGTTCTTCACATTATTAGGTCTTTTCTTTCTGATCGAAGCTTGCGAGTAACTTTGGACAGTGTCCCTTCATTCTCTTTTCCTATAAATGATGGTGTTCCTGAGGGTTCTATTCTAGGCCAAACACTGTTTCTTCTCTATATTTTCCAGCGAATATTGTTCAGATAATTAACGTCTATGCGGATGATACCACTCTCTATTCTGGTGTTGCTTTTCGCCCATCTCCCTCGGATCAGTCGAAATATGCAGCTGATCCACGGTTCAGTTGTGGATTGCGGTACAAAATGGCTTGTTTTATTTAATCCTGTTACGGCTCACCTCGTGTATCTCAATCGTAGGCGTGTCCCTTTTATTGCTGATATTCTCATGGATAGCTCTGCTCTTGGTGAGAAATCGACTCTGAAACTTCTTAGTCTTTCTCTCAACAAATCTTTCTTGCTCTTTCTGCTTCTCGTAAAGTCGGTTCTTTCTATCGCTCCACATACCTTCACGCACCTGAGGCTATTCTCTATCTCTACACAATCAACTATCATTAGACCATGAATCGAATACTGTTGTCATATTTGGGCTGATGAATCTCTGTCCCATTTGAGGGTTCTTGATAAGGTGCAGAAACGTATCTGTAATTTGATTGACCTGACCCTTTATTCTCTGCACCCTCTCTCTCACAGGCGTAATGTTGCTAGTCTCAGTCATTTCTATAAATACTATTATGGCATGTGTTCTTCATTTATGTGGTTTATTACCTGCTGTCTTTGTTCCAGCTCGTTTGTCTAGTGGTCTCCATCAATTCGCTGTTTTGATACCCCATTGTGATACAGCTTCCTATTCCAGTAGCGTCTTTCCAATAACTGCAGACTTGTGGAACTTTCTTCCTGTTGACTGTTTTCCTCCTATCTATATCCTTGATTTTTTTTTTCAAGACTAAGACATTTCTTATCTTTGCGATAATCATATTTCGTTCTTGTTAGCTCCTTACATCAAGTAGCTTCATGCCTTGTCTAGGGCGGTTTCCATTAAACACATGAAAATTACATTTCATTTATCTTAAAGACATGCTGCAATGATCCACAAGAAAAACTAATGCACAAGAAAATCGAATATCATTAAGTAAGACTGACTTTATTTTATATGTTAGATTAAGAGTTCCACTACAATATTTAATCGAAATAAAATATTTATATTTTTCTATCTACTGTAGCGCAACGGACATAAGTGCTAAATAATAATCATTTCTAAGTACAGTCATCGGGCGATACTAAGAATACAATTACGAATTACTTGAGACTTCTACTCGGTCATGGCTGACGGAACGAGAGCAAGTTACCCCAGTGGATTAAATAAAGGGTTCGGTTCGAAATTCCGTACAGATTCCCGAGTTCGATATTAAGATACCCGAATTTGACAAAACGCAACTGAAGTAGGTCGGGGGTTACATCGGCCGAAACGTTGTGAGTATAACATCCAAGGTCGTCCAAATAGTCCAAATAATACACATGAATGATATTATTCTGTACTTTCAAGGGTTGATAGAAAATAGAATACCTTTAAAATCATCCAAGGAAAATTTTCTTTTGAATATGTGGTTCAGTAATGAATGTCACTTCTTTCTATCAGGTCACGACAACAGAAAGTATGGCTGTGTTCAGATGAACGCCAGACGAAATCATTCAGAGGGCGATAGACTCTGTGACGTGCACTGCGTTGGTCGCCATCTTGAAACATGACATAATCGAACCTTTTTTTGTTTGAAAATGATGTTGGGGAGATTGTGACTGTCAATGAAGAGCATTACTTTATGGTGCTTAACAAATTGTTGAGGGCACTTGTTGTCCACCTTGGCGGCAAGCTATGGAGAGAAGCAATGACTTCGACAAGAGAGAGCAACTCACCACAAGGCTAACATAACTACGTAGTGGCTGTATCGTCGCTTTGCGCTTCGACTGATCTGCAAACGCCGCCATCCAGAATGGTAACCATATTCACCGGATTAAAACCCACCTGATTTCTATCTTTGGGGTGTTTTGAAAGACCATATGTATTAGAAGAATCAACAGACAGTTGCAGAATTCAATGTAGCCTACACTCAACAGATCCTTAAATGCATACATGATTATCATTAAATCATCAAATGCATATATGATTATCATTAAATTATCAAATGCATATATGATTATCATTAAATCATCAAATGCATATATGATTATCATTAAATCATCAAATGCATATATGATTATCATTAAATTATCAAATGCATATATGATTATCATTAAATCATCAAATGCATATATGATTATCATTAAATCATCAAATGCATATATGATTATCATTAAATTATCAAATGCATATATGATTATCATTAAATCATCAAATGCATATATGATTATCATTAAATTATCAAATGCATATATGATTATCATTAAATCATCAAATGCATATATGATTATCATTAAATTATCAAATGCATATATGATTATCATTAAATCATCAAATGCATATATGATTATCATTAAATTATCAAATGCATATATGATTATCATTAAATCATCAAATGCATATATGATTATCATTAAATTATCAAATGCATATATGATTATCATTAAACCATCAAATGCATATATGCTTATCATTAAATCATCAAATGCATATATGATTATCATTAAATCATCAAATGCATGTATGCTTATCATTAAATCATCAAATGCATGTATGGCTATCATTAAATCATCAAATGCATGTATGCTTATCATTAAATCATCAAATGCATATATGATTATGATTAAATCATCAAATGCATATATAATTATCTTTAAATCATCAAATGCATATATACTTATCATTAAATCATCAAATGCATATTTGATTATCATTAAATTATCAAATGCATATATGATTGTCATTAAATCATCAAATGTATTATGATTATCATTAAATCATCAAATGATAATCATATGCTTATTATTAAATCATCAAATGATAATCATATGATTATCATTAAATCCTCAAATGCATACATGATTATCATTACATCATCAAATGCATATATGCTTATCATTAGATCATCAAATGCATGTATGATTATCATTAAATCATAAAATGCATGTATGATTATCATTAAATCATAAAATGCATATATGCTTATCATTAAATCATCAAATGCATGTATGCTTATCATAAAATCATCAAATGCATATATGATTATCATTAAATCATCAAATGCATGTATGATTATCATTAAATCATCAAATGCATATATGATTATCATTAAATCATCAAATGCATATATGCTTATCATTAAATCATCAAATGCATGTATGCTTATCATTAAATCATCTAATGCATATATAATTATCATTAAATCATCAAATGCATCTATGATTATCATTAAATCATCAAATGCATGCATGATTATCATTAAATCATCAAATGCATATATGATTATCATTAAATCATCAAATGCATATATGAGTATCATTAAATCATCAAATGCATGCATGATTATCATTAAATCATCAAATGCATGTATTATTATCATTAAATCATCAAATGCATGTATGATTATCATTAAATTATCAAATGCACGTATGATTATTATTAAATCATCAAATGCATGTATGATTATCATTAAATCACCAAATTCATATATGCTTATCATTAAATCATCAAATGTATTATGCTTATCATTAAATCATCAAATGTATTATGCTTATCATTAAATCATCAAATGTATTATGCTTATCATTAAATCATCAAATGCATATATGATTATCATTAAATCATCAAATGCATGTATGATTATCATTAAATCATCAAATGTATTATGCTTATCATTAAATCATCAAATGCATATATGATTGTCATTAAATCACCAAATGCATATATGCTTATCATTAAATCATAAAATGCAGGTATGCTTATCATTAAATCATCAAATGCATATATGATTATCATTAAATAATCAAATGCATATATGATTATCATTAAAGCATCAAATGTATGTATGATTATCATTAAATCATCAAATGCATGTATGATTATCATTAAATCATCAAATGCATGTATGCGTATCATTAAATCAATAAATGCATGTATGATTATCATTAAATCATCAAATGCATGTATGATTATCATTAAATCATCAAATGCATGTATGATTATCATTAAATCATCAAATGCATGTATGCTTATCATTAAATCAATAAATGCATGTATGATTATCATTAAATCATCAAATGTATGTATGATTATCATTAAATCATCAAATGCATGTATGATTATCATTAAATCATCAAACGCATGTATGATTATCATTAAATCATCAAATGCATATATGATTATCATTAAATCATCAAATGCATATATGATTATCATTAAATCATAAAATGCATATATGCTTATCATTAAATCCTCAAATGCATATATGATTATCATTAAATCATCAAATGCATGTATGATTATCATTAAATCATCAAATGCATGTATGCTTACCATTAAATCAATAAATGCATGTATGGTTATCATTGAATCATCAAATGAATGTATGATTATCATAATCATCAAATGCATATTTGATTATCATTAAATCATTAAATGCATATATGATTATCATTAAATCATCAAATGCATATATGATTATCATTAAATCCTCAAATGCATGTATGATTATCATTAAATCATCAAATGCATGTATGCTTATCATTAAATCAATAAATGCATGTATGATTATCATTGAATCATCAAATGCATGTATGATTATCATAATCATCAAATGCATATATGATTATCATTAAATCATCAAATGCATATATGATTATCATTAAATCATCAAATGCATATATGATTATCATTAAATAATCAAATGCATGTATGATTATCATTAAATCAATAAATGCATGTATGATTATGATTAAATCATCAAATGCATGTTTGATTATCATTAAATCATCAAATGCATGTATGATTATCATTAAATCATCAAATGCATGTATGATTATCATTAAATCAATAAATGCATGTATGATTATCATTAAATCATCAAATGCATGTATCATTATCATTAAATCAATAAGTGCATGTATGCTTATCATTAAATCATCAAATGCATATTTGATTATCATTAAATCATCAAATGCCTATATGATTATCATTAAATCATCAAATGCATGTATGATTATCATTAAATCATCAAGTACATGTATGATTCTCATTAAATCATCAAATGCATATTTGATTATCATTAAATTATTAAATGCATATTTGATTATCATTTAATCATCAAATGCATATATGATTATCATTAAATCATCAAATGCATTTATGATTATCATTAAATCATCAAATGCATGTATGATTCTCATTAAATCATCAAATGCATGTATGATTATCATTAAATCATCAAATGCATATTTGATTATCATTAAATCTTCAAATGCATATATGATTATCATTAAAGCATCAAATGCATATATGATTATCATTAAATCATCAAATGCATGTATGATAATCATTAAATAAATAAATGCATGTATGATTATCATTAAATCATCAAATGCATGTATGCTTATGATTAAATCATCAAATGAATGCATGTTTATCATTAAATCATCAAATGCATGTATGATTATCATTAAATTATCAAATGCATGTATGATTATCATTAAATCAATAAATGCATATATGATTATCATTAAATCATCAAATGCATGTATGCGTATCATTAAATCATCAAATGCATGTATGATTATTATTAAATCATCAAATGCATATATTATTATCATTAAATCATCAAATGCATATATGATTATCATTAAATCATCAAATGCATATATGATTATCATTAAATTATCAAATGCATATATGATTATCATTAAATCATAAAATGCATGTATGATTATCATTAAATCATCAAATGCATGTATGATTATCATTAAATCATCAAATGCATGTATGATTATCATTAAATCATCAAATGCATGTATGATTATCATTAAATCATCAAATGCATATATGATTATCATTAAATCATCAAATGCATGTATGCTTATCATTAAATCATCAAATGCATATATGATTATCATTAAATCATCAAATGCGTATATGCTTATCATTAAATCATCAAATGCATGTATGCTTATCATTAAATCATTAAATTCATATATGATTATCATTAAATCATCAAATGCATGTATGATTATCATTAAATCATCAAATGCATGTATGCTTATCATTAAATCATCAAATGCATGTATGATTATTATTAAATCATCAAATGCATGTATGATTATCATTAAATCATCAAATGCATGTATGATTATCATTAAATCATCAAATGCATGTATGCTTATCGTTAAATCATCAAATGCATATATGATTATCATTAAATCATAAAATGCATGTATGATTATCATTAAATCATCAAATGCATGTATGCGTATCATTAAATCATCAAATGCATGTATGCGTATCATTAAATCATCAAATGCATGTATGATTATTATTAAATCATCAAATGCATGTATGATTATCATTAAATCATCAAATGCATGTATGATTATCATTAAATCATCAAATGCATGTATGCTTATCGTTTAATCATCAAATGCATATATGATTATCATTAAATCATAAAATGCATGTATGATTATCATTAATCATCAAATGCATGTATGCTTATCATTAAATCATCAAATGCATGTATGCTTATCATTAAATCATCAAATGCATATATGATTATCATTAAATCATCAAATGCATATATGATTATCATTAAATCATCAAATGCATGTATGCTTATCATTAAATCATCAAATGCATATATGACTATCATTAAATCATCAAATGCGTATATGCTTATCATTAAATCATCAAATGCATATATGATTATCATTAAATCATCAAATGCGTATATGCTTATCATTAAATCATCAAATTCATGTATGCTTATCATTAAATCATCAAATGCATGTATGATTATCATTAAATCATCAAATGCGTATATGCTTATCATTAAATCATCAAATGCATATATGATTATCATTAAATCATCAAATGCATGTATGCTTATCATTAAATCATCAAATGCATATATGATTATCATTAAATTATCAAATGCGTATATGCTTATCATTAAATCAATAAATGCATGTATGATTATCATTAAATCATCAAATGCGTATATGATTATCATTAAATCATCAAATGCATGTATGCTTATCATTAAATCATCAAATGCATATATGATTATCATTAAATCATCAAATGCGTATATGCTTATCATTAAATCATCAAATGCATATATGATTATCATTAAATCATCAAATACATGTATGCTTATCATTAAATCATCAAATGCATGTATGATTATCATTAAATCATCAAATTCATATATGATTATCATTAAATCATCAAATGCGTATATGATTATCATTAAATCATCAAATGCATATATGATTATCATTAAATCATCAAATGCATGTATGCTTATCATTAAATCATCAAATGCATGTATGATTATCATTAAATCATCAAATTCATATATGATTATCATTAAATCATCAAATGCGTATATGATTATCATTAAATCATCAAATGCATATATGATTATCATTAAATCATCAAATGCATGTATGCTTATCATTAAATCATCAAATGCATATATGCTTATCATTAAATCATCAAATGCATATATGATTATCATTAAATCATCAAATTCATATATGATTATCATTAAATCATCAAATGCATATATGATTATCATTAAATCATCAAATGCATATATGATTATCATTAAATCATCAAATTCATATATGATTATCATTAAATCATCAAATGCATATATGATTATCATTAAATCATCAAATGCATATATGATTATCATTAAATCATCAAATTCATATATGATTATCATTAAATCATCAAATGCATATATGATTATCATTAAATCATCAAATGCATATATGATTATCATTAAATCATCAAATTCATATATGATTATCATTAAATCATCAAATGCATATATGATTATCATTAAATCATCAAATTCATATATGATTATCATTAAATCATCAAATGCATGTATGCTTATCATTAAATCATCAAATGCATATATGATTATCATTAAATCATCAAATGCATATATGATTATCATTAAATCATCAAATTCATATATGATTATCATTAAATTATCAAATGCGTATATGCTTATCATTAAATAATCAAATGCATATATGATTATCATTAAATCATCAAATGCATGTATGCTTATCATTAAATCATCAAATGCATATATGATTATCATTAAATCATCAAATGCATATATGATTATCATTAAATCATCAAATGCATATATGCTTATCATTAAATCATCAAATGCATATATGATTATCATTAAATCATCAAATGCATGTATGCTTATCATTAAATCATCAAATGCATATATGATTATCATTAAATCATCAAATGCGTATATGATTATCATTAAATCATCAAATGCATGTATGCTTATCATTAAATCATCAAATGCATATATGATTATCATTAAATCATCAAATGCGTATATGATTATCATTAAATCATCAAATGCATGTATGCTTATCATTAAATCATCAAATGCATATATGATTATCATTAAATCATCAAATGCGTATATGATTATCATTAAATCATCAAATGCATGTATGCTTATCATTAAATCATCAAATGCATATATGATTATCATTAAAGCATCAAATGCATATATGATTATCATTAAATCATCAAATGCATGTATGATAATCATTAAATAAATAAATGCATGTATGATTATCATTAAATCATCAAATGCATGTATGCTTATGATTAAATCATCAAATGAATGCATGTTTATCATTAAATCATCAAATGCATGTATGATTATCATTAAATTATCAAATGCATGTATGATTATCATTAAATCAATAAATGCATATATGATTATCATTAAATCATCAAATGCATGTATGCGTATCATTAAATCATCAAATGCATGTATGATTATTATTAAATCATCAAATGCATATATTATTATCATTAAATCATCAAATGCATATATGATTATCATTAAATCATCAAATGCATATATGATTATCATTAAATTATCAAATGCATATATGATTATCATTAAATCATAAAATGCATGTATGATTATCATTAAATCATCAAATGCATGTATGATTATCATTAAATCATCAAATGCATGTATGATTATCATTAAATCATCAAATGCATGTATGATTATCATTAAATCATCAAATGCATATATGATTATCATTAAATCATCAAATGCATGTATGCTTATCATTAAATCATCAAATGCATATATGATTATCATTAAATCATCAAATGCGTATATGCTTATCATTAAATCATCAAATGCATGTATGCTTATCATTAAATCATTAAATTCATATATGATTATCATTAAATCATCAAATGCATGTATGATTATCATTAAATCATCAAATGCATGTATGCTTATCATTAAATCATCAAATGCATGTATGATTATTATTAAATCATCAAATGCATGTATGATTATCATTAAATCATCAAATGCATGTATGCTTATCGTTAAATCATCAAATGCATATATGATTATCATTAAATCATAAAATGCATGTATGATTATCATTAAATCATCAAATGCATGTATGCGTATCATTAAATCATCAAATGCATGTATGCGTATCATTAAATCATCAAATGCATGTATGATTATTATTAAATCATCAAATGCATGTATGATTATCATTAAATCATCAAATGCATGTATGATTATCATTAAATCATCAAATGCATGTATGCTTATCGTTTAATCATCAAATGCATATATGATTATCATTAAATCATAAAATGCATGTATGATTATCATTAATCATCAAATGCATGTATGCTTATCATTAAATCATCAAATGCATGTATGCTTATCATTAAATCATCAAATGCATATATGATTATCATTAAATCATCAAATGCATATATGATTATCATTAAATCATCAAATGCATGTATGCTTATCATTAAATCATCAAATGCATATATGACTATCATTAAATCATCAAATGCGTATATGCTTATCATTAAATCATCAAATGCATATATGATTATCATTAAATCATCAAATGCGTATATGCTTATCATTAAATCATCAAATGCATGTATGCTTATCATTAAATCATCAAATGCATGTATGATTATCATTAAATCATCAAATGCGTATATGCTTATCATTAAATCATCAAATGCATATATGATTATCATTAAATCATCAAATGCATGTATGCTTATCATTAAATCATCAAATGCATATATGATTATCATTAAATTATCAAATGCGTATATGCTTATCATTAAATCAATAAATGCATGTATGATTATCATTAAATCATCAAATGCGTATATGATTATCATTAAATCATCAAATGCATGTATGCTTATCATTAAATCATCAAATGCATATATGATTATCATTAAATCATCAAATGCGTATATGCTTATCATTAAATCATCAAATGCATATATGATTATCATTAAATCATCAAATACATGTATGCTTATCATTAAATCATCAAATGCATGTATGATTATCATTAAATCATCAAATTCATATATGATTATCATTAAATCATCAAATGCGTATATGATTATCATTAAATCATCAAATGCATATATGATTATCATTAAATCATCAAATGCATGTATGCTTATCATTAAATCATCAAATGCATGTATGATTATCATTAAATCATCAAATTCATATATGATTATCATTAAATCATCAAATGCGTATATGATTATCATTAAATCATCAAATGCATATATGATTATCATTAAATCATCAAATGCATGTATGCTTATCATTAAATCATCAAATGCATATATGCTTATCATTAAATCATCAAATGCATATATGATTATCATTAAATCATCAAATTCATATATGATTATCATTAAATCATCAAATGCATATATGATTATCATTAAATCATCAAATTCATATATGATTATCATTAAATCATCAAATGCATATATGATTATCATTAAATCATCAAATGCATATATGATTATCATTAAATCATCAAATTCATATATGATTATCATTAAATCATCAAATGCATATATGATTATCATTAAATCATCAAATGCATATATGATTATCATTAAATCATCAAATTCATATATGATTATCATTAAATCATCAAATGCATATATGATTATCATTAAATCATCAAATTCATATATGATTATCATTAAATCATCAAATGCATGTATGCTTATCATTAAATCATCAAATGCATATATGATTATCATTAAATCATCAAATGCATATATGATTATCATTAAATCATCAAATTCATATATGATTATCATTAAATTATCAAATGCGTATATGCTTATCATTAAATAATCAAATGCATATATGATTATCATTAAATCATCAAATGCATGTATGCTTATCATTAAATCATCAAATGCATATATGATTATCATTAAATCATCAAATGCATATATGATTATCATTAAATCATCAAATGCATATATGCTTATCATTAAATCATCAAATGCATATATGATTATCATTAAATCATCAAATGCATGTATGCTTATCATTAAATCATCAAATGCATATATGATTATCATTAAATCATCAAATGCGTATATGATTATCATTAAATCATCAAATTCATGTATGCTTATCATTAAATCATCAAATGCGTATATGATTATCATTAAATCATCAAATGCATATATGATTATCATTAAATCATCAAATGCATATATGATTATCATTAAATCATCAAATTCATATATGATTATCATTAAATCATCAAATGCATATATGATTATCATTAAATCATCAAATGCGTATATGATTATCATTAAATCATCAAATGCATGTATGCTTATCATTAAATCATCAAATGCATATATGATTATCATTAAATCATCAAATGCGTATATGATTATCATTAAATCATCAAATGCATGTATGCTTATCATTAAATCATCAAATGCATATATGATTATCATTAAATCATCAAATGCGTATATGATTATCATTAAATCATCAAATGCATGTATGCTTATCATTAAATCATCAAATGCATATATGATTATCATTAAATCATCAAATTCATATATGATTATCATTAAATCATCAAATGCATATATGATTATCATTAAATCATCAAATGCATATATGATTATCATTAAATCATCAAATTCATATATGATTATCATTAAATCATCAAATGCGTATATGATTATCATTAAATCATCAAATTCATATATGATTATCATTAAATCATCAAATGCATATATGATTATCATTAAATCATCAAATGCATATATGATTATCATTAAATCATCAAATGCATATATGATTATCATTAAATCATCAAATGCGTATATGATTATCATTAAATCATCAAATGCATGTATGCTTATCATTAAATCATCAAATGCATATATGATTATCATTAAATCATCAAATGCGTATATGATTATCATTAAATCATCAAATGCATGTATGCTTATCATTAAATCATCAAATGCATATATGATTATTATTAAATCATCAAATGCATATATGATTATCATTAAATCATCAAATGCATATATGATTATCATTAAATCATCAAATGCATATATGATTATCATTAAATCATCAAATTCATATATGATTATCATTAAATCATCAAATGCATATATGATTATCATTAAATCATCAAATGCATATATGATTATCATTAAATCATCAAATGCGTATATGATTATCATTAAATCATCAAATTCATATATGATTATCATTAAATCATCAAATGCATATATGATTATCATTAAATCATCAAATGCATATATGATTATCATTAAATCATCAAATTCATATATGATTATCATTAAATCATCAAATGCATATATGATTATCATTAAATCATCAAATGCGTATATGATTATCATTAAATCATCAAATGCATGTATGCTTATCATTAAATCATCAAATGCATATATGATTATCATTAAATCATCAAATGCGTATATGATTATCATTAAATCATCAAATGCATGTATGCTTATCATTAAATCATCAAATGCATATATGATTATCATTAAATCATCAAATTCATATATGATTATCATTAAATCATTAAATGCATATATGATTATCATTAAATCATCAAATGCATATATGATTATCATTAAATCATCAAATTCATATATGATTATCATTAAATCATCAAATGCATATATGATTATCATTAAATCATCAAATGCATATATGATTATCATTAAATAATCAAATTCATATATGATTATCATTAAATCATCAAATGCATATATGATTATCATTAAATCATCAAATTCATATATGATTATCATTAAATCATCAAATGCATGTATGCTTATCATTAAATCATCAAATGCATATATGATTATCATTAAATCATCAAATGCATATATGATTATCATTAAATCATCAAATTCATATATGATTATCATTAAATTATCAAATGCGTATATGCTTATCATTAAATCATCAAATGCATATATGATTATCATTAAATCATCAAATGCATGTATGCTTATCATTAAATCATCAAATGCATATATGATTATCATTAAATCATCAAATGCATATATGATTATCATTAAATCATCAAATGCATATATGCTTATCATTAAATCATCAAATGCATATATGATTATCATTAAATCATCAAATGCATGTATGCTTATCATTAAATCATCAAATGCATATATGATTATCATTAAATCATCAAAAGCGTATATGATTATCATTAAATCATCAAATTCATGTATGCTTATCATTAAATCATCAAATGCGTATATGATTATCATTAAATCATCAACTGCATATATGATTATCATTAAATCATCAAATGCATATATGATTATCATTAAATCATCAAATGCATGTATGCTTATCATTAAATCATCAAATGCATGTATGATTATCATTAAATCATCAAATTCATATATGATTATCATTAAATCATCAAATGCGTATATGCTTATCATTAAATCATCAAATGCATATATGATTATCATTAAATCATCAAATGCGTATACGCTTATCATTAAATCATCAAATGCATATATGATTATCATTAAATCATCAAATGCGTATATGCTTATCATTAAATCATCAAATGCATATATGATTATCATTAAATCATCAAATGCGTATATACTTATCATTAAATCATCAAATGCATATATGATTATCATTAAATAATCAAATGCATGTATGCTTATCATTAAATCATCAAATGCATGTATGATTATCATTAAATCATCAAATTCATATATGATTATCATTAAATCATCAAATGCGTATATGCTTATCATTAAATCATCAAATGCATATATGATTATCATTAAATCATCAAATGCGTATATGCTTATCATTAAATCATCAAATGCATGTATGCTTATCATTAAATCATCAAATGCATATATGATTATCATTAAATCATCAAATGCGTATATGATTATCATTAAATCATCAAATGCATGTATGCTTATCATTAAATCATCAAATGCATATATGATTATCATTAAATCATCAAATGCGTATATGCTTATCATTAAATCATCAAATGCATATATGATTATCACTAAATCATCAAATGCATATATGATTATCATTAAATCATCAAATGCATATATGCTTATCATTAAATCATCAAATGCATATATGATTATCATTAAATCATCAAATGCATATATGCTTATCATTAAATCATCAAATGCATATATGATTATCATTAAATCATCAAATGCGTATATGCTTATCATTAAATCATCAAATGCATGTATGCTTATCATTAAATCATCAAATTCATATATGATTATCATTAAATCATCAAATGCATATATGATTATCATTAAATCATCAAATGCATATATGATTATCATTAAATCATCAAATTCATATATGCTTATCATTAAATCATCAAATGCATATATGATTATCATTAAATCATCAAATGCATATATGATTATCATTAAATCATCAAATGCATATATGATTATCATTAAATCATCAAATTCATATATGATTATCATTAAATCATCAAATGCATATATGATTATCATTAAATCATCAAATGCGTATATGCTTATCATTAAATCATCAAATGCATGTATGCTTATCATTAAATCATCAAATGCATATATGATTATCATTAAATCATCAAATGCGTATATGATTATCATTAAATCATCAAATGCATGTATGCTTATCATTAAATCATCAAATGCATATATGATTATCATTAAATCATCAAATGCGTATATGATTATCATTAAATCATCAAATGCATATATGCTTATCATTAAATCATCAAATGCATATATGATTATCATTAAATCATCAAATGCATATATGATTATCATTAAATCATCAAATTCATATATGATTATCATTAAATCATCAAATGCATATATGATTATCATTAAATCATCAAATGCATATATGATTATCATTAAATCATCAAATGCATATATGCTTATCATTAAATCATCAAATTCATATATGATTATCATTAAATCATCAAATGCATATATGATTATCATTAAATCATCAAATGCGTATATGCTTATCATTAAATCATCAAATGCATGTATGATTATCATTAAATCATCAAATGCATATATGATTATCATTAAATCATCAAATGCATATATGATTATCATTAAATCATCAAATGCGTATATGCTTATCATTAAATCATCAAATGCGTATATGCTTATCATTAAATCATCAAATGCATGTATGATTATCATTAAATCATCAAATGCATGTATGCTTATCATTAAATCATCAAATTCATATATGATTATCATTAAATCATCAAATGCATATATGATTATCATTAAATCATCAAATGCGTATATGCTTATCATTAAATCATCAAATGCGTATATGCTTATCATTAAATCATCAAATGCATGTATGATTATCATTAAATCATCAAATGCATGTATGCTTATCATTAAATCATCAAATTCATATATGATTATCATTAAATCATCAAATGCATATATGATTATCATTAAATCATCAAATGCGTATATGCTTATCATTAAATCATCAAATGCGTATATGCTTATCATTAAATCATCAAATGCATGTATGATTATCATTAAATCATCAAATGCATATATGCTTATCATTAAATCATCAAATGCATATATGATTATCATTAAATCATCAAATGCGTATATGCTTATCATTAAATCATCAAATGCATATATGATTATCATTAAATCATCAAATGCATATATGATTATCATTAAATCATCAAATGCATATATGCTTATCATTAAATCATCAAATGCATATATGATTATCATTAAATCATCAAATGCATATATGATTATCATTAAATCATCAAATGCATATATGCTTATCATTAAATCATCAAATGCATATATGCTTATCATTAAATCATCAAATGCGTATATGCTTATCATTAAATCATCAAATGCATGTATGCTTATCATTAAATCATCAAATTCATATATGATTATCATTAAATCATCAAATGCATATATGATTATCATTAAATCATCAAATGCATATATGATTATCATTAAATCATCAAATTCATATATGCTTATCATTAACTCATCAAATGCATATATGATTATCATTAAATCATCAAATGCATATATGATTATCATTAAATCATCAAATGCATATATGATTATCATAAAATCATCAAATTCATATATGATTATTATTAAATCATCAAATGCATATATGATTATCATTAAATCATCAAATGCGTATATGCTTATCATTAAATCATCAAATGCATGTATGCTTATCATTAAATCATCAAATGCATATATGATTATCATTAAATCATCAAATGCGTATATGATTATCATTAAATCATCAAATGCATGTATGCTTATCATTAAATCATCAAATGCATATATGATTATCATTAAATCATCAAATGCGTATATGATTATCATTAAATCATCAAATGCATATATGCTTATCATTAAATCATCAAATGCATATATGATTATCATTAAATCATCAAATGCATATATGATTATCATTAAATCATCAAATTCATATATGCTTATCATTAAATCATCAAATGCATATATGATGGTCATTAAATCATCAAATGCATATATGATTATCATTAAATCATCAAATGCATATATGCTTATCATTAAATCATCAAATTCATATATGATTATCATTAAATCATCAAATGCATATATGATTATCATTAAATCATCAAATGCGTATATGCTTATCATTAAATCATCAAATGCATGTATGCTTATCATTAAATCATCAAATTCATATATGATTATCATTAAATCATCAAATGCATATATGATTATCATTAAATCATCAAATGCATATATGATTATCATTAAATCATCAAATGCGTATATGCTTATCATTAAATCATCAAATGCGTATATGCTTATCATTAAATCATCAAATGCATGTATGATTATCATTAAATCATCAAATGCATGTATGCTTATCATTAAATCATCAAATTCATATATGATTATCATTTAATCATCAAATGCATATATGATTATCATTAAATCATCAAATGCGTATATGCTTATCATTAAATCATCAAATGCGTATATGCTTATCATTAAATCATCAAATGCATGTATGATTATCATTAAATCATCAAATGCATGTATGCTTATCATTAAATCATCAAATTCATATATGATTATCATTAAATCATCAAATGCATATATGATTATCATTAAATCATCAAATGCGTATATGCTTATCATTAAATCATCAAATGCGTATATGCTTATCATTAAATCATCAAATGCATGTATGATTATCATTAAATCATCAAATGCATATATGCTTATCATTAAATCATCAAATTCATATATGATTATCATTAAATCATCAAATGCATATATGATTATCATTAAATCATCAAATGCGTATATGCTTATCATTAAATCATCAAATGCGTATATGCTTATCATTAAATCATCAAATGCATGTATGATTATCATTAAATCATCAAATGCATGTATGCTTATCATTAAATCATCAAATTCATATATGATTATCATTAAATCATCAAATGCATATATGATTATCATTAAATCATCAAATGCGTATATGCTTATCATTAAATCATCAAATGCGTATATGCTTATCATTAAATCATCAAATGCATGTATAATTATCATTAAATCATCAAATGCATGTATGCTTATCATTAAATCATCAAATTCATATATGATTATCATTAAATCATCAAATTCATATATGATTATCATTAAATCATCAAATGCATATATGATTATCATTAAATCATCAAATGCGTATATGCTTATCATTAAATCATCAAATGCATGTATGATTATCATTAAATCATCAAATTCATATATGATTATCATTAAATCATCAAATGCATATATGATTATCATTAAATCATCAAATGCATATATGATTATCATTAAATCATCAAATGCGTATATGCTTATCATTAAATCATCAAATGCGTATATGCTTATCATTAAATCATCAAATGCATGTATGATTATCATTAAATCATCAAATGCATGTATGCTTATCATTAAATCATCAAATTCATATATGATTATCATTAAATCATCAAATGCATATATGATTATCATTAAATCATCAAATGCGTATATGCTTATCATTAAATCATCAAATGCATGTATGCTTATCATTAAATCATCAAATTCATATATGATTATCATTAAATCATCAAATGCATATATGATTATCATTAAATCATCAAATGCGTATATGCTTATCATTAAATCATCAAATGCGTATATGCTTATCATTAAATCATCAAATGCATGTATGATTATCATTAAATCATCAAATGCATATATGCTTATCATTAAATCATCAAATTCATATATGATTATCATTAAATCATCAAATGCATATATGATTATCATTAAATCATCAAATGCGTATATGCTTATCATTAAATCATCAAATGCGTATATGCTTATCATTAAATCATCAAATGCATGTATGATTATCATTAAATCATCAAATGCATGTATGCTTATCATTAAATCATCAAATTCATATATGATTATCATTAAATCATCAAATGCATATATGATTATCATTAAATCATCAAATGCGTATATGCTTATCATTAAATCATCAAATGCGTATATGCTTATCATTAAATCATCAAATGCATGTATGATTATCATTAAATCATCAAATGCATGTATGCTTATCATTAAATCATCAAATTCATATATGATTATCATTAAATCATCAAATTCATATATGATTATCATTAAATCATCAAATGCATATATGATTATCATTAAATCATCAAATGCGTATATGCTTATCATTAAATCATCAAATGCATGTATGCTTATCATTAAATCATCAAATTCATATATGATTATCATTAAATCATCAAATGCATATATGATTATCATTAAATCATCAAATGCATATATGATTATCATTAAATCATCAAATGCGTATATGCTTATCATTAAATCATCAAATGCGTATATGCTTATCATTAAATCATCAAATGCATGTATGATTATCATTAAATCATCAAATGCATGTATGCTTATCATTAAATCATCAAATTCATATATGATTATCATTAAATCATCAAATGCATATATGATTATCATTAAATCATCAAATGCGTATATGCTTATCATTAAATCATCAAATGCATGTATGCTTATCATTAAATCATCAAATTCATATATGATTATCATTAAATCATCAAATGCATATATGATTATCATTAAATCATCAAATGCATGTATGCTTATCGTTAAACGGCGATAGAACATTTATGACTGAAACTTGACGTAGATGTGAGTTTATTTGTTCTTTTTTTACAAATACACTTTTCTTATTCAAATCTCCATTACATTATTATGATTATTATCGCACATAAGCAAAGATGATAAAATATTATCACATATGTGATAAATATGATATATATGCAGTGTAGAGCGAAGGTGTTCAAACATTGGATAAAGCACAAAATTTAGCAGATACGTAGTTGATGTCAGCAGATATTGCGTCCCTATGAGACACGTTCAACTCTCTTACGTCTATTCCCGATAACGTCAAACGAAAAAGACAATTGGTTTGACGATAATTACCAATTAACAGTGGCCTCCAGTGGACACATGGAATCTTGATCAGCTAACCTTATTACAATGCCATTTAAATCTCAAACATATGACAACCTCTTTATTTATCTCTCTTGTTTTATTCTATCGATTTTTCATTTTCAAATTCTCCTTCCTTCCTTATATTGTTGGCATTCCTAAACTAGTTATTGTTTATACAATAACACGAAATTCCATTCGCACCCCCCCCCCTTCTAATAACTTACACAAAATAGTTTTCACTATTTATCGCCTGCGTAACCGTATAAGAATATTTCAAACCTCGCTAATAAAATTGCGACCTTTGGGAGACGAGATGCAATTACATACGCTTCCGCGCGAGTTTCTGGGATCCCCAAAACGATAACTACGTCACGATGGCTAGACAGAGTGTTTGTCCATCTACCAGCACCACCGCCGCCCGCTAACAATATCCTGATTAAGAAAGATTGCGTCTCACGCCACTGAATACATCTTTATTATTAATTCGATTGATTCAATGGTCAATGCCATAACTCATCTTTTACCGATCATAATATCATAATTTCGCTTAGGATTCAGATGCAAGAATCAGTGAAGTCTTCTCATTTTCAAGCGGAGATTCTCTCGGCTTTTTGCGTCGCGTAAGCTTTCACCGATCCCGTTTATATTCCGTTCCATGAGACACTGTTATTTACGCATCGTTAATATTATTTCGCCCAGTAAAAATATTGCCCCGTTATAATATTCTAGTCTGAATAAAGCTAGAAGATAGGAATAATGATACACGCTGTATCTCTGTTTCAATATATATGTATATATATATATATACATATATATATATATATATATATATATATATATATATATATATATATATACTTCTTTCACACTCTTACCCACCCACCCCGCCTACTTTCAAATTATCTTCATTTCTTCAAATCTTTTTCTAAAACTATGATACTACCTACATACCAAAGACACAGAGTTCCTCCCCTTCCCTCCTCTTTCCCCAGCCTCTCAAAATCTATGCTACACCTCACCACGACAAAATCCTCAGCACCCCACTCTCCTCTCTCCCACCCTAAGACAAATTCACTAACACTCCCACCCCTCCCCTTTTTCACTCACAACATCCACATTCATTTCACTCTCTGCCACTGACTGACTTCTTTCAGCCTGGACCAAGGTCCAGCGCTCTTAGTAGCCACGGCTACTACTTTTTCTCAGCAACCCATCATGTACAACCCATATTTCGATGTACTTGCATGACATTTTTCTTAAAATTATCATCCTGAGGAAGTCTTACAATAAAGACGAAACGTTGATGAATATATTAAAAAAATATCTCTTGGTTTTCCCTTTTTCATTTCCCATTACGTCGGATTACTCTCATCCTTCCTTTCTCGAATATATATATATATATATATATATATATATATATATATATATATATATATATATATATATATATATGCGAGAAAGGAAGAATGAGAGTAATCCGACGTAATATATATAGTCATCCACATACAGACTGTTTCGCTATATCACAGCTCACAGCTCTTATATATACAGGGTGGGCCAAAATAAGGGTCTTATCTTTAAATTTGAATAACTTGAATTTGAATAACTTCCACAAAATAAAAGTTAAACTCACCAAACTTTATGTGTGTGTAGACTGCCCCTTCCGAGATTTTTTGAAATAAACAAAACAAATTTTAGCCGAAAAACACTTCTTAAAACTTACAAAAACTAAAGTATTGTTTTTTTACACTGTTTTGAGTTTTTTAAGCAAAAATAATGTTTTCTAAATGAGGGTACGTTCCTTAGGGCTAATACGGCTCATGCTTGCTTCGGAAGGGGTCCTTTACTTATTCTAAAAAAAAAAAAAAAAAAATCAATAAATAAAAAAGTTATGAATTTTAAAAAATAGGACCCTTATTTTTGCCCACCCTATATAATTTGAAATATAACTCGTGTTTCGAGGTTCGAGTCCAGCGACCAGTGAATTATTCTTCTCTACACTGACGATTCCCGTAAGGAGTAAACGTATACGTATGTAGATAAAACACCAATATTTATAATTAATGTGGTAATATGTCCCGTGGCCTAATGGTTACAGCGTTTGCCTAGGTTGATTTTGTGGCAGGGGTTTGAACCGTGCGAATGTCCGAAATTATCATTCCTGCACTGATGAGAGCGAAAGCTCGAAAAACTCGAAACGCTAGCGTATGTAGGTAAACATAATTTAATATTATTTATTTAAAATTAATATCGGTATTTATATATATATATATATATATATATATATATATATATATATATATATATATATATATATATACCGTTGGGAATTAGTTCCTAGACTGAAGATTGCGTTAGCATGAAACATCGATGTCTCTAGGTATTTAAATATTTAATATTTATTTATAAAAATATTATTGTTTATCAGCCCCCTCCCACGGAGGCTGGGCACTTTTCGAGGAGCTTTAATAACAAGCAGTACAAATAGCTATATGCATGATCCGACGTTTCGTAGATCACTCTTATTTGCTTCCTAGACTGAAGATTGCGTTAGCATGAAACATCGATGTCTCTAGGTATTTAAATATTTAATATTTATTTATAAAAATATTATTGTTTATATATATATATATATATATATATATATATATATAGAGAGAGAGAGAGAGAGAGAGAGAGAGAGAGAGAGAGAGAGAGAAGAAGGAATTGTTTCCGTATTCTGTATTGTAAATTGACAGTGTGATTAGTTCTTTTGATGGCGATTCTGTCAGTGGTCTATGAAGATTTTTTTATCAATAACATTATTCGGCTGCACATTTGCGAAACTTTTTCGGTCGCATGACGCCAGATCTTTTCCAGCCTAACGTGTTTTCTTTACGTTTTCATTTGGTGAAATGAGGCTAATCTACTCACTAAACAATACATGTCACTTAAAATCATCTTAAAATATTACTAATCGGTATTTTTTTATGCATGCTTTCATTTATTTATTAAATTTTATTAAATTAGCTAGGGATCTGACCTGAACATTATCAAATAAAAGTTAACACAGCAGACATACATCGCCTTGACTCGAGAGAAGAGGTCGCGAAGAGAAATAGAGTACGAAAAGGAAGAAGCGAAAGAGAAAAAATATATGTAATTTTAACGTATACGTATATGCTGGTATATAAGGTATGCTAATGTTGACACACCTAGTTAGATCGACAAAGTTAAGGGGACGTTGAACCTGGTAAGTACCAAATGGGTGACCATTTGGAAATACTAGGCGCTGTAAGTGAGAGGACGCCTACATCACCATGCAAAACCTAACGTCGTCATCTTCCATGACTATCCCATTTCCCATGACTATCCCATCTCCCATGACTATCCAATCTCCCATGACTATTCTATCTCCCATGACTATCCCATCTTCCATGACTATCCCATCTCCCATGACTATTCCATCTCCCATGACTATTCCATCTCCCATGACTATCACATCTCCCATGACTATTCCATCTCCCATGACTATCCCATCTCCCATGACTATCCCATGACTATTCTATCTCCTATGACTATTCAATCTCCGATGACTATCCCATCTCCCATGACTATTCTATCTCCCACGACTATCCCATCTCCCATGACTATCCCATCTCCCATAATTATCCTATCTCCCATGACTATTCCATCTCCCATGACTATCCCATCTCCCATGACTATCCAATCTCCCAGGACTATTCCATCTTCCATGACTATCCCATCTCCCATGACTATCCCATGACTATTCTATCTCCCATGACTATCCCATCTCCCATGACTATCCCATCCTCCAATGACTATTCCATCTCCCATGATTATTCCATCTCCCATGACTATTCTATCTCCTAGGACTATTCGGTCTCACATGACTATTCCATCTCCCATGACTATCCCATGACTATTCTATATCACATGACTATTCCATCCATCATGACTATCCCATCTCCCATGACTATCCCATCTCCCATGACTATCTCATGACTATTCTATCTCCCATGACTATTCCATCTCCCATGACTATCCCATGACTATTGTATCTCCCATGACTATCACATCTCCCATGACTATTCCATCTCCCATTAGTATTCCATCTCCTATGACTATCCCATCTCCCATGACTATCCCATGACTATTCTATCTCCCATTACTATCCCATCTCCCATGACTATCCCATCCTCCATGACTATCCCATCTCCCATAACTATCCAATCTCCCACGACTATCCAATCTCCCATGACTATCCCATCTCTCATTACTATTCAATCTCACATGACTATCCCATCTACCATGACTATCCCATGACTATTCCATCTCCCATTACTATCCACTCTCCCATGACTATCCAATCTCCCATGACTATTCTATCTCCCATTACAATCCCATCTCCCATGACTATCCCATGACTATTCTATCTCCCATTACTATCCCATCTCCCATGACTATCCTATCCTCCATGACTATTCCCACTCCCATGACTATCCCATCTCCCATTACTATCCCACCTTCCATGACTATCCCATCTCCCATGACTATTCTATCTCCCATGACTATCCTATCTACCATGACTATTCCATTTCCCATGACTATCCCATGTCCCATAACTATTCCATCTCCCATGACTATCCCATCTCCCATGACTATCCCATGACTATTCCATCTCCCATGACTATCCCATCTCTCATGACTACCCCATCTCCCATCACTATCCCATCTCCCATGACTATGCTATCTTCCATGACTATCCCATCTCACATGACTATCCGATCTCCCATGACTATCCCATCTCCCATGACTATCCTATCTCCCATGACTATTTTATCTCTCATGACTATTCCATCTCCCATTACTATTACATCTCCCATGACTATTCCATCTCCCATAACTATTCCATCTCCCATGACTATCCCATGACTATTCCATTTCCCATGACTATCCCATCTCCCATGACTATCCCATCTCCCATGACTATTCCATCTTCCATGACAATTCTATCTCCCATGACTATCCCATCTCCCATGACTATTCTATCTCCCATTACAATCCCATCTCCCATGACTATCCCATGACTATCCCATCTCCCATGACTATCCCATGACTATTCAATCTCCCATGACTATCCCATCTACCATGACTATTCAATCTCCCATGACTATCCCATCTCTTATGACTATTCCATTACTATTCGATTTCCTATGACTATCCCATCTCCCATGACTATTCCATCTCACATGACTATTTAATCTCCCATGACTATTCCATCTCCCATGACTATCCCATCTCACATGACTATTTCATCTCCCATGACTATTCTATCTCCCATGACTATCCCATCTCCCATGACTATTCCATTCTCCATGACTATTCCATCTCCCATGACTATTCCATCTCCCATGACTATCCCATCTCACATGACTATTCCATCTCCCATGACTATCCCATCTCCCATGACTACCCCATCTCCCATGACTATCCCATCTCCCATGACTATCCCATCTCCCATGACTATTCTATCTCCCATGACTATCCCATCTCCCATGACTATTTCATCTCCCATGACTATCCCATCTCGCATGACTATCCAATCTCCCATGACTATTCTATCTCTCATGACTATCCCATCGCCCATGACTATCCCATCTCCCATGACTATTCTATCTCCCATGACTATCCCATCTCCCATAACTATCCTATCTCCCATGACTATCCCATCTCCCATGACTATTCTATCTCCCATGACTATCCCATCTCCAATGACTATTCCATCTCCCATGACTATCCCATCTCCCATGACTATCCCATCTCTCATGACTATTCTATCTCCCATGACTATCCCATCTCCCATGACTATCCCATGACTATTGTATCTCTTATGAGTATCACATCTCTCATGACTATTCCATCTCCCATTAGTATTCCATTTCCCATAGCTATCCCTATCTCCCATGACTATCCCATCTCCCATGACAATTTCATCTCCCATTACTATTCCATCTCCCATGACTATTCCATCTCCCATGACTATCCCATCTCTCATGACTATTCTATCTTCCATGACTATCCCATCTCCCATGACTATCCCATGACTATTGTATCTCTTATGACTATCACATCTCCCATGACTATTCCATCTCCCATTAGTATTCCATTTCCCATAGCTATCCCAATCTCCCATGACTATCCCATCTCCCATGACAATTTCATCTCCCATTACTATTCCATCTCCCATGACTATTCCATCTCCCATGACTATCCCATCTCCCATGACTATTCCATCTCCAATGACTATCCCATCACCCATATCTATCTCATCTCCCATGACTATTCTCTCTCCCATGGCTATCCCATCTCCCATGACTATTCCATCTCCCATGACTATTCCATCTCCCATGACTATTCTATCTCCCATGACTATCCCATCTCACATGACTATTCCATCTTCCATGACTATCCCATGACTAGTCTATATCCCATGACTATTCCATCTCTCATGACTATCTTATCTCCCATGACTGTCCCATCACCCATGACTATCCCATGACTATTCTATCTCCCATGACTATTCCATCTCCCATGACTATCCTATCTCCTATGACTATCCCATCTCCCATGACTATTCTATCTTCCATGACTATCCCATCTCCCATGACTATCCCATCTCCCATGACTATTCTATCTCCCATGACTATTCCATCTCCCATGACTATCCCATCTCCCATGACTATCCCATGACTATTCTATCTCCCATGACTATTCCATCTCCCATGACTATTCTATCTCTCATGACTATCCTATCTACCATGACTATCCTCTCTCACATGACTATCCCATCTTCCATGACTATCCCATCTCCCATGACTATTCCATGACTATCCCATCTCTCATGACTATTCCATCTCCCATGACTATCCCATCTCCCATGACTATTCCATCTCCCATGACTATTCCATCTCCCATGACTATTCTATCTCCCATGACTATTCCATCTCCCATGACTATCTCATCTCCCATGACTATCCCATCTACCATGACTATCCTCTCTCACATGACTATCCCATCTCCCATGACTATCCCATTTCCCATGACTATTCCATCTCCCATGACTATCCCATGACTATCCCATCTCTCATGACTATTCCATCTCCCATGACTATCCCATCTCCCATGACTATTCCATCTCTCATGACTATTCCATCTCCCATGACTATTCTATCTCCCATGACTATCCCATCTCCCATGACTATTCCATCTCCCATGACTCTCCCATCTCCCATGACTATTCCATCTCCCATGACTATCCCATCTCCCATGACTATCTCATCTCCCATGACTATCCCATCTCCCATGACTATTCTATCTCTCATGACTATTCCATCTCCAATGACTATTCCATCTCCAATAACTATTCAATCTCCCATGACTGTTTCATATCCCATGACTATCCCATCTCCCATGACTATCACATCTCCCATGACTATTCCATCTCCCATGATTATCCCATCTCCCATTACTATCTCATCTCCCATGACTATTCCATCTCCCATGACTATCCCATCTCCCATGACTATTCCATCTACCATGACTATTCCATCTCCCATGACTATCCCATCTCCAATGACTATTCCATCTCCAATGACTATCCCATCTACCATGACTATTCCATCTCCCATGACTATCCCATCTCCCATAACTACCATGGGCTATATGTGCGACCGGGGACCGCTTGTGAATTTAATATTTCTTAGAATTTCCCTTCTTTGGAGGAAGCCGAATCAACGCGCCCAGAATGAATTGCATGTCACGTACCATGTATCAGATATATTCTGGTATAGTATTATTACATAAGCTACTATTCAAGAGAAATCAAATTACGTGCATGTACTCAGCGTTGTCTTGAAGAAAAGTGCTGAATATCTTAGATAGAGCTACTGTAGTGATAGGTTTGTATAATATTTTAACAGCACTTACGCTACTTTTCGGAATATCGTGCAGATGAAAAGGAGGAGGAATCAGTAAAAGTGATTTTAGTAGTGCTCTAGACGCCTCCTTTATTTTCTAAGTACTCGGCGTTGTCTGGGAGAAAAGTGCTCAATATCCTACTGTAGTGATAGTTTCTGTAATATTTTAACACCAGCTACGCTTCTCTTCAGACTATTGTGCCCATGGAAATGAGGGGAAATCAGTAAGAGTGATTTTCTAAGTACTCGGCGTTGTCCGGGAGAAAAGTGCTCAATATGCTAGATAGAGCTGCTGTAGTGATAGATTTGTATAATATTTTAACACCATGTATACTTCTTTTCGGAATATTGTGCAGATGAACAGGAGGGGGAGTCAGTAGGGACCGGGGTTGGTTCTGCATATACGGACGAGGGGTTATTCTGCAGTACAGGCACCGGGGTTGCTTATACAATATAGGACCCAGAGGATTCTGCAGTATATGGACCGAGGGTGATTCTGCAGTATAGGCACCGGGGCGCTTCTACTACTGTAGGACCCAGCACCGGGGGTGCTTCTACAATATAGGACCTGGAGGCTTTGATATGACCGAGGCGCCTTGGATTTTTTTTCGTTCTTTATCTAAAAATATTTCTATGTATGGGGGAGGATAAAAAAAATTTGAGGAGGGAGTCAAATAAATTCTCTTTTTTTTTTCTTTTTAATTAAAAATATTTATAAGTATGGGGGAGAATAAAAAAAAATTGGGGGGGTAAACTTTTTTTCTTTTTTTTTTTAAACTAAAAATATTTCTATTCATGGGGGAGGGTAAAAAAAAAATTTGGGGGCAAAAAAACTTCTTTTTTTTCTTTTTAATTAATAATATTTCTTTTTTTAACTAATAATATTTTCATTTATGATAGTAACACTACATGAATGAACAGTATTTTGTTTTTCTGACACAACAGGTGCGCATTAATATGAGTTCTTAGGTATGCGAACTGGCCTGGAGATAGGTACATATATAGTATGTGCACCCTTGCAGAGATAGGTAAGTATATAGTATGCACACCGGGGCGGCAATAGGTACGAATATAGTATGTGCACCGGGCGGCGATAGGTATATATATAATATGTGCACCGGGGTGGCAATAGGTACGTATATAGTAGTGCATAGGGGTGGCGATAGGTACGTATATAGCATGTGCACAGGGGCGGCAATAAGTACGTATATAGCATGCGAACCAGGGCGGCGATCGGTACGTATATAGCACGCGCTCCGAGGCGGCGATCAGTACGTATATAGCATGCGCTCGGGGCGGCGATAGGTACGTATATAGTACACGCTCCAGGGTGGCGATAGATACATATTTAGCATTCACACCAGGCCGGCGATAGGTACGTATTTAGCATTCACACCAGGCCGGCGATAGGTACGTATTTAGCATTCACACCGGGGCGGCGATATGTACATATTTAGTATTCGCATAGGGGCAGCGATAGGTACTTATGTAGTATGCACACCGGGGCGGCAATAGGTACGTATTGAGCATTTGCACTGGGGCGGTGATAGGTATTTATATAGTATCTGCACCCAGGCGGCGATAGGTACTTATATAGTATCTGCACCGGGGCGGCGATAGGTACGTATATAGTATGTGCACCGGGGTGGAGATAGGTACGTATATAGTATGAACACCGGGGCGCAGACAGAGATGGTACTTTTTAAAGAAATATGTCATACTTTTTCCCTGGGCAACGTAAGAGGTATGGTGGGGAAGAAACATCTTTTGCAAAAGACAAAATGAGAAAGTAGCGGTGAAATGGGGCGACCAGGGAAGAGAAAGGTAGAAAGATAAAGAGACGGCTATAGAGAGAGGGAGAGAAATAGAAGTTTGAATATAAAGATGTTACACACACGATTTTTCTTCAATTATATGTTTTTATGACCCCGAGCAACGCCATGGAGGCACCGCTAGTATTTAATAAGCGAAAATTTCACATTTCTTTTTTATGGATTGTCTGAAACAGTTGCCACAATTGAATTCTTATAAAAATGTGCACATCAATACTGCTGTCCCTACTGATAATTTTGTGTGTGTTTGCCTTAGTAGTTCTGATTAGCAGAAGAATAAGAATAGCAACTTCTACATATCGATGTATAAAGGAAAAGATGTGAAGCAGGAAGGGCATGTCAAGTTAAGAGTTTACAATGCATTGATAATTCATATTGCTGTATATGCAAGTGAAACATGGGCTATACTGGCAGAGAATAAGGGGGATATCAATGTCTTTGAAATTAAGTATTTAAGAACTATCCTTGCGAGATAGTCTAAGAAAGGCAGATATCAAAAAAGGCT
Source organism: Sepiola atlantica (assembly GCA_963556195.1). Lineage (NCBI taxonomy): Eukaryota > Metazoa > Mollusca > Cephalopoda > Sepiida > Sepiolidae > Sepiola > Sepiola atlantica. The sequence goes on from OY744530.1 coordinate 101,682,052, forward strand.
TAATATTAACAGATCAGTCGAAAAAAAATATTAACGTGGTTTGGCAAGGTTTTCTGATTAACAGACTCCAACTATGTGAAGAAATCATATCAAAAAGATTTAATACAAGAAAGATGAAGGACGACTACCAAAGAGATGGGGCGACTAGATAAGAGTTAAAGACTGGCATTCTATTCCAAACAGGTTGTTTAACAAAGTTCACGTAGACAATATATTCAAGTTCCTGAAAGCTACAGGACTTTACAGGAACATTTGAAAAACACTAAAATTTCTTTACCCATCTCCCAAATATTCCTACCACTATACGTTTTAAAAAAACATATTACCCAAGTCTACTGCAAATAACCTACACATAATAATCTATGATAAATAACCTTTCGTGGCATTAAATGACCTTACATTATCGATATGGCGTAAAAACCAACCAAGCAGGAGAGAGGAGACCTCTGAAAAACGCCTGTTAAGTACCACAGTCAAACCCCAAGAGCCTGACTCTTGCTTCCCAACTGTCGCATATTTTATCTCGACTTCCTGTTATTTACGTCCTTTCTTTAGACACGTTAACTTAATTTCTAATCTTAACATCAAAGCGGAAATTCTCTCTGTGTAATATAACACATGCGCACACAATCATGCGGCATGAATACGGCATTTGGCTGGTTGTTAGTTCTGCAGGGCGGAACCCTTGTGCTGATTCTTCATGGGGTCCTGTTTGCCTGTTCGTTTGTTTTTAAATTGAATAACTCGAAAACATTAATATATTAATAGGTCTTTTTATATAATTTTTAAAAAAACAAATCGATGCCAAGATTTATTTCTTTTTTATATAAAATAAATCAAATATTTCGATCAACACAGATCTTTTTCAATGAAAATCAGACATTGTTCATTTGTTTTCTTTTCCTCATTGCCGATTCACGACAGGGTGTATCGACCACTCCCGCTGTTATATGGAGACTGTTTAATGTTTCTTTTCCTTGTTGTCGATTCACGACGTTGATTCACATGTGTTAATGTAATTTAAGCTTCGGATAAAGAGAAAAATAGAGAAAGAGGGGGATCAGCTCACTGCTGGATATTTCACACGTTCGTTTCGTTCAGCTTCCAACAAATACTCTCCCGAAGTCCCCATCATATTAATCGGTCACGTGATCCTTCACTTCCATTTTAGGTGTTCGTTCACGTGTTTCCGTGCATTTCACTAATGAATTGTTGATCACTTCTTATTACCGCCGTCTGTAATGGGTGGAGTGGCTTGTTTCAAGGCCATCGGAAACAAAATATAAAAGTAAAGTCGTCATAATCTACGGATTTATCCCGGTTTTTAACTAATCAAATAAAATACCGTTGACAGTTAGTAATTAGTTACGTTAGTAATACGTTAACTGTAACTCGGAAAAAATGGCATTTGATCTTGGTGTTGGGTTTTGTTTTCAATTGCATCCCTGAACAAGAGACAGAAAGAAGGACACCACATGCTTTTGAGTTAGCGGGATTCTAACATTAAAAATCTATCTTGTGTCTAACCTTGCCCTCGTGTGGAGAGGTAACTAAATAGAACACCACATCTCATGAGGCCAAGAATCACCTCCTCCTTTCGAAGGGGGGGGGGGAATTAGTTTCTTATTTGTCGCTTATGGCGTCCGGATTTGAAATTGAATTCCAACGGGATAATAAGTGTTTTTATTTTAAATACTAGGTGGTCCTTACTGGGAATCTATATTCTTCACATTAAAACCCGACTTTGCCCTCGAGGAGAGGAATGTAAATAGGACCCAACATTTATATTGTGGGTTATTATTTTATTTTATTATTTCTTCTTTTTTTCATAGTTTGTATGCCTATTAGAATATACCAGACACGTAGCCAGACTTCTAACTTAGGGGGGGGGGCATTTTTAGGGGGGAGGCAAAACTAATATTGATATTTTAATATGGGTGACGTTTTGGTTCAGTGTGTGTGTGTACTGATATATAAATATAAATAAGTAGATACAAAATTTCAATTTCTTTTATATAATCTAAATATATTGTTGTGTATTTCGGTAGGTACATGTAAATAACAACATCAGCATAGTAAAGCACATAAAGCATAGTAAACACAGTAATAATAACATAAAGTTCGTAAAATAAGGTAGCTACTTGCTAGCTCTACAGAATTCTATTATAATCTTCTATTTGTACGTGGGGTTTATACCTTACCAATGCTGTTTTTCTTTCGACTTCATCTTGGGTGAAATCTTGGATTAACATAGAAATGTTAATTTCAAAAATGTTGAATGTAACATTCACAATTTTTTTAATTAATAGTTCCAACTGACAACAAAAAGAAAAAAACGTATTTGAGATTCGTGATAAAATACAAAAATATTTTTTTAAACTAATTCCCACTTTCATTTGAAAATAATTAAGGTTGCTAGTATTCATTTCTATCTTTTGAATGAAGACACCATTTTCTTTTATAAATTAAAAAAATATCTTTAAAAGAAGCTGGCAGAACAACAACGTGAATTTTGTGTTATTATTCCATCATTTGAATTATAATTATGAAATTGATAATTTATGATATTAAATAGTGTGAATTAACAATATTTAAAAGTATATATTTGGTAAGTTGACAAAAAAAGACAGATACACTGACAATCTCTTTCACCAAGCAGGAAACAGGTAAAAAGCATCGAGGCTTTGTTTCCCTCACCACTTGATCTGAAACTAGCGAAGTTATGTTTGAGTTTGTGGGGGTCGTCGTACCTTTTTTTGGTGATAACTTCCTCTACAAATAAAAATAATAATAAGAAAATTTACATGCAAAATCAACGGAAGTTTATTTACTGAAATAAACTATTAACAAATAGAATACATTTCTTTTTGTAATGAGTTCATGAGTCCTTTCTTTAGTTTCAGGGTAAGTAAAAAGAAGAATGTCTTTTCTTTTGTTGAAGTATTCATTTGTTATAAAATGTTAAAAGAGGCAATAGGTAATGTTCGCCTGTGAAATTGTATGAAGCGCGCGAAAGGGTGAAATGGAAGAGTGATAGTAAGATGCGTGTAACCTCCGGATGAAAAGTCAGTTGAAAGAGAAAGTTTGATGTTTGTGTGTGCTTAAATACTATTTGGATAGGCTCCAGCGAGCTTAAGGAGAAAAGTTTAGAAAAATATGTCTTTGGAGAAATCTCATTGGACAGAAATATCACGTGGTGTGCTCCCAATTACGTCCGCTCGTTTTGAGTTGATTTAATATATAAAGCCACATCGGAATTTGCGTGGGCGTTATTTTATATTTGTCACGCGCCAATACAACAATTTTCACTCTGCGCGCCTAAATTGTATTTATTCCAAACAACAATTTTTATTCGAATCTTAACCGTGTCAACTGGCACAAGTTTGAGAACGCGTACATTTTCTTTTTTTTCTTTTTACAAGGTAACATAAATTTAAATCATATTTAGATGTTATTATGGTCAATAGATTTATTTTAACTGGTAGTTTAAAATCCGTAAATATTTAGTATGGTATCATTAGTACCAGGAATGGAAAATTAAGTTTTAAACAAAATAAAATCCAAAGAAGCGTTTTTGAAATCGGAAATTATGTTAAAAATTGGTGGGAGGTCCTCTCTTGGTGGGTGGCCCAGGGCCCCAGCCCCGTGGCCCCTTAATCCGGCTCTGCTGTAAAATATATTTAAAGTAAAGTAAATACTGGTTCATAATGAAGAAGTATAGTTGACTAGGAAATATAAGAGTATTTATATTTATAATTTTTTTTATCACAAATTTCAGGGGGTGCAAATGTAATTGAGGGGGGGGGGCTTGCCCCCCTGGCACCCACCTGGCTACGTGGGGGGAATATACACGAGTGGAACAACCCTATCGCAATAAAGAAATACAATAGAAATAAATTAAAAAATAATAACTATAGAAAAATAAAAAAATGTTATTAAACAAAAACCATCCGATCGAATATAGGCAAGATACAAGAAGTACTTTTTACCGGTCTGTCAAATGTCCACTCTTTTGTCTCGAAAACAATTGTTCATTTCCTTTGTACCAATGAAATCAACACCGGGCCGAAATTTCCTTCACAAATAAAAGCAAGCAATTTTTTTTTCTCCGTCGTAAGTAAATTCCTAATATTTATTTGTTTATTCTGAGATTCGTCATCACATTTCTATGTGAGATTTTGTGCGTTGGTCATTTTTTAACAGTATTCTCCTGAGTAAACGCACGGATGGAACAGACGGATCTTTAGGTGTGACTCAAGAACATCTGTAAAGGCATTTTCTCATCAGTCTCGTTGTCATGCTTCAGTTGAAATATAATCTTATTTGATCTATCACGCTTAAGTCGGAAAGAGCATTTAGTAGCTTTTTCACGATAAAGTTTGAAATAGACTTTTCTTCACAAAACGTGTACATAGAATGGACGCACATTAAGAATACTCGCTCTTCTTCTTCTTCTTCTTCTTTAGTTCATTCTCAATATTTATTACATTATTTATTGGTTTCTCCCTTGAACTAAAGCAACAAATTCTAAAACATATTGGAAAATGCCTTGCAAACAATAGGATACATTGCATCATTGTTTCACAGTCTGCGAAATTCCCATTCGCTTTCGAGTTTTCATCAAAGTTCAAGCAGATTATGAGCGGCGTCCCTCGTTGAAGTCATGCGGTTTGAGTAAACAAAGAAAGCACTTTTAACAAACCGCATTTCTGCTGCGACGTCATAATTTCTTCATTCGCTCTTCTTTTCTTTTGTTGGTGTTATTTTCTTTGAACTGCCGACAGTCATTTATGATCTGGTTGGCCTGTTCACTAAAGTTGCTCTAGCTTACTGGGCATTTATGTTAATCCAGAAAGGCAATGTACAAACGTGCGATCAAATCTGACCGTCAATGTTTGCCAATATCTTCATTGTCCAACCAACAAACGCTCTAAAATTACGTACATGATGACACGTCTATACGGTCGAGGGGGGACGAAAACGAAGGGTCAAATCTACCAAATGAACAAACGTAATATAGGCTTTTACTTATTGTTCTGATCTAACCGACGAACTTTTCTATTTTTTTCATGCATTGAAATCCTAACCCTAACCCTAACCATAAACCCTAATCCTAAATCCTAATCCTAACCCTAAACCCTAACCCTAAACCTAAACCTAACCCCAACCCCAAACCTTAACCCTAACAAAAACCCTAACCAAAACTCTAACCCGAACCCGAACACTGAACCCTAACCCTAACCCTAACCCTAACCCTAACCCTAACCCCAAACATAAACCTAACCCTGACCCAACCCATAACCATAACCCCTAACCCTAACCCCAAACGCTAACACTAACCCTAACTCTAAACTCCTAACCCGAACCCTTACCCTAAACCATACCCTACCCCAAACCTCTACCCCTAAACCTTACTCCTTAGCACTAAACCCTAACCCTAACCCTAACCCTAACCCTAAATCCTAAACCCTAAATCCTATCCCTGAACGCTAAACCTAAACCTAACCTAACCCTAACACTGAACCTAACCCTAACACCATACCCTAACCCTAAACCCTAACCCTAACCCTAACCTTAACCCTGACTCGAACTCTTAACCCTAACCATAACCCTAACCATAACCTCTAACCCTAACCACAACCCTACCCCTACCTAACACTAACTCCTAACCTTAAACCTAAACCTAAACCATAAACCCTTATCCTAACCCTACCCCTAACCCCTAACCTAAACCCTTAACCCTAAACCTAACCCTAAACGCTCAACCCTTAACCCTAACCGTAACCCTTACCCTAAACATAACACTAACCCTAACCCTTACCCTAAAGCCTAAACCTAACCTTAATCTTAAATCTTACACTAACCCTAACCCTTACCTTACCCTAACCCTTACACTAACACTAACCCGACACCTTACCCTAACCCTAAACCCTAATCCTAACCCTTACCCTAAACCTAATCATAACCTTATACCCTAGCCAAAACATTAACCTCTAGCACTAACCCTGAATCCTAACCCTAAATCCTAACCCTAACTTTAACCCTAACCCTAACACCAAACCCTAACCTAAACTCTAACCTAAATCCTAAACGCTACCCTAACCCTAACCCCAACCCCTTTACCTTAAACCCTACCCATTACCCTAAACCTTATCCCTAAACGTTAAACCTAACCCTAACCCTGAATTCTAACCCTAACTTTAACACAAAATCCTAACACCAAACTCTAACGTTAACTTTAACCCTAAATCCTAAACACTAACCCTAAACCCTAACCCTTAAACCCTAACCCTTACCCTAAACCATAACCCTAATCCAAAACCCTAACCCTAACTCTGCCCCTAAATTTCATCTTAACCTTAAATCTAAACTCTAACCCTAACCCCTAAACATATACCTTACCTAAATCCTAGCCTAACCAAATACTCTAACCCTAAACCCTTACCCTAACCCCTAACCCTAACCTGAACCCTTACATTTACCCTAACACTAATCCAAATCCTTAACCCTGCCCCTAAAACCTTAGTCAAACTCTAACTCAAACCTTAAACCCTAACCCTAATCCCTAACCTTAACCCTAAACCTAACCCTAACCCTAACCCTAACCCTAACCCTAATCCTAAACTTAATCTTACCCTAACCCGAACCCCTAACACTAAACCTAACCCTAACCTTAACACTAATCCTAAACTTAATCTTACCCTAACCCAAACCCCTAACCCTTACCCTAACCCCATACCCTAAGCCCAACTCCTTATGCTAACCCTAACCTTAACTCTAACCCCAACACTAACACTAAGACAAACCCTTCACCCTAACCCGAACCCTACCCCCAAACCTTAACCCTTACTCTTAACCCTGAACTTAAATTTAACCCTAACCCTACACCTAAACCTTAACCCTATGCCTAAACTTTAACCCTAAACCCATACCCTAACCTACACCCTAACCTTTATCGTAACCTTAACTCTAACTTTAACCCTGACGTTAATACTTACACTAAATCTTAACCCTTACCCTTACCCTAACCTTAACCCAAAACACTAACCCTAACCCTAAACTTTACCTTAATCCTAACCCCTAACTCTAAACATAGCCACAACTCTTACCTATACCCCGAAACACTAACCCCTACCCCTAAACCCGAACACTAAACCCTAACCTCAAACCCATACCCTAAACCTGTACCTCAACCCTTACACTAAACCCTAAACCTTAAACCTTAAATCTTACCCTTATCATTAACCATAAACCTAAGCCTAACCCTAACCCTAAACTCAACCTTCACCCTAACCCTAACTCTAACCCTAACCCTAACTCTAACCCTAACCCTAACGCTAACCTTTGACCCAAACTCTAACCCTTACCCTACCCTAGACCCTAAAACCTAACCCTAACCCTAATTCTAAATAAACGCTTACCCTAACCCGTAATGTTAACCCTAATCCTTAACCTTACCCTTACCTTAACCATAGCCCTAAACCTAAATACTAACCCTAACCCTAAACCCAACCGTAATGCTAAACCTAAACTTTACCCCTAACCATATCCCTAATTCTAACCCTTATGTTATGCCTAACCCTTAACCCTAAACACTAACCCTAACCAAAAACCCTAACCCAAAACACTAACCCAAAACCCTAACCCAAACACTTACCCCTAACTCTAACCTTGAACCCTAACCCTAACGTAAATCCTAACCTTAAACTCTAGTACTAACCCTTACACTAAACCTAACCCTAAATCCATACCCTGACCCTAACCTTAACCCTAACCTTTACTCTAACACTAACCCAAACCCTTAAACCTAACTCTAACCCTTCCCCTTAACCCTAAACTAAACGTTAACCCTAACCCTAACCCTAATCCTAAACCCTAACCGAAACACTAACCCCTAACCCTTACTCTAACTTTAACCCTAACGTTAACTCTAACCTAAACTCTAACCCTAACCCTAACCCCAAACTGTAAACTTTACCTTAACCCTAAACCTAAACTTTTACCCTAAACCTTAATCCGAAACCTAACTATAACTCTTACCCTAACCCCATATCATAACCCTAAACCCTAACCATAACCATAACCTTAACCCTAACGCTTGCCCTAACACAAAACCTAACCCTAAACCCTAACCAAAACACTAACCCCTAACAAAAATTCTAATGCTAAACCCTAACCGCAAACTCTAACCCTAAACCCTAACCCTAACCCTTACCCTAAACCATAACCATTAACCACAACCCTAACCATAACCCTAAACTTAACCTTAACCCACACCCTAACCCTAACCCTAACACCTAACCATAACCATAACCCTAAACCCTCACCCTTACTCTAACCTTTGACCCTAACTCTAACCCTTAATCCTAACCTTAACCCTTACCCTTAACCCTAACTCTTACCTTTACCCTTACCCTTACCCAAAACGCAAAATCCCAACACTAACCCTAATTCTAAACCTTACCCTAGCCCTAATCCGAACCCTTACCCCTAATCCTAACACTAATCCTAACAGCTTACCTTAATCCTCACGCATACTCTAGCCTTAAACTTTAACCCTAAACCCTAACCCTAACCCTTAACTTAATCCTAACCCTAAACTTTAACCCTAACCCTTACGGTAACCTCATACCCTAACCCTAAACCTAACCCCTTACCCTAACCATACCCTTATACTAATACTAACATAAACCCTTAACCCTAACCCTAACTCTTAACCCTAACCCTAACCCTAACTCTAACTCTAACCATAAATCCTAACCCCAACCCTAACCCTTACCTTTACTTAAACCCTAACCCTAACCGAAACACTAACCCCTAACCTTAGGCCTAAACCCTAACCTCAACCCCTAACATTTACACTAAGCCTTACATCTTAAACCCTAAATCTTACTCAACCTTAACCCTAACCTTAACCTTTGACTCTAACCCTAAACATTTACCATAATCCTAACCCTTAACCCTAACCCTAGCCATAACCTTAACCTTAAGCCTAACCCTTATCCCTAAACCTAACCATAACCCTAACCCTATATCCTACCCCTGAACCGAACCCCTAACCCTAACCTTACCGCTAACCCTATCTCTAAGCTTAAACACCTAAGCTTAACCCTCATTACCCTAATCCCTAACGCCAAACCCTAACGTTTCCTCTAACCGTAAACCCTGAACTCTAACCCTAACCCCATACCCTAATTCTAAACCCTAAGTCGAACCCGAATACTCTTACCGTAACCTAAAACCCTATTCCTATACTTAATCTAAACCCTAACCCTAAAATCTAACCCTAACCTCTAACTCTAACCCCATACCCTAACCCCTAAACCTTACCCTAACCTTAACCCCAAGCCTTACCCTAACACTAACCTAAAACTCCTAACCCTAACCCTAACTCCTAAACCTACCTCTAACCCTTAATCGTACCCTAAACCCTTACCTTAAACCTGAAGCGAAACACTAACTCCTAACCCTAAACCTAGACCTAAACCCTAACCCCAACCCTAACTTTAACCTTAACCCGTAACCCCAAACCCTAAAGCCTACCTTAAACCTTAACCTAAACCCTAAGCCTTAAACTTTTACCCTAACTCTAAACCCTAACCCTAAGCCTTAAACTTTTACCCTAACTCTAAACCCTAACCCTAAACTTAACCTTAACTCTAACTCTAACCCTAAACTCTAACCCCTAACCCTAACCTTAACCCTAACTCCTAACCCTTACCCTAACACTAATCTTTACCCCTAATACTAACCCTAAACTCTAACCAATACACTAACTACTAACCCTAACCTTAAACTCTAACCTAAATCCTAACCCTAACCCTTAATTTAACCCTAAATCTTTACCCCAAACCTTACCCTAAACCTTATCCTAACCCTAACCATAACCCTTTCCCTAAACCTTAAACCCTAACTCTTACACTAACCTTAACCCTACCCTTACCCTTCACCTTAACTCTTAATCTTAACCCTAACTTTAACCCTAACCCTTAATAACTATAAACCTTAACGCCAAACCCTAACATTAACTCTAAGCCTAAACCCTAAACGCTAACCTTACCCCTAACCCTAAACTTTACCTTAACCCTAACACTAAACTGTAACCCTTACCTTAAACCTAACCCCATGCCCTAACCCTAACCACCAACCTAACCCTAACCTTTACCCTAACTTTTACCGTAAGACTAATTCAAACTCTTCACCCTAACTCAAAACCGTAACCCTAACCCTACCCTAACGCTTAACTTAAACCTAACCCTAACCCGATATACTAAACCTAAACCCTAACTCTAACCTTAACCCTTAGCCTTACCCTAACCCTAACCCAAACCCTTAACTTCTTACCCTTAACCCTTACCCTAACCCTAACCCAAACCCTTAACTTCTTACCCTTAACCCTTACCCTAACCCTAAACCGTAACCCAAAACCCTAACCCTAAACCTTAAACCCAAACTTTTACGCTAACACTAAACCATAACGCTGCCCTAAACTAACCTTAACCCTAACTTTAACTCTTACCCTAAACTCTAACCTTAACCCTAACTATAACCTTAGCCTTAAACTCTAACCGTAACCTTACCCTAACCCTTACCCTTAACCCAACCCTAACCCTAATTCTAAACCTTAACCCTAACCTCTTACCCTAACCCTTAGTTTAAACCTAACCCCTTACCCTAACCCTAACCTTTACCCTAACCCTAGCCCTTAACCTAAACCCTAACCCTAAACCCCAAATTCTAACCTCAAACCCTAACTCTAATTCTAACCCTTACGTTATGCATAACCCTAACCCTTACGAGTTTATGAGAATTCATGATTTTTCAGAATATTAAATCTTGTTCCTAAGTCATCAACAAGTAATGTAATTTTAAAACTGCTTTAATAAAAGGAAAAAACCATCAATTAAGTACAACGGATGAAAGTTTATAAAAATGTCCTTTAATCCTACGTTTTTCAAAGAAACAAGTCCTTTCTTCAGAAGGAAAAAACAACAATTAAGTAACAAGCATTGGTTTTCATTATTCGAAAACGTTTGAAAATTCTTTTTCCGTAAACGATTGATAATTATTTTTCAGACTTTAAGTCTGAAAAAAAAATTATCAATCGTTTACGGAAAAAGAATTTTCAGACTTATTCGAATTAATAATGAAAACCAAAGCCTGTTAAATAATTGTGCGGTTTTCTTCTGACTTGTTTGTTTGAAAAACCTACGTTTTGATATAATGAACTTGTAAATTATTTACATTTGATCTTCATCATTTTCTCTTCTATAGTAAAGTTCTATTCCCAATTTAAGCATACTTTTATCGCATTAATATAAAATAATTATTTTATAATACTTAATATATATATATATATATATATATATATATATATATATATATATATATATATATATATATATATGTGTGTGTAGAATTAGAGTTACTGGGGGGCAGGATTCGAATCATTCGACCAGCGATACAATTATATATAGATTGTTAATCATTAATGCACATAAAACTAATATGTGTGTGAATAATAAATATTTATTCATAAAAATATAATTATTAAAGCTCCCTTCAATTCAAGCACTTTGCGAAAAATATGAAAACTTTCTAATCAAGCAATATTACGAAAGTTCTTACCGTTCATGGCAAATCGAACACTCTCTAAAACTATGTTCGTTAATAAACGTAGAGTGTATTTGTCTCACATTTAATAGGGCTGTCATGGTCGCCGATGGATTAATGATGTTGGGTTAGAGTTACTGGAGTCCAGGGTTCGAATCATTCGACCAGCTGTACAGGTATATATAGCTACAGTGATGATTGTAAGTGAGCTTGAAACCTATGTTCGTGGATATTGAGTATTTATTTATAAAAATAATTATGTTATATATATATATATATATATATATATATATATATATATATATATATATATATATATATATATATATATATATATAATAGAGAATGGCAGTTTGCTTGAAGCATTGCTGGGAATAATAGTAATATGTTAAGAATGTGCAATGCAGAGTGAGGGATAGGTTGTAAGCTGGAAGGAACAAAAATAGTAAATCGAAGTGGGGAGACTTACTATTTATTTTTCTTTAAAATCTTACATAACAACAAGTGTGGTGTCGGCTGTGTTTGTTGTCTGGATGATGATTAAAAATCATTTAATATTTCGGGAAAATCTTCCCTTTGTCAAAAATAGACACTAAAGGAAAAATCGTCTGTGTAGAGAATTCACCAAAATGGATGACAGAGAGTAGGGTTGGAACAAACCAGTCCCGCAGAGAATAGAAATTAATAAGTTTTAAATTTTATAAAATGATGTTTTGTATATAAATATAGTGTTCAAAAATAGGTGTGTAATATTAGATAAATTAATTGGGTATTGTATGGTTATTAATTAACTGTTTGTTTTGATAATATACTTTTATTTGTTTCGTATTTTTTGTAATTGATTAATCTTTTTTTATCAAATTTTATTACATTCCATGATAAATGCCAGTATACTGAAATCATATGCTCTTAATAGGGTTAAGATGAAAATTCATATACACTAAATGTACAAAAGCAAGGAAATTCCGAAATGTTTACACTTTTATTGTCATTAAGGGTATGACTACATATCAACCAAACCATTTCATTATCACATCACTACAGTATAAATCTCTATGCATGAGTGGATGAAGTGTGTGAGGTGCGCTGAAGAAAAATTCCTACCAGTAAAATACATAGCCCTGTTGTGCTCGCATACCCTTAATGACAATAAAAGTGTAAAAATTTGGGAATTTCCTTGTTTTTGTACATTTAGTGTATATGAATTTTCATCTTAACCCTATTTAAAGCATACTGGCATTTATCATGGAATGTCACTACTTTTGTAAAGGCTATGCAATGGTCATTTTTTAAGTTTTTTTGAATTTTCTGGAAAACTAAGGTATATGGTAAACTGAAATTAAAATGCCATCAACTAGACCCTAGAACCTCTATCCTTGCTAAAAAATCAGCTGAATCCATCAAATAGTTGATGAGATACAGGGTGGCACATACGTACATATGTACACACGGATAACACAAAATCATGCCTGGGTATGTGGTGATGGTGGTAGTAGTGGATGGCTTAATATAGGAGTAAAGTAATGATGAAATTGAGGAGGGGGAGTGAAATGGTAAAATTGGAATATAATGAGTGTTAGATATGAGGGTTGGTCAGTGTGTGAGATGGTAGATTATTATAGAATGAACGATGGGTAGAGCTCGTGATGTTGATTGAGTGAGGGGTTTAATCTGGAGATGAGGATCGATTCCGTGATTCTTAAGTTCTGAATGTTTCTGATAGAGGCAAAGATAGAGACGCGGATGTCGCGTTGAGTAGTGTTGCATAAATTTGTGTGTTTGTGGAAAGAGGATATACGGGCGTTCATATGTTCTTTGATGCGTATGTGTAGCGGTCTTGTTGTGCTTCCTATGTAGAATTTGTTGAATTTGGTACACTAATTTGTATATAGAGTTGGTGCGGTGTTGGGGATATGGCAATTGGCCAGGGAGCAGTATTCGGGTGTGTGGTTAGTATGTTTCCTAGATAGATGTTGGCGTAAGGAGGTGTCAGTGTGGGTTAATTGGATGTCAAAGATTGGATGGTGGTAGTGATTTTGTCACTAAAAAGGGAGTTTTAAGAAACAGGTGTTGGAGATGATGTGGTGTCTGCATGTTTTGGACTTATTTAGGTTGGCTATGGTGAAAGTGGGGTAGCCATAATTTTGGAGGGGTTGATGGAAGTTGTTACTTTGTGTTATTTAGTCAACAGTAGAAGAGCATTTGTTTTGTATGCGGGTGATCTCATTGTGGGCATAACCTATTTTGGCTTTCATGGGCAGGGCAGACTTAAACTGTATAAAGAGGTTTTTGCAAGCGGGTTTCCTATAGAAGTTGATATGTATGGAGCCATATTTGGTGATGTTATGGTTGAAGTCAAAGAGAGAGAGTGAGCCGAAAGCGTTGGGTGAATTGTAAGTGGGGGTCGGTGTTGTTAAAGATGCTAAATATTTGAGAGGCTTCATCACAAGAGGATGTGAGGATAAGTATGTCATCTATGTATCTGGAGAAGAATATATAGGAATGGCAGGTGCTTAGTGCTCGTTGCTCTAGGCGGTTCATGTAAGTGATGGCTATGAGACCAGAAAGGCTAGAACCCATGGGGAAGCCGATGATTGGTTTAAATGTGGGTTGCTGGAAAGTGAAGTATGTGTTCTCGATGATGATGCATAATGGTTTGTGAATCTCAGTAGGTGTTAGTCCGAAAAGTTCTAGGTTGTCAGAGGAGGATATGTGGTCAGTTATGAGGTCTATAGCTGGGTGTGCGTGTATTGAAGTGTAGAGGGAGACGACGTCGAGGCTGAATATGTAGTTGGTAGACTTTAGTTGTTGACGTTGGAGTGAGTGTAGTCTGGTAATAACTTGGACGGAGCTTTATATATATATCTATATATATATATATATCAAAACACACTAATGACATTAGGTTTTCGGAAATATGCAAGGATTTCCTCTTGGGGCGAATCTGTTGATGTCACATTTAAAATTGTCACTCGCACATAAATGAATAGAAGCTGAATTCACTTATTAGGCAATATATGACGTATTATTTTGCCTTTTCAAAAAGTGTCAAATAAAAGACAGTTACAATGCGGAAATGTATCAATGGCAAATATGTGAATAAGTTTTTCTATTTTTTTATATAACTCTTACTTGCCTTCAATGTCACTTAATGATTGAGTCCTTGTAAGATAATATTTTGGAAAAATCTCTTCATCAAATTTTTGTTCAACTCTGATCTTAGAACGTGCAAATACCGACCGTTGAGATAAGCTAGCTAATGAGTCTGTGGGATAGGTATTTTCAACGTTTGATATTATTGTTATTTGGTTTTTATTTATTGATTATTTTAATTTATTTATTTATTTTAGTTTTTGTTTACTTATTTTTCTTCCCACACATATCTTAAATTTTATTAAATTTTATTCAATCCCCGATTAAATATTGTTTGTAAATGTTATGTGAGGGAGATAATTGCACTCAAATCGGTTGGGATTCACGTCCCCTGCCCTGGGCTGACATAAGATTTATTTGGTCGTTGTCATCTGTTTTCATCTGCTCGTCTCCCCACGAGGGCAGAACTGTCCTTAGCGGTATGTTTGTCCACCTGTCGTTGCCAGCTGTCTCCACTCGCTCTTTCCTCATGAAGGCAGAGCCAGGAACATCCCCTTTTCCTTTAATATATATATATATATATATATATATATATATATATATATATATATATATATATATATATATATATATATATATATATATAGGAAAATAGGAAATATAAAGAAATATATATATATATATATATATAAATATAAATATACAGGGGTTCGAACCGTGTGACTGTCAGAGAGTATACTCCCTGCACTGATGAGAGCGAAATTCAATATTATTTATTTAAAATTAACATTATAAGCCACTTTAATAAAATAACGTTGAGCCTTATTCAAGGAAATTAAAAATAGACTGACAAGAAGTGAATTTAAGTTCTATCTATGCGAAGGGCGGCATATTAAGAAAGACTGACTTAGAGAGTCTACAAACGTTGTCGGAATATGCCTTATAGCTATAAGGCATATTCCGCCCTTCGCAGAGATAGAACTTAAATTCACTCCTTGGAAATGGTAATGTCCCGTGGCCTAATGGTTACAGCGCTTGCTTACGGAGTCTAGGTTGACTCTGTGGCAGGGGTTCGAACCTGCACTGATGAGAGCGAAAGCTTGAAACGCTACGTATGTAGGTAAAAATAATGTAATATTATTTATTTAAAATTAATATATATATATATATATATATATATATATATATATATATATATATATATATATATATATGCACACATGATATTAATTGACCAGAGTGTCACAAGAATCAACATTTTTACGCATGTGGTGTCGCGTAGATGCACATAGATCTCTTGAACTGGAATTTCTCGCGTTGGTTGAATTTTTGATTTTTCGTGGTTGATTCTGACGTGAATGGTTGCTCGTAGTATTTTGCCCATGACGGTACAGGGGGAAACTACCTATATTTGAGCCCATCTCAAAAAACGGAATACAATGTGAAAGATAAGAGGGAAAAAGTTACATATTCTCGTAGGGATACATGGCGTTGCACGGGACTGGGTGGGATGAAGTATAAGTAAAGTAACATTAGTTTAAATAAATTCCGATAAAAGTATAGTATTTAACTTGAGGCGCACTCGCCGTTTTCTGGGAATCGTTGAGGACGCGGGTGCACTCCAACATCAAGCCTTGGACTCTTTCATGACATTTCTATAATTTTTTTAGTTATAAATCAAATAAACCGTCGCATTTCTTTTTTATCGATGTTAAGCGATTGCAGATCCTACGATAATATTGCACTCCTTCACCCTTTAAGGCAAATGAAATAAACTATCCAACTCCTCTGGAAGAGGTGGGGCATCCACAGAATGACCGTTTCTCATTTAAAATATGGAGTGCTAGTATAGTAAAAAGAAGACTCGATTTAATGAGCGCGCCATCAGAAACGTTTGCACAGCAAGCAGTTCAAGCCTTCATAAAACCCATCAAAAGACCAGCAGGACCAAGTGACAAAGAGTTCAAATCCTTATCACACTTCCACCTTTAAATGGAGTTAGGCAGGAGATCTGTTGTTTACAGCATGATGTTAACCAAATTAACGAATATGCAATGATGATGATGATGATGATGATGATGATGATGATGATGATGATGATGATGATGATGATGATGATGATGATGATGATTCAAGGGCAAAACAGCTAAAAGTGACAAAATACAAACATATACATTGTTGGAATTTATAAAAGCCCCCCCCCCCTCACTGATTGGCTGTTGCCATGTCTCTTCTTGGCTGTCAGGCATTGCAACCCCTTTTTTCCTTAGGTGTCACGTGAGCCAGCCTTTAAAAACCCTTACACACAGCATCCCGCCTCTTTTTCGTCATCTCCGCTCAGGTTAGCAATACATCGGCTGGTCTTCCTTGTTACAACAGCCCAAGACGGCAGTCACAGAGAATGACCTCTCACCTCTATACAACTCTTTTTCGACGACCCCGCTCAAGGCACCAATACATCGGCCGGCATTCTCAGTGATACAGCCCAAGACGGCAGTCACAGAGAATGACCTCCCGCCGTTACCAGAACTCTATACAGATAAGTTCACGCGAACCACGTTTTCGCAAACCCTCTCTCAAATTCACCAATACCTAACTGAACTTTTTAAAACTCTGTAAATATTCTATGACTCCACCTTTCTCGTTCTTACTAAAATTGCTATGAAATTACATTCTTGTGTTTTGTGTTCCTTCTCTCAGACTTCCGTCCTATATCTCTCTTTTGATGATTTTATCTGCACATTGTTACCCCATTCTCACGTGATTTTTTGATTTTAATAGCCATAAGAAATTGACTAAGTAAAACAACAATGTCGTGTCTATATATAATTATCTCTCTCTCCCTATATATATATATATATATATATATATATATATATATATATATATATATATATATATATATATATATATACACCCTCCGTAAAAATTGACGTTATAAAACTATGCCAGTGTTCAAACTCGCTATTTATCTAGATATATCATTAAAATATTCATATAAGTTCATAGAATAACGTCAGTAATTTAATTATTCATATATGGATCATTATCATTTCTGATGATTTAATCCAACACGAATCATTTGAATGCAGGTCACTCTCTTCCAATATTCCCATGTGTTTCAGCTGTTCATTGTCTCCAGCTCTGAAATCCACAAAACCAGATATCCGTTCCACATTGCACCTAGTAAATACTTCAAATGGTTATGAAATAAAAGAATAGTAAAAATATATTAGATTTGTCTCGAACACCATGGAGAGATCAAGACGACATTATCATAACAAAATTTTGTAATAAAAATGATATTGTAATAAGGTACTTCCACTTTCAAAGTCTTATTTAAAATGTAATGATTTGGTAAAACCGGATTGATTGATTGTCTGCAATTGATGTTGATGGTGATTGCTTTCTATTGAAGTTTGATTAAGAAAAATTCAGTCTTCTCAAAAGATATTGGAAATTTTATATGAAAATAACGTCACCAGAGTCTAACCAACCAGAACGTATTATTCCATTTACTCCGGGATCATCAGAGTGAAACCAAGCGGACATTTTGAAAAATAAATATTATTATGTTATTTCAATTTTATTGTCAATAAAATTGAAATAACATGATAATATTTTTTTTATGTTTATGTTAATTTTTATTGTCCTCTCTCTTCTTTTAAATGTTAATCTGAAAAAAAATATGCATAAAAATAATATTCGTTTTAGCGTTAACTAATTTCGCTTGCTTTTAAATTTGTTTTTAAAGTATCTGTTTCGATTCTGGTTGTGTTACGTAACATCCGATGCTATGACGTCACATCCGTCAATACTCAGAAAAGAAAAATGTGAGGTAAGTAAATGTTATTTATATTAGTAACCCGAAAGTAATATTCTAGTTAAAAATTATTTGAAATATTCGTAACCTAAAAGCAGCGTTATTTTTTTAAAAAAATCAATATTTCACTTGGCAAGATGACTGACCGTTTTTCACTATGGAAACGTTGCTGACAATGTCTGTTTTCATAAGTTGTTTATGAGAGAACTGATTGTCGCTTGTCCTCTGCAGTTGATCGTGATGATACTGTCTTTCTATATGTCATTCGATTCGGTAAAATGCAGTTCTCTTAAAAGGCATTTGAAATTTAATTGTGAAAACGACGACTAACCAATGAAAACCTATTATTACATTTACATTAAAAACATCATAGTAAAACCAAGCGATCATATTGAAAAATGAATCGTTTTTATTACAATAAAATTGAAATGACATAATAATTTTTTATCTTATATTATCTTTTATCATTTTGGGCCGTTTGATTGTTCAACCCTCTGTTTTTTAAAATATCAATCTGAAAATATCTACATAAAAACAACATTTGCCTTTAAATTTATTTCTAAAGTTAGCCGATATCTGTGAAAAATATGATCGTGTGACTTAATATCCGCTTCTATGATGTCACATCCGTCTGTTAAATAAGGGTTATAACAGACGTCACTTAGTAAAAACAAGTGAAAAGCAATCAAATTGACCATCTAAACATATTTAATGAACAAGACAAACAAAAGCAACACACAACACCAACAATAGTCACAAAAGCGAACAAGGCGATGAAGAAGTATTAAGCTTCCAGCCAGGAACAGAGAATAAATAAATTTAAAAAAATGTTTTTTAAACATCGGAGATGTTAGATAAGGGTTATCTCCCCTTATATCTCATACCATTCCATTTGACTTCAAACTCCCACCACCACACTAACTAATACATAGCAGCAGAGGTCCCTCGATCTACTAAAGCAGTAGTCACAATAAAGTCTTAAAAGTGTCAACATGTGTTTGCCTTATTCCTTGTTGTTAACCTTTTTCATTATGTATTTACACACAATATAACAACGTTTACGTGTTTTAAAGCTCGTTGATATAGGGATTATCGAGATGGGTGAATGGATAGATGGGTGGATGGATAATGGGTATATATATATATATATATATATATATATATATATATATATATATATATATATATATATATATAAACAATAAACAATAACAAATATTTATTATATATATATATATATATATATATATATATATATATATATATAGAGAGAGAGAGAGAGAGAGAGAGAGAGAGAGAGAGATAGATAGATAGATAGATAGATAGATAGATAGATAGATAGATAGATAGATAGATAGATAGATAGATAGATAGATAAGAACAGATTATGAAATATAGATAAAACCAAACCTATAAGTAGACAGGTATGGACTGTTCGTGAGAGATGAAGAATGAAACCAACATGTTGCTAAATAGATAAATATGAACATACTAGGGTAGATAGAGGAATCTGCACGTATGCGCACACGCGTGTATGTGTACATTTGTTCTATCCTTTTTGAATTATTTAAGAATGCTAAAAATATAATTAGGCATTATGCGCTAAGTTAGACGTAAGATTTCCCAACGTTAATCCGCACTATTCAACCATCCATGTCATGTGTGCATGCATGACTTCGTTTAGTTTGTTTAAATATCAAATATAACTTTTGTAATGTATTACATGCGTGGATGACATTCGGAAGTGAATTCATGTCGTCATGAAATAATTATGCAAAAATAAATATTAAAGACTCTGCATCCGTAATAATTAACAAATATAGAAGAAGAACAACAAAAAATCCATCAAAATCTATATTAATTGATTTAATGTTCGGTAAGTGGGAAACTGTTTTATTATTATTTGTATATAGACATCTTCTGCTTTGTTCGATATCTTAATAACTGTGGCGTTAATTCTGATTGGGGTTTATATTTAATCATATTGTAGAATCATTTCAACAGATAAAATCAAAATAACAAACACAGAAAGACAACGAGTTGTGGAAAATAAACAACAAATTTATTCATGCATTATGCATTTGTGAACATAATTAAAAGTTCATTGAGATTCAAGTTATTAAAGTTATAGGAAGAAGAATACATTCTGTGAATGTGATGTGATATTAGTTCAAGTATAGTTTATATATAGTTATATATATATATATATATATATATATATATATATATATATATATATATATATATATATATATACTAGCAAGGCTACCTGGCGTTGCTAGGGGTGATAAAAACACCAAATAGAAGAAAAATAACGTGTGTAACATCTTTATATTCAAACTTCTATTTCTCTTCCTTCTCTCTAAAGCCGTCTCTTTATCTGTCTCCCTTTCTGTTCCCTGGTTGCCCTATTTCATGGCCCCCCTCTCCGTTGCCACCTTCTCCTTGTTGCCTTCGGCGAAAACTGTCTCTTCCCCACCACTTTACTTCCATTGCCCAGGGCAAAAGTATCACATATTTCTATTAAAAGTACCACCTCTGTCTGCGCCTTCTATATACATACTTATATTTGCCTTGGTGCGCATATTATATACGTACCTATCTCCGCCCCGGTGCGCATATTATATACGTACCTATCTCCGCCCTGACGCGCATACTATATACGTACCTATCGCCGCCCCATTGCCAATTCTAAATACATACCTATCGCCGCCATGGTGCGAATGCTAAATACGTACCTATCTCCGCCCTGGCGCGCATACTATATACGTACCTATCGTTGCCCCGGTGCGCATAATGTATACATACCTATCGCCGCCCCGGTGCGCATACTATACTTTGCCTTCTCACCCTTTGAGAAGGGGTTAGTTTATTGCTAAACGCCTGAGGCGCCCCTACCGGGAAATGCCGAGGCATTTTTTTAGGGTCATAATGCTCTTCCTCTAGGGTGCTGACTTATCAAATCCCACTTCCGACCTTGTGTCACATTTTACCTGTGTAGTATTTTATAATAGCCCAAGTAGGACGGCTCCTAGAGCAAATGTGGTATTGTGGTGACTGAGATGATTCTAGTTAAGAGTAGGGTAGACAATATTATTACCTTAAACAAAGGATGACCAACGACACCCCCACCCCCACACTTTTGATGACCTTGTGCCTATTTTGGGGGGGGGGGGAATATAAATCTGTATTTTCTGCAAATAAATAATTCAGAGTGTAGTATCTGTTCTTCTCGGCATTTTGCCTGAGATCAAGTGTATTATCCAGTTTAATATTATATGTCTGGATCTTACAATCTTCAATCAAAAATCAGACTATCATTCAATATCCTTATTCAATTCTTAATTACATTAACAACTATTTTATCTTTTGGGGTCCCAGCTTTATTTTATTCGAATAGGCTATATTGCCGGTCCCGGCAAAATAACGATTCCTGCGTTATTTTGCCGGTTCATGTATATTTAACTAAATTGTTAAACATACAGTGACGCCCGGCACAATAATGAGTCTTACGTTATTTTGCCGGCTCGTGTTTAAAACTATAAATTACTTTTTTTGTTATTATTTAAAACTTTATCAAACGAAATTTTATTTATAATTTAAAACTTTGCCTGATTGTTTTTTTTTTTGTTTGTTTTTTATTTAACTTTGCCTGATTGATTTTTTTTTTTTTGTTTTTAATTAAACTTTGCCTGATTGATTTTTTTGTATAATTTAAAACTTTATTAAGCGACAATATATTTTGAAATAACGATAAAATTAATTTTTACTTCCGGTTGATTCGATTAGGAGTGAACTCTTCAAAATTACGACTTATTTTATGATTTCATTGAAAGAACATTTTAAAATAGAAACTGTTTAAATTCAGTGATTTTCTGTATATTTTAACATTATCGAAGTTTTTCTTCATAAAGAAAATCAGAATTTTACATTAAAATCTTTCCTTTGTAAAGCACATTTTAACAAGTTAATTCAACAACTTAATAACTTCATTATTTTTAAAAGTTTGGCCTTGGTTCAAGGATTACGAAGCAACACCTATTAAAGCACATTTTTAACAAGTTAATTCAACAACTTAATAACTTCATTATTTTTAAAAGTTTTGCCTTGGTTCAAGGATTACGAAGCAACACCTATTATTCAGCTATTAATTCGAATTCAAAATCTTCATTCGAAAAAGCTTACAATGGAACTCAGTGTTGGAAATACATTCAGTTCATATGCTGAGCTAGAAGAAAAACTTAACAGTTACCAATCTGTTAACTCTGTGCAATTGTGGAAAAGAGACAGTCGAACCATTGTTGCAGCTCGGAAAAGAATGCCAGATCGCCAGTTCAATCCTGATATCAAGTACAATGAACTGTGGTATTCTTGTATTTACGGTGGAAAAAAGCACACCAGTAGTTCTCAAGGCCTGCGACCGAACCAATTTACATTCAAGGTTAACTGGCGATACCAGCTGAAAGTGAGATCTAGTGAAAATGGACAGAGCTTAGTCATCACCAAACACATTAATGAACATAATCATGATGTGTCTAAGCCACTATACAACCTCTTTCCAGCACAAAGACGACTAAGCCAATCTACCAAAGACAAAGCTGAAGAAATGCTGAAGGTAAATGCCAACAGGAAGATGGTCCGTCAACACTTGTCTGATATGACAGGCAAATCCATCTTTATGAAGGATATTCACAATATTGCCACGGCTGCCAAGCTCAAAATACATACTAATGTTAATGAACTGCTTCAGCTGGCAGATTATCTAAAGGGCTTTGTGTAGAGTATCTAGTAGATGAGACCAACACACTGACAGGCATCTTCATCCAAGATACACACATGCAGCACACATTCAGTCAGTTTCCTGAACTCATCCTAGCAGATGCTACGCACAAGACAAATGAACTAAGAATGCCATTCTACCTCATGACTGTTGTTGACGGCAATGGAGAAACAGAAATCATAGCAGCGTTCATAGTTAACAGTGAAGAGGAACATATGATCCGTCAGATGATTCAACTCTTCAAGATTAAGAATCCAAAGTGGACACATGTTAGAGTTGTGCTAACTGACAAAGACATGGTTGAAAGAAAAGTATTCAGTGAAGAAATGCCAAACTGTCACCTACAAATCTGTCTCTTTCATGCTCTTAGAACCTTTAGACGTGAAATTACAGTGGAAAGAATGGGTATTTCTAGTGATGAAAAAACAAATGTATTAGAAATCCTCCAAAAACTGGCATACTCGCGATCAGAACAGGAGTATAAAATGCATTACGAAACACTGAAAGCCACACAACTATACAACAGTGTACTGAAATATTATAATACCAACTGGCACCCTATAACAGAACAGTGGGTAGAGGGACTCAAGCATCAACATATGTCTTTGGGTGAGAGGACAAATAACAGGTTAGAATCTCACTTCCAGATACTAAAGTCCATAACGTCAAGCCACCACTCATTACTGGATTTCTTCTCAGTGTTTCTGTCTTTCCTTCAGATGATGAGATCAGAGCGTGATAGAAAGGTAACTAAGATGTTTTATAAAGTTGCCTGCAGTACCCAACATAAAAGTAAATTAGCCCTGCAATACCAGAAGTACCTAACACCACATGCCTTTAAATATGTGCAGAAGCAGTTAGATCTATCACAGCATGTCATTCTTCAAGAAGATACTACTGGAGCCTTTATTACTAAATCATCAGAAGGGGTCCTCAGTGTTACAACCACATCTTGCCAGTGTACCTTCCGTACATCCATGTCTCTGCCATGTCGTCATTTATTTTCATTGAGAGCGAGGCAGTCACTTGAGCTCTTTGCTACTGAACTAGTTGCCGAGCGTTGGACTTGGCAGTACTACACGAGAGGTCATCGGATGTTGTTCAAGTCTTTATCTGACACCATTCCTGAACATCCTAGCATCAGTCTCACTCCTAGAAGACATCCCATAAATGTACAGAACAAGTACAAGAAGGCATTCATACTAGGACAGAAACTGGCTTCATTAGCTTCAGAATGTGGCCAAGACTATGAACAGAGACTTAGTGTGTTAGAGAACTTGATAAAGATGTGGGAATCAGGAGAGCAGGCTGCAATTGTAGAAGTTGTTGTGCAGGATGCACCACCAACTGGTATACAAAATGACCCTGGTCTCAACATAACTGAGTATACAGCACAGAATGATTTGCCTTTGCCAGATCCCAAATCTCCTACAAAACTAGAACTATTTCCAGAAACTGATGAACTTAACCTTGAACATGTCACTTTACCCCCAAAGTCAAAGAAAAGGGGTCGACCCAAAGGATCTAACAATACAGTTATAGGACTCCCCAGTAAGAGATTCATAATTAATAAAAAATTATAAAAAAATTTGTCACAAACTTTTGAAGGCAAATATTCTGAGTCATACTATATTTTATAATAAAAAAGTTTAAACTATTGTTTTTAATTTTGTCCTTTTTTAATTAAAAGAAAAATGACCAAAGTTTTACATAACAAAAAGAAAAATAACTGTCATCATGTAATTTTAAATCGGCCCGTGAAATAGTCACAATGGGTAATCCGATAATTTATAATGCTTTTGGCAAAAAAAAATGCGTAAATACATTTAAATGGACATAGAAATTCATCGTAGTTACTTAATCTGTCATGTAAATAGTATCCAGATGATTTCTTTTGGGCACGGATTTTCTCAATTCCATGAGTCGCTTATGAAATTGTGAAGATTAATGTGCAAAAAATGATATATTTACTCCTTGCATTAGAGAATGTGTAACTATAATGAATTTCTATGGCCAATTAAATGTATTTACGTATTGTTTTTATTGTAACAAAATTACAAATTATGTTTTTAAGGGGCAGCACTTTTGATACTTGCCACAGGCGCCAGAAACATCATGGACACCAGTAGGCGTGGCTCAAATGAACCAATCAATCGCAATCATTTTAAAATAGATATTTTACCTTTATTATTAAAAAAAAATACTATTTTTCTTTTCGGTTTATTTTTATTTTGTTAATTTTCACAATAGAAATTACATCAGATACGCTTTACAGCAAATGAAATCCGACTAAATAATCTAATTGTCTCTAATATTTCCGTTCATTTAATTATTTTACTTTTAATGTTTTTTTTTAATTAAAAGCAGATATTTCTTTAACCGACACAATAGGGCAGGTCGATTTTTTTTAATTTCTTTAACCGACACAACTGATGATGAAAACAAATTGTTTTTAAATATTTGCCCTTATTTATTGCATTACCTTTTCTTTCGCAAGGCCATAACAATTAGGTTTATAAAAAAATGAACCGGCATAATGACGATCCCTTTACATTAGTAAATAATTATTGTGCCGGGCGTCACTGTATGTTTAACAATTTAGTTAAATATACATTAACCGGCAAAATAAAGCAGGAATCGTTATTTTGCCGTGACCGGCAAAATAGCCTTTTCCTATTTTATTCACCTGTCTCACTCGCAAACCATATTCTTTTGCTGGAAACTTCTCCACGGGAAAATACCGACACTCTACAATCAACTTTTCCCTGAGGTGCACCAACCGACTAATGCCGACTCTCTCTTCTCAAGTTTGGCCTGAGGCGCACCCACGGGCTAATGCTGACACTCTCCCCTGAAGATTAGCCTGAGGCGGACCCACCGGCTAATGCCGACCCTCTCCTCTCAAGTTTGGCCTGAGGCGCTCCCACCGGCTAATGCCGACACTCTTCCCTCAAATATTTTTAGTTAAGAAAGGAAGGAAAAAAGGGGTGTAATAGCAGTGAATTTCTTCCTGGCATTTCCTTCCACTGATGTCATTTCCGGTTGAATGATGACTGGCATTTTTCTCAAATCATACATAATATCATTGTTTTCCCCCAAATTAGTACATGATAACGTTGAAAAATGGAGGAAAAAGCTACCCCCATTAGAGAAAATGGCTCTGTCGACCTCCAAAGGGTCATTTTTTCTGATTCTGAGATATCATACGTCTGGAGGCTGGCCAGTTCGAATGATATCAACTGTGTGACCGTTTGTTGAGTACTCTCGGAGGAGATACGTTACATACATACATACATACGGACGTTTCCTTTTTATATTAATATATATATATATATATATATATATATATATATATATATATATATATATATATATATATATAGTCTCGGAAGTTTCTCAACCATTAAACCTAAAAAAAAACTTAAGTCCCAAGTCGTTCAGTGGAAAATCACTCATGTAAGTCAATTTAGTTTGTACAGTTATTACATTAGTTAGCTTCTAACATTATTTAAGGGATCATCAGTTGTTTACTATGAAAAACTGTTTGTGTGGTCCTCATAATGAATAAATATAGGTCCTCTATTAAATAAACAAAATGAAATATTATCTAATTGCTTACATATAAATTGGTACAAGTACAACAATTTTACAGTCCCTTACTTATTCTTATATATATATATATATATATATATATATATATATATATATATATATATATATATATATGTATATATATATAAATGTTGAATTAAATAACGATAATTGAATTATCGTTTAATAATAATCTATCGTGATAATATAAAGCTCAATATATTGAATAGAGCAATCAATTTTAGAGATGAAAGATGAGAATAAAAGATTGTAAAGATACAATATTTATTAGAACATCAAAAGTTCTGAGCAAGGAGCTTCATATCCTTAATCCATGAAGCTCCTTGCTCTGAACTTTTGATGTTCTAATAAATATTGTATCTTTACATTTTTTATTCTCATCTTTCATCTCTAAAATATATATATATATATATATATATATATATATATATATATATAGAACAGTTTTTTTATTATATTCCAATAACCATCGTTTGTTTTATTACTTTTATTTATTTATTTTTTTGAAACTGATGTATGATGTGGGTGTTTTTCAAGACACTCTAATCTAAGAACTCTTTTATTATTTGTGAACTTTTTCTGATGATTTTGGAGTGTTGCAGAGACGATATTGACATACAAATGTTGTTTGGCACAAAACAAATGAAACGGACCGTTAAATATATCTCACAGAAATTTGGAATTTTTGGAAATGTGAAAAAAATAAAAAATAAAAGTAATGGTTATTGGAATATAATAAATGTAATATAATGTTCTATATTTTGCTCTGTTATCAATAATTGACAAACATTGAGCTGAATCTTCAAAGGAGACTACAAAGTAAAAGGATCTGATGATATATGATAGTACATGTATTGTCTTTAATAATTATATATATATATATATATATATATAAATTACCACACCTTTCAGTTTTTTCTCTCCATGATTAATTTAAACTTTTTCATATCTTCTGTAATTCTTTTTTACCTAGTTTGGACTTGGACATAATCAAATTTAGCCTAATATAGATAATATTGTATAACTATACTACAAGCTTATCTCATCCCTATGTATTTCCTGGGTTTTTTTTTTACAGTTTTTAACATTTTTATGCTCGTTTTAATAAGTAATATTTAAACTCCACTATCGCTTATGTTTTGATATACTGATGGTAGGTTGTCTTAACTTAGATTAATCCTTAATAACCTATTGCAGAAAATTCAATAAATCAATAAATAAGTAATAACCTTATCCATGTAAAATTTAGATTAACTTCTTAATTGGAATTATCTTCTAGTAATTAAATTAAGACTTATAATTAAAATTCTTCTCACTTCTTAACAATTATATCTTTGTATAATGATTCTATAGATTTACTATCGACTTATTTTCTTGGGTCGTCTAGAATTATGTCGATAATCCTGTAACTACTAACCTATGAGATGCCTGAGATGTTTTACTTTTTGAGACCATTGACATACGATAAGAATTTCATATTAAATTACTGTTTTATTTTACTAATAGTATTGAAATCGATGGTACTTAAATTTTCAATTCAATTTGAATTTATTTTGATTATGACATTTTAAAATTAGTCTAATTATATCTAAATTTTCTAATAATAATTTTGCCGTTTTCATTTTTATTTCTTAATTTCTAAAGTCATCCTTTTAGAATGTTTGGATTATCATATATGGTCTAATCGATGAATGTAATTTTGAGTATATTGTATTTTTATCTTATTTGATGGTATTTTATTTTTATTTATTCTTTTATTATTTATTATTTTTATTTCATTTTATTTCAGATTTTGATTTTGATATTATAGTATCTATAAAACTATATAAGTATGAATATGTGTCTGTGTAGATGCGTCTTGGGCCGAATGCATGTATTGAATTCAATCCATGTGTCTGTGTGTTCGTCACACTACAATAGCTAAGTTTTTAATTATTTTGAATTAATTGCCGTTATATTTTCGAATAAGCTTATTTGAAATTGGCGGCTCTTGAAATACTTATCCACAGCTTATTGGGAACTGATTTTTAAGTGATTTAAACAATATTTACCCCTGAGTTAAAATTTCCATTTATTTGATAAATGGGACTTTTTTATTCGATGGCGTTCACATTGAAATGACAACAATATTTTAAGCTAAGACTTTATTGATCTTAGAATAACATTCTCCGATAATAATTGACGTCTAACAGCTTGATAATGGTTTTGTTTTTAATGTACTCTTATGGACGTTTTTTAATCTATGTATAAGTGACATCTTGCTTTTTATTTTCTTCTAAGTGCTTTCAGGTGATTTTTGTTTAATATTTATTGTCTTTTGTATATATTTTTATATATGAAAATATAAAAATAATTGATTTGTCAAAGCGCTTTTGATTTTGATTTTTTCCTAATTATTGTATTCAATATTTTCTTTATTTCTCTTAAAACAATCTTAAATAATTTTTCTACTTTGTATTTTTTCTACTTTTTTCTACTTTGAATTTGAATTTTTTGTTCCGTATATTTTTTATATATACGTTTTATTTTTCTATCAGGCCCTATCCTCATCAGAGGATTAATGGTAGTCTGATTCAACAAATAAACCGGTTGATGAAAATGACGATACTAATCGTGATCATTATTTTAATTTTTTTCTAATAATGGTACATTTTTTTCTTATAATTAGAATTTTATGTTATATCTTTATTTCCCGGTATATTTCTATATACGCTATTATAGACTTTTTATCTTCTAATTATTTTAAATTTTTATTTATTTAAACTCTACTCGGTCTTTTTTTTTCTTAAAAATAAAATTACTTTATTTTATTTATTTATTTATTTATTCGTTCTTAAATTCATTCTTAAATCATTTCTTATACATTCATTTAGCTTTATTTTATTATTTATTATTTTATTATTTATTATTTTATTTATTATTTTATTATACTTTATTATATTTTATTATTTATTATTTTATTTATTATTTTATTATATTTTATTATTTATTATTTTATTTATTATTTTATTATACTTTATTATATTTTATTATTTATTATTTTATTTATTATTTTATTATACTTCATTATATTTTATTATTTATTATTTTATTTATTATTTTATTATATAGTGTTCGCTATAGTATTCTCTATTGGGTATCATTTTTATCCTTTTGTTTCTTAATTTTATTATTTACTTATTTTATGTTTATTATCATGAGTATGTTTATTTTATTTCTTTATTACTTCTTAATTTTATTCTGAATTTTATTTTATTATTTTCTATTTATCTATTATGTATATTTTCTCCCTGATTCATTGTGAATATTTTAAATACTTAATTTGTTATTCTATTGCCTGTTAATTTGATGTATCTAAGGTACCTTTACTTATATATCTTTTTCAAGCTGACTGGTAGAAAAATAGGTGGTTGCATGATGAAAAGCCATGGATTAAGAAATTAATATTAAAATTTATTTGATTTAAGACCCCTTGTCTTGAACAACTGATAACTTAATAGATATTGTATTATGTAAAATTTGTATTTTCATCATTTACTTGGTATATATATAGGTAATTACACTTTAATATTTAATAAAAATATTCATAATGTATATATATATATATATATATATATATATATATATATATATATATCAGGAAATTGTAGTTTGCTTGAAGCATTGCTGGTAAATACAAGTGTAAGTTTGTAATCCGAGGCAGGAGCAATGTGATATAGATACCGGAAGGTGGAACAGATAAACAAAAATAAATGAGAAGAGAAAATAAGAATGGAATCTCAAATCAATTTATTAATATTTCACGTAAAACAGATTAAATACCAGAACAGTAAATAAAAAAGAGATTACTGTCAGGCAATTAAAAGTTCCGGAATAAGATAAACTTAAATTTTCGAGAGCGGGACCTCTTATTATCCAAAGGCCAAAAAATATGACCGAGTGGTCGAAAAAGCAAGATGGACTGATGCAATCAACTGTTGACGGAATACCGCCGAGAATTGAAAGTAGATACGCAGAAAAAGAATTAAGATAAGCTGATTGGACATCAATATTAATTATTCCTATCATAATTTAATTATATAATTATTCAGCTAACGTTCATCATCTTATTAATATTTGTTTAATTATATACTATTTATTATAATTTTATAATTTTTTATTTGATTTGATTTATTTTATTTTATTTTTTTAATTTAATTTTAATTTTAAATTTAAATTTGATAGATTTGAGCCGTTACAGGAATACGAACGGTCAAGGGGAAACACTTTGAAATCCAGAATCTGGTTAGAATCTGGTTAGAATTAACTCAAAACTGAAAAACTGAAATCAATTGTGGAATAAAAGGTGACTTTACAGTAATGAGAATAAGAAAACACAATTGAAAAGGGACGGGGGGTCGGTTAAGAGATTAACAATATATATATATATATATATATATATATATATATATATATATATATATATATATATATATATATATATATATATAAAGTGTAAATTTCTTAATTCATATTTATTTTAAAGGTATAATATTCCTAAAATTTATTTATTTAAAAGAAAAAAAAATTTTTTTTAATTTTATTTAGGGATTATAAATATATATATATAAAGTCTATATACATATATATAAAGTGTATATTATTATTCTTGTTTATTATTTATGTTTTTCTCAGTTTTTTTAATTATTTTTTATTTTCTTTATTTTTTATGTTTTATTTATTAATATGTAATTATGTAAATTTAAGCACAAGATAAAAGGCATTGAGGTGTGGGGTGGATGGTTCTGGGCAAATAGATGGAAGAGGCCGAGGCAAGGAGGCGGGAGTGTAAGAATCAGAGGATGAATGGAGAAGACAGTTCATATCTGTTATTCAAAGTTGGATGATATTTCGAGATTAGAATAGCTTCCGAAATTCGAAGTTGACCGACATTGCGGACCGAGTTGAGGATGCGGACACTAATAGAGCGATGTGTGTTGCCACATGATATTAAGTGTTTGTGAAAGGAAGAAATGTGGGTGTTCAGATGTTCTTTAATGCGTTGGTGCAGAGGCCTGACGGTGCTACCGATATAGAACTTCTGACACTTAACGCATTGTAGGCTGTACACCGTATAGGTGCGGAAGCAGAGACCAGAGTTGGGGATGGGGCAATTAGCTAGAGAGCAGGGATCCGGGGTGTAGTGGCTTTTTTGGGACAAATGTTGTCGGAGAAAAGTGCCTGTGTGGGAGAGCTGTATGTCGAGGTTCTCACTACGTATGGCATTGCGGATAGCGGAAGCGATGCGGTCGCTAAAGAAGGGGAGCTTAAGGAAGCAGGTGTTGGTGAGAGTGTGGTGTCTACGTCTTCTGGTGTTATTGAGGCTGGATATGTTAGTGAGGGGAAAACCGTTGGTTAAGAGGGTCTGGTGGAAGGCTTTGGTGTGTGTTGTTTTTTCGGTAGTGGATGAGCATTTGTTCTGTATCTCTCGAAAATGTAAGTTTACCTTATTCCGGAACTTTTAATTGCCTGACAGTAATCTCTTTTTTATTTACTGTTCTGGTATTATATCTGTTTTACGTGAAATATTAATAAATTGATTTGAGATTCCATTCTTATTTTCTCTTCTCATTTATTTTTGTTCATCTGTTCCACCTTCCGGTATCTATATCACATTGCTCCTGCCTCGGATTACAAACTTACACTTATGTCTGTATATTTTTGTGTTGATCCTTTCTAATTTCCGTATGTGTTTTCTAGTTTCGAGCGGACACTTGCCGATGTATCTGCTGTATTCGCTTATATCCCTAGTACTTTCGGTTCTATATTGATCCCCTTCCAGTGGTGATTATCGATTAAAGAACATCGTCCTTAGATATTTATAAGTAGTTTTGGCGGAAATCACGTGTTGGTTACAGTATTAATAAAGTGTTCGTATTATAAACATGTTACTATGTTTTCACTCTTATTATTGAAATTAACTTTGTTGAAAGAATCAAAACTAAAATATGTAGACATAAATTGTCTGTCATATTTAATAAAATTAGTCTAAAATAAAAAAATGCTGCCTAAGTATACATGTATATAGGATATATATATATATATATATATATATATATATATATATATATATATATATATATATATATAACCAACTGTGCTCAGGTACAATTGTTTGAATCAGAAAAATCCAGTATAATAAAATAAATTTAAAAAATGAATCTAAAATTAATATATTTCTCCTTTTAATGTCTTCCCCATTATCTGTCTTTTCTCCTTTTCCTGTACATCAACAAGTTGTGGGGATATTCCATTTTATTTATAACTAGCGGAACCCGTCGCCCGGCGTTGCACGGGAGAAATGGCCTATAGTTCTTTCTCCAGCCCCACCCCCTATACCGTGTTGACGAATGTTGCAAATTTAAAAAAAAAAAAAAAGTGGTAGATTCGAATGGGATCGAACGCCGAAACTGTCGATCATTAAACCTCCCTTCTTACCCACGACGCCACGCTTACAATTTAAAAATAATTGTGTAAATAGGCTAATAACGCTATGGGTGTTTATTGACATGCGTGTTATGTTAACATTTACATTCTGCCGACCAAATGGAAACATCAACAATAACGCGGTGTAGGTCATTTTTTGATGAAGTAAATTCATTTGGGCAATTTTTCTATAATATGCGTGTTTAAGGTGTATGTTTTTGAAAATGTAAATGTATCCGCGTCTACCAGTATCTTAGTGCTTAATGAATTAAATAGGAAGTCGATTAGATCAAGAAATGTTATCCGCCATATTGAATCATTAAATGTTGCAGGAACTGTGTTCGTTAATTTCATTCGCTTAAATCCGGAATGAATTTAAATGTAGAAGGTAGAATTAGATAGAACGTAATCTGATATTCGCGAATAATCATCGGAGTGTAAGGGGGCGGTTGTTAAGTATTTGCGTATTGCTTAATATTATGTAGTAAAATAATGCCAGACAAATACGAAATAACAATGGGTGCTTTGTGAAAATTATACTGTGTTTATTAGTTCCCGGTGTCGATGAGTGTAGTCACAGTACAGAATTGTTAGGGAGAAAAGTTTTTACTACCACCTATATGGAGTTGGTATTTCGGAGAGTCGTGGCGGCCGGGCCGAATGTAATATTCAGTGTAAGTTTGGAAAGAAGAATAACAGATATACTAAAACACGCTCGAGTGAATAAGTGCAATGTAATTGTGAGTTCAGTAGCCCGTGATGCATGTGGTTATTTTCCTATTCTCCGAGAAGGTACAGGGGAAAAAACGTCTCTACTTTATATATTAGATGAGCTATCCCGATATTTTGATTTTTTCTTTACTACCTTAGTCTATTAATAAACACACATAGATAGATAGATAGATAGATAGATAGATAGATAGAGAGAGAGAGAGAGAGAGAGAGAGAGAGAGAGAGAACCGCATATGTTACATACCTATATCGTCACCCTTCATCAATGTAAATATGAAAAGTATTTACGGTATAGGAATATTCTAAGATAAGGCAGGCAAAAAGAAACTTAGAAATTATGCCTTTTTTAAACGAATAGGCTATATTGCCGGTCCCGGCAAAATAACGATCCCTGCGTTATTTTGCCGTGACCGACAATATAACGATTCCTGCGTTATTTTGCCGTGACTGGCAATGTAACGATTCCTGCGTTATTTTGCCGGTTCATGTATATTTAACTAAATTGTTAAACATACAGTGACGCCCGGCACAATAATGAGTCTTACGTTATTTTGCCGGCTCGTGTTTATTTAACTATAAATTACTTTTTTTTTATTATTTAAATTATTTTTTTTGTATTATTTAAAACTTTATCAAACGAAATTTTATTTATAATTTAAAACTTTGCCTGATTGTTTTTTTTTTTATTTAAAACTTTGCCTGATTGATTTTTTTTATTTGTTTTTAATTAATCTTTGCCTGATTGATTTTTTGTATAATTTAAAACTTTATTAAGCGACAATATATTTTAAAATAACGATAAAATTAATTTTTACTTCAGGTTGATTCGATTAGGAGTGAACTCTTCAAAATTACGACTTATTTTATGATTTCATTGAAAGAACATTTTAAAATAGAAACTGTTTAAATCCAGTGATTTTCTGTATATTTTAACATTATCGAAGTTTTTCTTCATAAAGAAAATCAGAATTTTACATTAAAATCTTTCCTTTGTAAAGCACATTTTTAACAAGTAAATGTTACCAAAGGCAACATAAATTATTCTTCTACCTGTATAAGTTTATTTGTTTATTTGATTATTTATTTTTATATAAAAAAATCATTTATCAAAATAAATAATAAAATAAACAAATAAACTTATACAGGTAGGTAGAATAATAATTTATGTTGCCTTTGGTAACATTTATTTGTTGCTTATTTTTTTCTTTATATATAACTTATATATAACTTAAGGAAAATTTCAATTACTTAAATCGAGAGCAGACTTAGTAATGTTGGGAAAATTCATCAACATTAATTCTATTATGAAAAGTAAGCAGATATTTATTTAACCGACACAATAGGGCAGGTCGATTTTTTTTATTTCTTTAACCGACACAACTGATGATGAAAACAAATTGTTTTTAAATATTTGCCCTTATTTATTTAATTACCTTTTCTTTCGCAAGGCCATAACAATTAGGTTTAAAAAAAAAAAATGAACCGGCATAATGACGATCCCTTTACATTAGTAAATAATTATTGTGCCGGGCGTCACTGTATGTTTAACAATTTAGTTAAATATACATGAACCGGCAAAATAACGCAGGAATCGTTATTTTGCCGCGACCGGCAATATAGCCTCTTCCTTTTTTAAATGCGAAATTTTAGGGAATCTTATCTAGCTTAAATAGTATACAATAAGAAAATAAATCTTTTAACTAAAAGGGAACACATAATCGGGCAAACTCCGCACTTAGTTTTCGTATTCAAATAAAGTAATTGTACACTCACAACATGAATGAAGTAAAAAAAATGTAATGACAATTAACTTTGGCTATAAATGTTTTTTTAACTTTTAAATTCTTTTAATACTTTATAAAAAAAGTAATTAGAACCATTTAATAGAACATAATTAGAACCATTTAATAGAACATAAGAAATACTAATTGTTCCTTTTGGTAGTTTGGTTTTGTCTGGCTCCAAACTGTTGCGTTTGAAAGGGATCAACTCTGTTTTTAGTTTCGCATTCAAATAGAAACTTACTACTTAAGTAAAGAAATTTAGGCACTTAAATTTATCTTAGAGTTAAATTAAATGGTTTATAAATAAATAGGAAACACCATTCACCAAAACACCGAAGTATAACAATCTTAACATGGGTGAATGGGTGACTAGATATGTCGAATAGGCTCCTAACTGGTGAATTAAAAGAGATTTGCTCTGTACTTAGTTTCGTATTACAAATGAGATAAATAGGCAATTGTAATTTAAATGAAGTGATCTTTTGCAATTAAACTCACCTTCGAGTGAATTCAAACTTTTTATAAATAAATGATAAGATTAATTAACTAGATTAACGGAATTTAAATTTTCGAATGTCTGCGTATTTTACTGTGCTAACTCTGAACTAAAAAATTCAAAATGGAGTCCTAATGACTTTTTTTCCACGTGTGAGTTTTTTTTCTTTGTTTTTTTCTTTGGTTTTGCCCACAATGACCCACTGTGTTATGTAGTTTTTTTCAAGACTTCAATTTGAGAACTTTTCTTCTTTGTAAGGTATCTCTGATGATATTGGGGTAATGCAGAGCCGATATTGACATAATAATATGGATGTGCCAACCTCAAGAGAAACGAGCCGTAAATATACATTTAATGTTATGTTTGAAAATGTGAAAAATAAATAAAAACCATGGTTATTTTTATATTCCATCAAATGAACCTGACTTATATATATATATATATATATATATATATATATATATATATATATATATATATATATATATATATATATATATATATATATATGTGTGTGTGTGAGGGGGATGGGTGTGTGTAGTAAACTAGAAAACGTGTAGCAGTTACCTCCTCCTTTCAAAACATAACTACACCGGTTGGCCGTTAGGTGTCGCTTTTTCACCGACAGGTGGCGCTGTAAAGCGACACCAGAGTTATCTGCCCTTCGGACTATAAAACCAGGTGCAAACGGAAATTCTCTCTCTTCTTCACCAACCAGCCTCGGCAGAACAACGCTGGCACCAGCGCTCCGTTTCACTCGCTTTTTCCTACTCAATTGGCCTCGACAGAACGACGTTAATACACTAGCGTTCCGTTTCACTCTTCTCTTCTGGTCAATTGGCCTCGGCAGAACGACGCTAATACACTAGCGTTTCGTCTCACGCTTTTCTCTTGAACTGGTCTCGGCATAACAATTACCAACACACGTTTCTTCCGTCAACACGTGGTCAAACAATGGTAAGAGTTCTCAACTCATTTTCTTTGTGTACGGCTTTCAAAGACTTTCCTCACGCCGGATTCATTTCTTCTTATACCTTTTTCAAGAACTGTTTTTCCATCGACACACATGCATACATCACACACTTCATCATTCCACGTACACACACGTTCAATAAACGTTATTTGAACTACCTCATCTTGTTTGTTAATTATTACTCTGTCTTTGCATGCAACATTGCTTGATTTACTGAACACGCATATAGTCGAGGGAACACGACCCTCGATCTGAACAAACGTTACTATTGAAGACAGAAATTAGTTTAAAGGAAATACAGTTGAGAAATTAGTCACAAACAATTTATTTGGGTTTACGTACTCAGGTGGGACGTATTTGCGTTAAAAAATAATATTAAATATTTAATAGAAAAAGTAGTCAGGTAAACGTTACTATGTGTTGGCGGTTATGATTCAAATTCCGGTGTAGAACGAAAAAGAGCGTGGCTCGCTCGTAAAAAAAATGTTATTCCGAAATTTATTAATTTCGGAATAAATTAATGTTGCATTGTTAATGGCTTATATTTTCAATTTTATTAACAAATCCAACAATGCTTTAAATGAACGACCAACCCATATTACAATATATATATATATATATATATATATATATATATATATATATATATATATATATATATATATATATATATATATATATATATACAAAACAAAGTTGTCAGTATATGTGTATGTGTGTCGCGGTATCACAGTTGAATGGTTGATCTAAGCCCCAACGTCCTTATCGATGTTAGAATTTGTTGAAAATAACATTTAGAAACAAATGTGCCGCCATTTTAACGTTCCCTTTCCAGCTGACAAAACAACTTACTTATAATAATCTGAATCTTTTCACTGCCAGAAAGAAAAAGAAATAAATAAACATGTAAAAATAAGTCAAAGCATCGTACGTATTTTAAATCCTTTTTTTTAATATTTTGTTATTGTAACTTTTCATGTTTATTTTAGACAATCGAACTATTATTATTTCATTACGAATTAAAGTAAAAAGTTGTTGTTTTTATTTGAATTAACATGCAGAAGAGAAAGGTTTTAAACCCCGACGTTGACGGGTACTTTAACTAGTATATATAATTTGCTAAGGATAAACAATGAATGTTCGCAAATGTGTTAAAGCACCTATATTAAATTCAAACGCTAGCAAAAACTCATTGTTGTCAAGTTGAGTCCCGGTGTGAATCCACAATACAATCAACCCAACAGATTTGTTAAATGGTCATTGATTTTACTATCAAGCAAAACAAACAGTGGCTGCCCAATCAATACACACGTGCGTATTATACAATGAACAAGCCAAATGTTATTCTCTTGTGTATGCGTAGTTGTGTGTAGTTGTTGATAAACACTGAGAAGGTGTGCAAATATAGTTCAGTCTTCTATTTAAAAACGTCTATCTCTTTGTCTTTTCTTTCTTTTTACTTTGGGCTTCGCAATCGACAGTGAGGGAAACTCGCGTCATTTCAATAATTAGGTGGCCGGCGTCCATTTTGAAAAGCGACAATATTTGCTGAATCACTGTTTAATCTTCAATGCTTATTTTGTGATTGAAAGAAAAAGAATAAGAGAATCAATAATTAAATTTAGTAGCGTGATTGGCATAAGGCAGATCCGTGGATTGTCCGTCCGTCTATTTCTGAACAGCGCATGTTACAAAAGGTGACGGCAATACAGATTCACTGTATTTATAGGGTTGAATTGATTTCTGTATTGGGATCTTTTGTAAAGAGTCCTGTCCAAATACCCACCACCCCCAACATGTGGGTTGTAGAAAAAATAATGTTATTACTTACCCAAGAGGGTTGAATCCGTTCATGTCATTGAGTGTTTGCTTAACAAGATCGTTTCTAAATAAACTCACACCGCATTCGACAATGGCGTTTATTGTAGAGTTTGTACAGCCTAACCATAACCGTAACTAAAACCCTAACCCGACACATGTCTAGACTGATAAAAGTAGGTCATGGTCGTGTGCGCGCACTGTGCCTGACTGACGAAGCTATTATTATTATTATTATTATGTTTTATGTTTTTGCAAAACTCATTTTTTCATTAATGGCGGGCTTTTCTACTTAAGACCCCTTTCTGGTACGAACAACATGAACTGCTTGTTTTATAATCATCACGGAATTCATAAACTTTCCAAACAGTTTTTGTTAATAATTATTGAATAATGATATTAGTATGTTTCCACATTTTTATCCTATCACTAGAAGACAGATACAGTTTTGCCAAAGGTTGAATTAGGAATGCTATATTCCTTTTGCACCT
Organism: Sepiola atlantica; assembly: GCA_963556195.1. Taxonomy (NCBI): domain Eukaryota; kingdom Metazoa; phylum Mollusca; class Cephalopoda; order Sepiida; family Sepiolidae; genus Sepiola; species Sepiola atlantica. The sequence continues at coordinate 101,721,732 of OY744530.1, forward strand.
ATCTCATAACACCATAATACCTTTCTATTTTAACATGAATTTGTTGGTGTGGGGCCCAAAGATGGTCTCAGCATTTATTGGGCGAAGAAAGGGAGTGTAAAGTGCACTGACAATTTTCGGTAAATTTATAGCCATCAACCTCTTCAAGATTGCCCGTCATCGTCTTGTTGACAGAAACAGTCGGAGTGCAGGTGACATGTTGTGGGTAGTCGGCTCAATTGGATAGTGGTGTCTCTCTTTAGTAGACGCAGTATTAGTCGTTGTAGAGATATTCAATTTTTTTTCATTTTTTCTCTTTGTAGCAAACAATCGAAACAATGAAAAATAACAACAATTCCATTATTTGCTTTCGGTTGCATATTATTTTCTCGTTGATTTTAATAAATCTTTTTTTACAACAAGTTCATCTAGATTATTGCATCTTCCTGGCCATTATTAGAGCCATGAAAAGGTCACCCGTTCACTTCGACGTCGAACACCCAAGAGACACGTTTCTATCTGGCTTCTTCGTTACGTCGACTTCCTACCATGACACAACTTCCTGTACAAGTCAGCTTAACTTCTAATTGGGAAATTCCGTTTTCGTTAAGTCAATTTTGTACCCGATAATTTTATAAGATATTTTTAATTCTTTCATAGCCTATATTATTTTTGTTCATAATAAATTATTTTTCGCCAATAATTTATTTTTCCAAACATTCCAATAAATTATTCTACAAAAGATTCGTTATCCAATAAATTATTTTTCAAAACATTCGTACGGTCTTCCAACTTAATCCTAACCCTAACTGGCAGCCACTCAGACTTAGGGTTAGTGAGAAAAAATGTTAAATGCCCTAAAACACTAGAATATCCCGAAAATGGGGGACGAAACTGATCATCCACTCTAAATTCTAAAATAATTTGGGGGAGGGGAGTGATTCAACTGAGGATCTTAATCTACAAAAACATCTTTCGAAAAAAAAATCTTTCTCCTTACGTTTTTTGTCGATAAAGAAAATAACGTAACACCGTTACTACGGTGTTACGTTATTTTCTAGGCAATTCAAAGCGCAAATTAACCGAGACGAAATTGCTTCAATAAAAAAAGTTAAAAACTACCCAAGCTGGGTACTTTGAAATTCTGAAATTAGTAATCTGTGTAGACCAAAAATCAGTGACCTGTGTTTACGTTGTAAATTCAGCTGATAATGTAATTAAATAAGTATGACAGAGGTGTCTACTCTACGTTTGCCTCTTCACTCCTTCCCACTCTATATGTATGTGCCCCCCCCCTTATCTCCTTGTCTGCCCATCGGTGTATCTTTTGAGCAGCTAGATAGTGTTTACATTACATTAAAAGTTCTGCATGTTGGTAGAGTCGGGGAAACAGAGAGTAGGAAAGGACTTCCAAATGCAAGACGCTGTTAGATTAGAAAGATTTCCGACATCTGCAGACCTCGACAGTGAAGTGGTGGGATTTTGCTGATTGTCAGGTTGGTCGGGGTTTTTTACGTTGCAAGAGTACAAGTGTACCAAACACAGGGATACAACATTGCGATGATGGGACAGGAGCTGGAGCTTGGTAGACAGTGCGGGATCTATTAGGTTAGAGACTCTTTTTGCATTTTAGTGGTTGGTGCACCAGCTCAAATGTAACAACAATATTCCATGAATGGGCAAATGGTGGCTTTATAGAGATATAGAATACTGGCAGGTAGGAACATTTTTCTAACTCAGTATCTTCTATTTATTTATTCCAATTCATGTTGCTTGTAAATGTCAGACGAAGGAGTTTGAACGTTGGACTCTGGAAGGGTGCTATCACCCATGATAATCGGTGGTTGGTAAGTTTTCTAATAGTTGTTAAAGGAAATGAGGAACTTTGTCTTGGTGGCATTTTTTAAATGATACCGTAAGACATGACTGTTTATGTGGTCATCATAACAACTGGTACAGATCAATACTATTGATTTTCTAAGGTTTGACGAGAATTCTGTCCCTGAAAATAAGTTTTGTGTTTTGTTTGTTTAAAGTAGTGATTAATCGATTTATGCTTGTTGGTTCATCCTATTGGTATATTAGATGATCAATAATCAATATTTATGCAATGCCCCCCCCCCCTCACCTTCCATCTTGAGATATTATGGATACCTTCTGCTTATTCCAGTGGCAGGGACAAATCCAATCTGATCGACAGTAATGCTGGAATAAGTGGAAAACTGACGAGTGTCATTTAGAAGTTTCCCTCCTCTTAGACTAGCAGTTCACAAAAGACTTATCCTATTATTTCAGGAGAGGATGGGTTCATACCTTTTCCCAATGATATCAAAGAAAGCTTAAAGTAAATGACCTCATAGCACCATCGGAACATGGACATTGCATGTAAATTCTATTGTCAGTTGCACCACCTTCACCTTTCGCGCTCACCCAATAAATTACTGACCCGCTTAGATACTGTTTTCATATGATATATCAGCAAGATAAATATAATACTTATTTACAACAACAAAAACACCTACAACGGTTCGGTTGCCTATGTTACAACAACCTTGTTTCATCTGCTACCAATTTACAAATTCGATAAAATCAATACAAAATACTTATTTATAACAACAAAAACACCTACAACGGTTCGGTTGCCTATGTTACAACAACCTTGTTTCATCTGCTACCAATTTACAAATTCGATAAAATCAATACAAAATAGTTACGATACGTAAAGCTGTTTTTGAATGGCAGCAAAAAAAAAACATGTTTACCTGATTTCCATGGCAACGTGGAAAATCACAGACAAACGATTCAAAATGTCTTGCTCTAAGAATCTATTAGGTCGCCAGGTTTTGGTAATAAAGAAAAAACATCTGACATTACGTGAATTTGCTCGTTCTTGTTTGCAGAATGGTGGAAAGCTGAACTAAAAACGCAATGAAGAAATGTACACATAAGAGAGATTAATAATTAAATTCTAATTCATTTGACAAAAAATAAAACAAAAATGCCTCAGTTGCCATGTAGGGAAAAAGTGGTAGAAATTTACACAGAAGAGGATACAGTAGCCCAGCACCTGTCTAAATTCACCTTAAATTGTTGCGTTGTTGGCGCATTTATTACCTCTCTTGGGAGTTTATTCCAAGGACCAGGGATTGAGAAGGCGGCCCTCCTCCAGTTAAATCGAAATCGGCGGTGAAGTAGTTTCTTGTGGTGTTCGTGTAGACATTTATTAATTTGATTTAACTAAAATGATGCAGAATGGATCAAAGATATTGAACGGGAGGTGTCCTCTAGAGTAGAATGACAAACGAATATAACAGTCACCGTTGAGATGCTGAATGAGAAAGTTAAAAAGCTTTCAAATTGGAAAGCACCTGAATCTGACGGAGTCCAGGGATACTGGTTTAAAAACCTTTCGGCTCTTCACCCATGTCTTGCAGAAATGATAAATGACTGTTTGACGACAGGTAGCTTACCTAAATTGCTGACAAAGAGCACCACAGTCTTGATCATAAAAGATAAAACAAAAGTGGGTGAAGTGACACATTTTAGACCAATCACTTGCTTCTCAGTTATGTGGAAACTTTTTACTAGCGAATTGTCTGAAAGTATTTATGGTCATTTGGACCAAAACAATTTGCTGCCTGAGGAACAGAAAGGCTGCCAAAAAAGATCACATGGCACCAAAGATCAGTTTCTGATCGATAAAATGATCTTGAGAAACTGCCAACGAAGAACTACTAACCTTACTATGGGGTGGGTGGATGATAAGAAAGCATTTGACATGGATACATAAATACCTGGAGATTTTTGGAATAGCCTCCAACATTCAAACAGCTATAAAGAATAGCATGAAGAATTGGGAAACCAATTTAACTTCAGGAGGTTTTGTATTAGGTAAAGTGAAAATGTTGTATTAGGTAAAGTGAAAATGTTGTATTAGGAAAAGTGAAAATGTTGTATTAGGTAAAGTGAAAATGTTGTATTAGGTAAAGTGAAAATGTTGTATTAGGTAAAGTGAAAATGTTGTATTAGGTAAAGTGAAAATGTTGTATTAGGTAAAGTGAAAATGTTGTATTAGGTAAAGTGAAAATGTTGTATTAGGTAAAGTGAAAATGTTGTATTAGGTAAAGTGAAAATGTTGTATTAGGTAAAGTGAAAATGTTGTATTAGGAAAAGTGAAAATGTTGTATTAGGTAAAGTGAAAATGTTGTATTAGGAAAAGTGAAAATGTTGTATTAGGTAAAGTGAAAATGTTGTATTAGGTAAAGTGAAAATGTTGTATTAGGTAAAGTGAAAATGTTGTATTAGGAAAAGTGAAAATGTTGTATTAGGTAAAGTGAAAATGTTGTATTAGGAAAAGTGAAAATGTTGTATTAGGTAAAGTGAAAATGTTGTATTAGGTAAAGTGAAAATGTTGTATTAGGTAAAGTGAAAATGTTGTATTAGGAAAAGTGAAAATGTTGTATTAGGTAAAGTGAAAATGTTGTATTAGGAAAAGTGAAAATGTTGTATTAGGTAAAGTGAAAATGTTGTATTAGGTAAAGTGAAAATGTTGTATTAGGTAAAGTGAAAATGTTGTATTAGGAAAAGTGAAAATGTTGTATTAGGTAAAG